>CM018695.1:44908508-45319536 GCA_009363875.1 Mikania micrantha | reverse complement strand
CCTTGACAGCAAGGTCCTTGCTTATCAGAAGCATAATGCTGATTTGATCAGTGATCTCAACCAATGTATTGAGGCAAAACAAAGTTTTAAAATCTAATGAAAAAAGATTTTCAAGCTAAAATTGAACTTTTAAACAGACAATTTATGAGGCTGAGATTGCTGTTCTGAACAAGCAAGATGCTATCACTTCTTATCTCATACATCAATGAGATAAAGAAGAAGTTAGCCATAGTCGAGTGTGACTATGAGACCTTAGGTCAAAAGCTAAAGAGCTATAAAAGGTCCCCATATATCAATGAGCACTGATCAGTAAGGATTCTGATCAGAAGGGTAAAGGAAAGGTGAGCTCATCAACATGACCTTCACCAATCTTAACAGCTTTGTCAATTCACCAAATGACAAAGATGTTAAAGATTTCCAAGTTAAAACTCCACTAGTGATTTGTGATCCAATTGGGATGATTACTAATGAGGGTTCCTCTTGTCAGAGGAATCTTATGTGGAGGAAATTGTTGAAGATTGGGTCTCTGATTCTGAGGATGAATCTGATAATTCATCTGATTATGTTAACGCTCAGAGTTATACACCTGTTGTCATGAAATGTGACCCCAATCTCATCTTCAAAAATTTATCAAGCTTTAGGCTTTGTGAAAGCTTCAAAAAAAAAATGAAGCTTTACGTGTCTAACAAGATTGACAATCTTATTCCTAATGGGAAAAAAGGGTTTGGGTTTTTAATCAGACAAGACTAAAACAAATGTTTAACCACAAAAGCAGTCTCTTTTTATGAACTAAACATTTTCATAAAAAGGGTAACAGAGTTTGTTTTAAGTGCGGTTGCACTTGGACACATAGTTAGATTTTGTCCACAGTTGATCAGACCGAAGGTTGCACCACCCGAAAACTAAATAAGATATTTATCAAAGCTGTCAAATCTGAATTCTAAGTCAACTCAGCAAAACCCAAACAAACAAATCAGGTTAAACCTTTGGACAAGGGTAAAGAAAACTGGTGAACTTGGATGTTTCCCAAAGTGATAAATGTTAATCAAGCAAAGTCATCATCCATTTACCTGAAAAACTCTTTCAGCAAAAACACTGTCTGGAAAGTTAATCTTCTGAGACTTCAGAGCTTTACCCACTCCAGACATGGCTACTCCGGATGGTAATGTATCGATGTTTGGATCCGAGAATCACTGGGTCAACCAACTCCGACTGTATAGGCTTGTGGTTCCCAAAATGAACTTTGTTTGTTGTTTGTGTGCAGGTTGCCCAACAGCTGGCTCTTAATAGCTCTTGGATTGTTGATAGTGGGGCTCCAGGCACATGACTGGTGATATTTCGCTACTCACCAGTGTTAATTTATGTTCAAGGTGGTTACGTAGCATTTGCCAGTTCAAAGGCAAGTTCATAACAGGAGATGGTATTCTGTCAAATGGCCAAGTTTCTTTCAACAAAGTCAGATATGTTAAGCAGTTGAGAATAATCTTCTTTCAGTGTCATAGATTTGTGACAAGCATATAAAGTTCTCTTTTTGATGACTCCAAATGCTACATTCTCAAGCAAGTTGTGACTATTCCTGAAGATTGGATTTTGATGTCAGCACCCCGAAAACAAGATTTGTATGTACTCAATATGGCCACAGCTTCAACAAATCCTCCATAGCTTCATGTTTTTATGACAAGGCAACTGAGGAAATATTCAATCCTTTGGCATAAGAGGATGGTCATTTGATTCTACGCAACATGAATCATTTTGTACACAACAATTTGGTTGAGGGGGTTAGTCTGAAGAATTTAAAGCTGTCTGATGTCCGTGTATCCTGCAAGATGGGAAAGCAAACCAAGCACATCTCACAAGCCAGAAGTATCATTCAATCACTATTCCTCTCGAGCTTTTTCACATGGATTTATTTGGTCCAGTGAACCGCAAGACTATAGCTGGGGATCAATACTGTTTAGTCATCACTGATGAGTATTCCAGATACTCTTGGTTTTCTTTCTAAAGGAGAAATCTGAAACGTTTGTGTGCATTCAAGTGTTGGTAAACAAACTTGAATCCCTCTATAAGCTTACGATTCGTATGCTCGAACCGAACAATGGGACGGAGTTCAAAAACCACAATGTGGAGAACATTTGTAATGCACGGGCATTGTTCAACAATTTAGTGCTCCATATGTCCCTCAAATGAACGATGTTGCTGAGAGGAAGAACGGAACTTTGATTGAGGCTGCTAGGACAATGCTTGCTGATTCATCACCCTCCAGTTCAGTTCTGGAATGAAGCTGTAGCAAATGCTTAGCTACACACTGAACCATGTTTTGATAGTGAAGAGACGTGGGAAGAATTGCCTTGAACTGCTTCAAAACAGAAAACAAATCTGAAGTATCTTGAACCTTTTGGTGCACCGTGCACGATGCTTAGAAACATGAGCAGGGCAAGTTCAATGAGAAGGTGGAAGAAGGGTACTTTCTTGGGTACAACACTCCAAATAAAGGATCTACAACAAATCAACTTAGAATTGTGGAGGAGTGGTACCATGTTGATGTTTCAAAGACACACTCTGACCCCACCTGGAAAAGGTCCAGACTTGATGTTTGACTATTCCGACCTTCTCGACTCATTCAATATGCCTCCCATTTACTCGGATGAAAATGTTGTTGTTCAAATGATGTATGATGCACAAAATGCACCTGATGAACCAGTGCAACCTTCATCCACTTGAATTCCACAGTACAGATAAATGATGACAGCTCAGACGAAGATGAAAACCTAGTTCCGCCAGCTGACCCCGTACCAATGTTGACAATCTTTGCCAGGACTTGAGGATTTGAATCTGAAACAACCCTTGATCCACAGGTTGAAGTTCTAGCTCATTCTGTTGGAAGAATCAACCGTATTCATCCTCAAGAACATTATTGGAAGTCCTCTTGATAGGGTTTAGGACAACAAATCAGCTATCTTCTGGAGGCCTTGGCTATATTCTTGACTTTGTTGATGTAAACTACTGTGCCATCTTGCTTCATCTCTCAAGTTGAACCACGCACAGTCACCGAAGCATTAAGAGAGGAATCATGGGTTGATGCCATGCAAGAATAACTTCTGCAATTCAAGAAATTAGGTGTTTGGCAACTTGTTGACAAACCAAGGTGCAAAAGTTATAGGCACTAGATGGGTTCTTCGTTGCAAGAAAAGATGATCATCACGGGATCATTGCGCGAAACAAGGCACGTCTGGTGGTTCAAGGGATTCAGACAGATTGAAGGATTGGACTTATAATGAAGTGTTTGCACCCGGTTGCTCTACTGAAGCAATCCGTATTTTCTTAGCATACGCATCCTTCAAGAAATTTAAAGTCTATCAAATGGATGTCAAGAGTTGCATTCCTTCACGGTGGTGATTAGTGAAACAGTGTATGTCAGTCAACATCTCGGGTTAGAGGATCCATTGCATCGTGACAAAGTCTACAAGCTAGACAAGGCTTTATATGGATTGCATCAAGCACCGCGAGCATGGTACGAGACACTATCACTCCCCTTCCTGGAACAACGGGTTCAGAAGAGGTGTCATTGACTGCACACTGTTTATTTGAGAGAAGGATGGTGATTTACTCTTGCTTGGTGCATTTTATGGTGGACGATATTATTTTCGGTTCTACCAATGATAGTTTGTGCAAGGAATTTGAGAAGGTCATGAAAGACAATTTTGAAATGAGCTCATGGAGAGATGGAATTTTTCTTCTCGGTTTGCAGGTGGATCTTCTGAGGCAGGGATTTTCATCATCAGACCAATACGTTGGTGACTCCTGAGCCAGTTCAGTATGTCGGTAAAAACCTGCTGGTACCCCACAGCTAAAGCTCGTTATACAAACCCGCTGGTTAACCCACCCGCGGCTGTTAATCATAGGATTACACCAGATGAAAAGGGGGAGTTAATCGATGCCACTCTGTAGCGAGGAATGATTGGGTCTCTTATGTATCTCACTGCTTCTGTTCGCGAGATATCATGTTTGCCACATGCTTGTGTGCTCGTTATTAGTCCAAACCAAGAGTATCACATCTGATTGCTGTGAAGAGGATTATGCGTTATCTGAAGGGTACCCCTGATCTTGGTTTTATGGTACCCTAATGATGATAACTTTGAGCTTACTGCTTACAGTGATTCTGACTATGTTGGATGCAAGAGGGATTTCAAGTCAACGTCTGCGGGATGTCAGTTCTTTGGAACCCGATTAGTTACTTGGCAGTGCATGAAACAGACATCCGTGTTCTACTTCAACTGTGAAGCTGAATACATTGCATTGCGCTGCTAGCTGCTGTTCACAAATCATCTGGATACAACAGCAACTCAAGGATTATGGGTTACATTTTTCTAACACTCCTATCTATGTTGATAATACTGCCGCCATAGCTGTCACTAAAATCCGGTCCAGCACTTGAAAACCAAACACATCGATATCAAATATCACTTCATACGTGATTTTTTTTGGAAAGAACTCTCGATCGTTGTTAAAATTCACACCGATCACCAGAAAGCCGATCTTTTTACTAAAGCTTTTAATAAACCCCCGATTTTTATATCTGATATCGGCTAATGGTGTTTTTCAAAAGGATGAAGTCCTTCCTTCATCTGAATCTAATAAATGATCATTGATTTTATTAGTTAGTTTCATTTGTTTTATTTTTTCATTGTTAAGTTTTTCTGTTATTTCATTTCTTTAATCAAAAACTCTTATAGATTTTCTGTTTTTGGTTTTTAGGGGGAAAAAAGTATGTTATTTGAAAAACCAAAAACATTTAAAAATTTGAAAAATACAAAAACATTAAAAAAATCATAAAAATGAGAAAGTCATTTATAAGAAAGTAACGTGTTAGCCTATTATGTCTTAAAAGCTGAGTTGAATGTGTAGCTGAAAACACATGAGAATTGTGATAGATGTACTGATAGGCTGACTTTACATAATTTATAGACAATTTGTGATAACTTAGAAAGTCTGATTCGTGAGATTTGTTTAAGAAAACTAGCTATGTGAGAAACAATTTTTGACCAAATCAGGCATACACCTGTCATAGGATCTAATAAGGTTTCCAATGATTCATGAATTCAAATCTGTATATGTGCCATATTTCTTTGTAAAGACCTAGCTGAAGCCATCCATTCAGATGAGAATGATTGAATCATATGAAAATAAAATAAAATCAGCTGGTATTAATCTTGTAAAAATACAAAAATAAAATAAGTTCGATTCCATACACGTGCCATACTGCTTTGTAAAGACCTAGCTGAAGCTGTCCAGTTGGATAGACTAGACAAGTCATCTGTCAACACAGGTCTGTATACATGCGTACTGCTTTGTAAAGACCTAGCTGAAGCCGTCCTTGAGAATTTGTTGATCATGACAGACACAATAGAAAAATACAAAAAGAAATAAGTTGGAACCTTATAGATTTTATGATGTTAGGTTCTAAGCTGTGAGAGATGAGTTACAAACGACTTTTGATCTTTTCTGGTTAAAATAAATGGGTAACTCAGTCAGAAAAGATGAGCAATCATCAAATGAGTTTAGTTTTTTTGTATTGAAAAGCTTAAAATGGACAAATATATCAGTAATCATATCATAAAACAAAGATGTTTGAAGTGGAACATTCAGTAATGCTGATTTAATGTGATTAGGTGTATGTGTTATTTTCTCATATACTTCTCTCTCCCAAAAGTTGTGTTTCTTCTTTGTTATTTGTTATTTTTAGTTTGTACATTTGTATTTTGTTTCAGAAAACACAAAAGAGTTCTATTTTCAAAAACTGTTTTAAAGCTGATCATTTGTAAGTTCGGATGTCTGTCATATCTGAATCCTTAACCAACCAGACTTATCTTCATAATGGCACTCATTAACAGATCGTAATGTTAAATTTTGAAATCAAGATTGTGTTTTTGAGTGCAAGGTCTCATTCTCATGAACGAACATTGAGAACGGATCATTCGACCGAATGACATCATTCCATCGAATGAGCCATTCGGCCGAATCAATCTGGGCTGAAGGAAGTCTTTCGTTTACTTCATTCGGCGAATGAGTATTCATGTTGTGAGACATTCGGCCGAATGATTTTGGGGGGAACCAGGTCATTCGCCTGTCTCATTCGACGAATGACTGGTACTATTTAAATACTTAATTCGGCCAAACTGCCTCATTCCCCTCTTTTTCATTCTCTCGCTCTTAACTGTGTGACTTGTGGATCAAATATTGTCGACTTTTGACCGTGGAATCACTGAAAACATTTCGAAAATTAAATTAGGGTTTTAGGGTTTCAATCTGTCGAGTCTGAATAAATGGACAAAATGAACTTGAATCCACTTTTATAATCAGTTTTAATGTTGTTAGTCGGTTGATTCTGAGTAAGGGTTCATGATTTTTATGAGCTGATTTGAATTTTTGTAAATTGGAGTTTGAATCTCAACAGTCAGCCGAATGACGTCATTCGGCGAATGACTAATTCGGCGAATGAAGCTCATTCGGCGAGTGACTCATTCGGCGACTGACTCATTTGACAGAATGACTCATTCGGTCAATATGTCATTCGACCAAGAGACATTCGGCCAAATCAATTTCATTCGGCCAAATGTTCTACGTATTCATGGTTCTGATTTTGATTTTATTGTTCAACTGAATGATACTAACTTGTGTATTTCTCTATTTTTCAGTACGGCTGGATACAAATCAGTGACAAAGAACAACATCTGTGCACACCTGGATCTCACCACGCCGATTGCTCGACATTTCACTGAGATTATTACATTTCTAAGGCGTTCCAGGATTTTTGCTACCATCTCTACTGTTCATGTCCCATATCATTCGCATCAGTAGGACTTCTGGTCATCTGCTGACATTGACTGTGAGGTTGAGCCGCCAGTGATACTAGGCAAAGTGCTAGGCCATGATGTAGTTGTATCTGTAGAACATATTAGGAGGGTATGTGGATTTCAGGATTCACCAGATCAGCCGATTCTGCTTGACCGCTACTTGGTTCGTGGTTGTTTCATGCGTTGCAAGTACGAAGGTGATCTTGGAACTGGAATCCTCAACAAGGCATACATGTCTCCTTAGTTCAAGTACTTAGCCCATGTTCTTGTTCACTGCCTGGGGTCTAGGAGAGGTGGTTTTGATGACATGAGGGAGATGATACAGTGTTGCATTCGTTGCCCTGGTGCTGAACAGGCCCTTCAATTTCTCAGAGATGATCTTTTCGCACATGAAGGAGAATGTGGCACTCAAGGGAGATAAGAAGTTTCTCATGTATCCTCGGTTCCTCCAGCAGTTACCAGATTTACCGAAGATCAATGCTGACATTATTCACTTGGAGCATATGAATAACATTACTCTCAACAGAGTAATGCCATACAGTGGAAAGGCAAGGAAGCCTACAGTGCGTACTTTGTTTGGCCATCTTCTGAGGCCTGATTATATAGCTCCAGCTGGTTGGAGATGGTGGCACGATGACTCGGATTCAGACATGGAGGACATAGTTGTTCGTGGTGATGAGGGATGATGGAGATGGTGGTGAAGGTGATGCAGGGGCTGGTGTTAGTGGTGTTAGTTCGACTGTTGATGTCATTGTTACCACTGCTAGTGTTAGTACTATTGAGGTTGGAGTGACGGGGGTTAGTGCAGCTGGTGTAAGCACAGTCGCTGGAGTTAGTACGTCTGCTGTAGATGATGAGGATGTTGATATTGACTCACTGTTGGAGTTGGATTTTATGGCTACTACTACGTCCACAGTTACTAATCCACTTGATATGACCAGTACCACATTTGCAGAAGACAAGGTTGGATCAGATAACTCAGAGGATGAAGGTGGTGAGGCTGTGATGAGGTGCTGAGAGTTCAGACGCAGAAGATACTCCTGATGATGTGTTTGAAAGTGTATGGGTAGGAGGGAGATTGGTGAAGAGAAAAGAAAGCGGAGCAAAGCCGAGATTGAAGAGATCACTGATCCTTCATTCGTTCCAAAGTTTGAACATCTCTCCTCCTCCATGTACCTCGGCTCCAGCCACCGCAGCAGCGATTACTGTTGCTGCTACTCAGGCTACATCATTCCATCTGGAAGGAGAAAAATTACTCGTTTTGTCCTTCAGAGGAGATCAGAACTGTCAGCTGCTGCTACAACGACTATTACATCAGTGGCAGCAGCTACAGTTTCTTCACTGGTAAGGTCAAGGACTGTTCCGACTCGTTCTACTATTGCCCCTCTGAACACTGCTGTTACTCATGTTCCTATATACACTACTGCATCTACTGGTCTTCCACCACACGATCTGATCTTATTATACCTACTGTTTCAGTTGTAGAGCAATTGAGTACACTGAACAGTATGGCCCTGAGGTTGATAGAGAGGAATCTGGAGTAGGAAAAGAAGAACAAAGAGCAGGAGTTAGTGATTTCCCAGCTCACACAGCGGGTAAATGATCAGTATGCCTTATTGATTCAAGCTGCAGATCAACGGACAGATCTGAGAGCGAGATCAGCTCAGCAAGAAGAACAATTGCTCAAGTACATTGACGAGCACAATCAGTTGGCACTGACTTGCATAACAGCTTGAAAGTCTTAAAGAGGGTACTCCAAGGATTGAAGGCACCACAGCCAACTCAGATGATTCAGATGCAGAGAAAGAAGAAGTGGAATATGAAGAAGAAGAGGAGGAATCTGATGAGGAGAAGGTTGATTATGAGGAGTTAGACAAAGATGACGACTCTGATGGTGATGATCAGGATGGATCAGGGAGTGGGTCTACTGGATCTTCCAGTTCTGATGATGATGATGATGATCAAGCCCCTCCTCCTGAGATACGCACAAAGACAAAGCACGACAAAAGTGCTAAAGCTCCTTCTCCTCCTCCTGCTGAGACTGAAGAACCTATAGCTGCTGAGGAAGTCGAAGCTGCGCCATTGAGACGTCGATTGGATGAGACCCTTACTATGACTTTGGATGCTCAGGGCATTATACAACACTCAGTGAGCTACGATAAAAGAAGGGGGGAGATTATCCATTGTTTATCAAAGGAGCATATTGCCGAGCTGTTCAGGTTGAATCCTCACGAGGTTGTGGTCGATGACACCTCAGCTCAAGTTTTTGATGTGCCGTCTCCAGAAATTTTGATGATGTTGATGAACGCATTCTGGAAGACATAACTGAAGAGGAAAATGCTAAGTATACACAGGCTGAAGACGAACTACCATCTTTCACTGATCTGTTTGATAAAGCCACTGAAGAAATGCTGAGCAGATACTTAGAAGAACAAGTTACTAGTAGTAAGTCTGAAGCTGATGACATCCAACATAGAAAAGAATAATGGAAAGCGTACTGGGAGATCCTAAAGAAGGAAAGCAATGTGAAGATGCCAACTACACAGACCAAACTATATAGGCCCAAAGGCTACAAAGCTAGAGGTCAGATTCTCAGCTGGGCGTACTTTCATGATTTGGGATGCTATGCGGTAAAGAGAGAAAGGGGAATTGATTATTTCAAGTATCCACATGATTTCAAGACGCTGTCAGGATTCAAAGTCAATCAACTTGCGCGCTTGAAGATGTTGTACAACGATGGCTCAGGATGCCAGCTTGGTTCTCCAGACAGATCCTGTACGAGTACTGAAAGAGGTGGGTGAACTTCAGGCCTCAGCAACCTGAAAGATATTACTTGCCAGAGATTGATGGAGATACCCGAAAGCATAAAGTTATGCTGAAGTGGCTTCCTCCTAAAGTCATGAAGAAGATTCCGTTGAGGAAGATGCGTCAAGACTTTATGGAAGGCTTCCGATGGTGGTACTATGACGGGCGTACTGGAGAGGCTGTGATTGTGATGTGCAAAAAAAGAAGTGGGAGACCGAACGTATTTTGATCCGATGTGGTTAACCAATTTGTCTTATAGTGATGTCAAGACTCTATACCTTCATCAGATGTTCTTTGATGTTGCTGACATAGAACAAGCCATGCAGTTCATGAGAGTCATTCGTATTTGTATTGTGTTCAATATGCATGCTGAGCTGATTGGAAAGCCATTTCAGACAAGTACTTCAAGAAAGACACTTCCAAGGAGTGACCTAGGTCCAAGGGGAAGTTTGTAGATGCATTAAATGTCCCTAGTTCTATTTTTACTAATCTATATGTATAAAGTTTATGATATTAACAGAAGTGGTCTTTCTATATTGTTCTTAATGTTTATTGTTGATTATATGTGTTTGATTATGTTTGACTTTGAGTTTATGGGTTTAACAGACCCATTCGGAAGAATGGCTCTAAGAATGAAGCCATCCGGTCGAATGAACGCCTAGCGAATGACTAGGGCAAACGAATGACTCATTCGCCGAATGAGTTGCTTCGGCCACTCATTCAGCCGAATGATGACAGCTTATATATACAAGTTCAAACATTCTAAAACCTAACATTTTGAGACCCCTACTTCTTCCCGAAGAACCCAGAGTCAAAACCATAGGAGATTAGAGCGGCCATTCAACATCCAAGTTCGATTCACATCCCGTGGTGTTCGATTCTCTATCAAACGTCCATCCTTCACCTTCGGATCACCACGGTTGCTGTTGGTTTCGATCAAACAGTCCGGTTAACCAGATCCTGATCCTACTCAACAGGATCGGTAGCTTTATCTCCAAATTGTAGGCACTCCCATAGAATCTGCTCGGTAATAATGATGGGTTGGCCTTGAATCTTCCCTATGAGACTGATAGTTCCATTGGCATCAGTTGTGCTCAAAAATCGTACTCTAGAAGCTTTGAATGTAATATGCAATAATGTTAGGATACACCATGATATCATAATTTACCAGTGACAATATCAGTCCGTCAACCAAACTCTTGAACACTGAGTGCTTTGCTGGTGGATCTCCAAGATACGCTGACATGTTATGGTCAGAGTTGAATCGCAAGCAGCTATCTGAAAATAGAACAAGTCAAGTTAGTCATAATCGAATTGAAAGTCAAAGCATAACACATTTATGTTTCAGTTCGAGTTTAGGAGATGAAAAATTTTTAAAACCGTTTAAGTGTTGAACAGTTCGCGAAGTAACGATGTTCTCGATCTTTATGACATATTCGAACAAAATAGCTATTCAAAAATAAGGACTTATTCGAAATTGGAAATGTAGTCGAAAATGGTCCTACTCGAAACTTTGATGGTATTCGAAATTGAGGTCTACTCGAAATTTCAATAGTGTTCGAAATTTGGTGGTATTCGAAATTTTAAATTTTGAGAACATTAAGAACTTCACAACTTTTTCAATTTTTTTCCTTAGAACGCCCAAATATACTCGAAATGCTTGGAATCAATATGCGACCAACATACTAGAAGATTTCCATTTAATTTTGAGTTTTTCGAGATCAATTTTGCGAAAATCGGACTGTTTACGGAACTAAGTGTTCGAAAATCATTTTTGATCCATAACTTATGATTTAATGGATAAAACTCCATGAAAATATATACCTATAAGCGCCTGAGGGTGATCTATAATCTAGTCAGAGTGGATTTTAAAAACGAAGTCTAAAAATCGAGATCGCCTACAAAGAACACGAAATGTATGCGAAGACAAGTGGTACTCGAAGATGAGCATATTTGGTCTGTTTATAGACTTGATTCGTGTACACGAATTTTCGTGTACTTGAATTTTCGAATATGATTTCAAGTATTTATTTTAATTTTCAAAAATTTTGTAACTCTTAAAATAAACTAAACTAAACTAAAATAAAATAAAATAAAATAAACTTAGAAACTTTGGACGATTTCAAGGTTAAGTCGAATCTATTTCGTGGGATCAAATCTGTGTCAAAAATTTGACCTCCTTAAAATAACTTCTTATGAAACCCAACCTTAAATATAATTATACCCCACCAATAATTTCCACTTTTTAATCCATAATTCAGAGATTAGTCTTTTGATCAAAGAGTTTTCCTACGGTTTTTCTAAACTTCTTTTGGGAAGTTTATGAATACTTAGACTGTGGAGCCGGATTATCATGCAACCTATCAATTTTGTAAATCTTTTTTTTTCAAACTTTGATTGTGTTTCAACTAACTTAAAATGTTTTGACAGAGTTTAAGATGAGAAAAGAAAAGAACAGATCGATTATATTAGAATCAAGAACAAGAAGGGATTCTATTATCTTTGTGCTCATTGGCATCTTTTACTTTACTGATTTGCAGGCACATTGGCCTTAACGTCACACATCCAGGTCTTTGTTTATAAAAAGAAGAGGATGCTTCAGTAAGTATTTTCCACTCTTTGCTTTCACAAAACATAGAAAATAACCGTTTTTCAAAATTGTTTCAAGTTTATCGAAACACAATCTCGTTTTGACTTAAGGAATTTATACAAAAAGTCTAATAGTTGTTACATTTATCCAGTTGTCTGATTTTCCTTACTTGTCTCTTATTTATATTTTTGAAAATAATCATGCCCATTTCTTTCATCTTAGAACAACTTTTTTAACTTAGTGAATATATAGTTATCCAAGTTGTTATCCTTTAGAAATTACTTTTAGGAAGTGAATTTATGATGCGTGTCAGAATTTATTTCACTTCCCTTTTTAACCGCTTTACTTTACCATCCAAATCAAAATCTTTTTGTACTTTCTTAAATTTTGAAAATATAAAATCTTTCTGTTGTTTTCTTAAATTCACTCCCACTAAATCTATAGATCAACCTAGACTGACTCAAAATACCGAAAATCTTTTTGTTGTTTTTGTAAGTTTTGACTCAAAGACCGAAAATCTTTTTTGTTATTTTTTGTAAATTTTCTCCCCCTAAATTTGTGATATAAAAATTAAAGTAAAACAAAACACAAATTCTATAGTATTTACAAAAATGGTTTATTCAAAACTTATTTGTTTGAGAGACGCAAGGAGGTGGTGAAATCGAGCTGTATCAAACGGTTTTGTGAAAAGATCCGCCAGATTATCATATGTGTGGACCTTTTCAAGATGAATCAGTTTCCGTTCAAAACAGTCACGAGAAAAGTGAATCCGGATATCAATGTGTTTAGTTTTGGAGTGTTGTTACCGGATTCTTGACGATCTGAAGGGCATCTTCATTGTCACAATAGATAGGAGAGTTAAGAGAATTCAAACCTTAATCGAGGAGCTGCTGTTGCTTCCATATAAGCTGAGAGAGCAACTGGAAGTAGCAACATATTCCGCTTCCGTAGTGGATGTAGACACGGTTGTCTGTTTCTTGCATTGCCAGAGACAAGGCGATCTCCTAAGTACTGGCATCCTCCCATGGTGGACTTCCATTCTAAATTACAACCACAAAAATCATTGTCACAGTAAGCATGTAAATGAAACTCAAAGTTCTTGGGGTACCACAAGCCGAGATGAGATTTCCCCACAAGGTAACGAAAGATCCTCTTGACAGCTATCAGGTGACAAGCCTTCGGATTGGCTTGATATATGGCAAACTAACACACATAAACACATGATGTCAGGTCGCTGGCGGTCAGGTACATCAATGAGCCAATCATTGAGCGGTAGAGGTGTTGATCAACATCTTCACCATCAGAATCCGAAGATAAGACTGGACGAGCCGCCATAGGAGTCGATGTAGGCTTGGATTCCAACATCTTGAACTTTGTCAGAATATCAATAACGTATTTGCCTGATAAATCAGCACGCCTTTCGGATCTTGCTTTACCTGAAGACCCAAGAAGAAGGTCTTTTCTCCCATTGCACTCATCTAAAACTTTTTCTACATCACTGCTTCAAATTCCTTGCATAGCACCGAGCTTCTGGAACAAAAAATAATATCATCCACGTAGATTTGGACGAGAATCAGATCGTCCTTATCCTTGCGAATGAACAATGTCTAGTCAATGGCTCCACAGGTATATCCATGAGCAAGAAGATGATCTGTAAGAGTAGCATACCACGCTCGAGGTGCTTGATGAAGACCATAGAGGGATTTGTCTAACTTGTAGACATGATCAGGATGCTGCGAATCCTCAAATCCTGGGGCTGGCACACGTAATCTCTTCTTTGACCTTTCCATACAAGAAAGCAGTCTTCATATCCATTTGATACATTGTGAAGTTCATGTAGGAAGCATAGGCCAAGAAGATCCTTATAGCCTCAAGTCTCGCAGCTGGTGCAAAAACTTCTTCATAGTCGATCCCCACTTGTTGGTAGAAGCCTTGTACTACCAGACGTGCCATATTCCTGATAATCACCCCTGAATCATCCGTTTTGTTTCTGAAAACCCATCTGGTTCCAATTCGCAGCTTCCCCTTGGGTAATGGAGCCAGATTCCACACTTTAAGCTTCTAAAACTGCATCAGTTCTTCCTGCAACACCTCAACCCAGCTAGACTCCTTAAGAGCCATCTTGACGTTCTTGGGCTCGACCTGTGAAATAAAACAGGAATACATACAAGAATTAATCGGACCTGATTGACTTCGTGTGAGATTGCTTTCAAGCAAGGTGTTCTGAGCTGGAATGGACCGGCTTCGCGTGAAAACTCCTTCCGAAAGAGGTCCCATAATGTTTTCCACAGATGATTCTTGTTGATTCTTAGAGTTAGTACTTCCTCCACTGCCATATTGTCAAGCAGATTACTGATGTGATATATCTGATCTTCGCTGGAGGAAGAAATGTTGTCAACTGGAGCTGTTTCACTGGCTTCGGCTCCATGATCCACACAATGTTCCTCTGGAATGTGGTCTAAGAACAGTGGATTATTAAAAGTTTGGTGGGAGGAAGATGAAGCTTGATCGGTCTCTGGGAGTGGCTGAATGGACTGAGAAGTATCCGGATCTGATGGGATGACTTTGTTGATCGGGATAGGCTGAACTGGAGGGGACCGATCGTACATGCCTGGAGGGTTAACCGTTAAAAGCTTGGGATCACAAGGAACGTAGTGAACACGATAGTCTTCGTCATCACCCTTGTAGAAGTTGTCAGTTTGTTCAGATGGTCCTACACTCTCTGATGTAGTGTTGAAGGGCTTAAAAGTAGAATCATACTCAAACAACCAGTTTTGGACCAGAACCAGCGTCTGCAGTGTTCATCTCTTGCCAATCGATATAATATGATTCCACAATCATCTGAGTCTTTTTGTTGTACATCCGGTAGGTAGCCTTTTCTAATGAATAGCCCACAAAGTAACACTCATCAGCCTTGTCATCAAACTTGTGATTTGGCTCAGTATGGAGGAGAGTACACGGACACCCGAATGACTTGAAGTGACCAACTTTAGGCTTCTGGTTGAAGAAGATCTCATAAGGGGTTTTCTGATGGCGTTTCTTCAGCAGTGCTCGATTTTGAGCATAACAAGCTATGTTAACAGCCTCGGCCCAGAAGAATATCGGCAGCTTGGATTTTGACAGCATGGTTCGTGCAGCTTCAATGAGTGTTCTGTTCCTCCTTTCAGCAACTCCATTTTACTGAGGTGTATGGGCTGCACTGTACTGTCGAGGAATCCCCTTCTCGTCACAGAAATCAATGAGAGTCTGATTTCTAAATTTAGTGCCGCTGTCGGTTCTGATCACCTTAAGCTTTAAGTTCTTCTAGTTTTCAATCAAGGTAATAAACTTCTTCAAAATCTCTGGTGTCTCATCTTTTTTGGCCAGAAAGAACACCCAAGTAAATATGGAATAATCATTTGTCACCACCAAACAATATGATTTCTTCCCGATGCTCATAACATTGAATGGTCCGAAGAGATTCATGTGAAGAAGTTGCAGAATCGATGATATAGAATTGAACAACTTAGGCTTGTGGGGTATCTTATGCTGCTTCCCCTTGGCACATGCGATGCACCTCTCAATTGTGGAGAAGTCTTTAGAAGTTACGGAATCTCCCTTAGCAAGTCAGTTTAGGTTCTTCAGATTAACGTGACCCAGTCGGCGTTGCCAAAGTAGAAAATCACGCTCCTATGCCTTTGAGAACAAGCATGTGTTCTCTGTGAATGAATCTGAATTCATATTGATAATGTAGGCATTATTGATTCTTGGAGTCCTCATCAATATCAACTTCTCAGGCACAACAAATCCAGGCTTTATAATAAGACACTCCTTGTTTGTGAAGTGTGTAGAGAAGCTCTTGTCACAAATCTGAGAAACACTCAATAAAATATGATTGAGCTCTTCAACGTAATACACATCTTAAAAACTGAGAGTTCCATTTGTAAATGTGCCCTACATGCTTATCTTTCCTCCCTTGTCTCCAGCAAACGAGACATATCCTCCATTGAAAGGTGTGACTTGATGTAACTGAGAGAAATCCCAGTCATATGCTGGGAGGAGCCACTATCCACATACCAAACATTTTTGAGCTTATTTGGTCATCCCTGCATTACACACACAATCAACGAGAGATGGGTACCCAAACCATAACAGGTTTAGGTACAGGTGAAACAAAGGTTCTTTCTTGCGAACCCCTTTAGGTTTGACTAATTTGATCTTAACAATTTTTGGACTTGCTTGCACCACTGCCATGGTCATCTGGTTTTAAAGCGGTATTCATTGGTGGATTGTTTTTCCACTTTGACTTGCTTTTAGCTTTAGAAAACTTTGAATTTTGTTTTTGAAAATCAGATTGATTTTGTTCAAATGATTTGGTCTTCTTGGAAGTGGAAGGTTTCTGAGGTACCTTCTGAGGTGTCACCCTAGGCTTTGAGGATTGGTCAGTCCTCATTGATATGAAAGTGGGTTTGGCCTTGGGTGTGACCTTCTGATTCTTACCATAAAAGAATTCAGTAGGTCTGTGTAGACAATTTCTGGCAATGTGGCCTGGTCTACCACATGCAAAACAACATACCTTCTCATGAAATTCCTTAGGGTCAAAGGGTTTTACATCACAATCACTATGACCAGAAGAACAACTTGTAGAGGCTTCTTCCAATGACCTAGTTGGAACAAAAGGTTCATAATTAGGGTTCAACTTTGAACCTGCCTCTTTTGTTTTAGTGGAATGACACTTGTACTCCTGATGCAAACAAGAAGAAATTGATTACAAAATAACATCATTCTTAACAAAAGTTTACTTAAAGTTTTTAGACATCTCATTGGGTTTAATTTTAATTTAATCAAATTTTCCAACAAAATCAGTTTTTGGAATAAAAGGTGATGTTCTAAATGATGAACACTCTGTGCTCCTCACAGCACTACTTTCTTCAATCTTCCCCCTCACACCTGTATTATTTAATCTATCTGCACACACCTCAGGATCATCCGAAATATTTGGGCCAGTCTCAACTGGATCTGCTGTCAAAGGAACTGGTGTGCTAGAACCAGTGGTGAAATCACACCTTCGGTCGGATTTCAACAATAGATCATCAATAGATGTGTTGATATTGGGCATGATGGAGTAGTTGTGGTTAAACAGAGGTTTCACCTCGGTAAAACCAATCCCAATTTTTACATTTCTCCTACGTTGGACATCAATCATATTGGCCACCGCAGTACTAGCATACTTATATGTATCATCTTGAATTTTAGATTTAGACAATTGAGACATAAGATACCCAAGCTCTAGAGTGAGTTCATCTGTCCGACACCTTGCGTCTTGATAGTTGGACTCTTTATCACTTAATAATTCTTAAAATTGTGAAATATCACACCTTTCCGCGCCAAGTTTCTTTTTGAAAAGTGGTTCATTCTTTAGAAATTCAGAGTTAAAGTACTTAAGTTTGATGACCTCCTTGATCAAGTCCTTAATATGAGAACGGTATCTAAAGACTTTATCAATGCAAGAAGTGGAACAGAGATTTTGGGTTACCTCATTCTGCTTCTCATCCACCTCTGCCATGAAAGCATGACTCAGGGTCAACTCCAATTCCTGCACTTGATCACTCCAATCATAGGAGTTAGTTTCTTGAGTCACCAGTGCTTTAGACGTGCTAGCACCTCCTCCAATAGCAGCAGCAGACTTCTCTTCCGGTTTCTTCTCACCTTCCTTAGCCACCTTTGGTTGTTTGCACTCTCTGGCAAAGTGACCCGGTTGATCACAATTGTAATCGCAACTTTCACTTAACAATTCCCAACTTATTTCCTGGGTTGTTTCCGAAGCTGTTCCTTCCATATTTCTTGATAAACTTTTTTGCACGGAAGACTTCCATTGCCATTTGCCATGAAATGTCCATTTCTTCAACATCTGCCGGTTAATCTGCTCTCAGTTATCTTGAGTAAGATTGGCAGGTGCCAACTCTCTAGCAATAAATGAGTCATAACTGTTCATAAACCCCTTGAACAACAGTAGATTCTCTTCACTCTCCGGACTGATCTTGGGCACTGAACTAGCTTGCCCATATGAAAGAAATGCAATCTCAAATGGAACAGACTGTGATAAAGGAACTTGATAATGCTGCAACCTAGATGCTTGAAAGTTGATGGCTGACATAAGAGCAGCATTCTCTGATGTTGGTGCAATGCCCATAGAACTGGCATGATTGAGGGCTCTTTGCTTGTCATCCATGTCATGGGAATTGATAATTGAGATCAGCTCGCTCAGAGAAATTTTGTACATATCTTTGATTCTCTTGATCGTGGTGCAGTTAGAATTCCAATTGTAAGGCAATGAGTTCAAGAGCTTTTTGTTGACCTCTCCTTTGGACATCTCAATTCCAGCCCTAGTCATCTCGGTCATTAGATGTGTGAATCGGTTCAGTTGAGCCTCCAAAGATTCTCCCTTAATATGGTTGAACATGTTAAACCTTTGCCTTAGCATATCCTTGCGACTCTCTTGCATATCTTCATTGCCTTCAAACCTTTCGACCAAAGCATCCCACAATTGCTTAGCTATCTGATGTTCCTTGAAACCGTGGGCAACACTAGTAGATAGAGCCATGGTGATTGATGCATATGCCTTATCATCTTTCTCTTTCAAAAGAATGTCAGCTTCCGTATACAGTTCAGGGTCCTTGGGAATTAATCCATTGAGCTCACTTTGGTACATGGGCACGTGAGACCCTTCTTCAATTGACCTCTATAGCTTCGGGTCAGTGTACTTGATGAATGATTGAAACCTGAATTTCCAATCCTGAAAGTTGTCTCCCAACATGAGCCTAGGTGGCTTTGTTTTGGTGCCGATCTCATTATCCAAATTGAGAAGGTTGGACATATTTGTCAGATTCTTTGATGCCATGATTGATCAGAAAATTGTCTAAGTACAGTTCACCAACTCCCAACAATGCTGAGCACCAAGCACTACTCGAAATAACACCACTACCCGAAGATCAAAACATACTCAAAGTCCAAGGTTGTCGAATCATAAGCATACTAGAACAATAACACTACTCGAACTATGGACAGCACCCGAAAACCCTTGTAGTCGAAGAACTTGACTACTCGAAGATCAAAAGTAATCGAACTTAGAGCATGTGTTCGAAACTTAAATGTAGTTGAACTCCAATTGTATCCGAAATCCAATGTACCCGAACAAGTTGTTTTCGAAACTTGAACTCGAAAAATACTTGAAAAATTTACGGAGAAATATTTCTCTAGATTCAGAGTGCAAAATTTGAATAACAGCTAGAAGAGACGTAGTAGAACAAGAAAGTAATAAACTTGCACTGAAAAGCTTGTATCTTGATGTAGAAAAGAGGACTAAGGCTTTGATACCACTTGTAGGTCCCAAAACAGATCAAGAACTGAGCTTTAAGCCTCCACTCTGCATCAGATGTAACTATAATGTGCGGAATCCGAAATAGAAACACAAGAACAAGAAGAAAGTTCAAAACTTTAATATATTTTAGTGAAGTACACGAAGTAATGCCTCAATACGTCTAGAGAGCATTCCTCGGGAATCAAATCCTAGAATAGTACAAAGTACGTCTATTTATACTAATTCTAGGGGTACTCAAACCTACTATACATGAAAACTTTTGAGTACCCGAAATTCAATATTAATCGAAAACTATGTATACTAAAATCAACAAAATCCGGATCAAGTCTTCTACAGTTGGCTTTATTAGTCTTCATCATCATCTTAGGCACTACATAAGATCATCAAGAGAATGTACAATATTTTCAACATCTGGTTCTGGAACACCTGGCTGAGTGTGACGATCATCTGAGTCTGAACTGTCATCATGAGCCTGCATAGGAATTGGAACATATGAAGGTTGCACAGGTTCATCAGGAGCATTATGTGCATCATACGTCATTTGAACAACAACTTCTTCATCAGAGAACAAGGAGGCATATTGAAAGAATTACTCAAACTTGGATAATCAAACATCCAATCTGGACCCTTTCTAGGTGGGGGCATAGAATATCTTTGAACATCCACATGGTACCCCTCCTCCACATTATTAGTTGGTATGTTGTATACTCTTTTATTATGAGTGTTGTACCCAAGAAAATAACCTTCTTCCACCTTCTCATTGAACTTGCCTTACGCATGTTTCTTAAGCATTGTGCATGGAGTGCCAAACGGTTCAATATACTTAAGATTTGGTTTTCTGTTATGGAGAAATTCAAAGCAAGTTTTCCCATGTCTCTTGACAATCAATACCTGGCTCAAATTATAACAAGCATTAGCCACCGCCTCATTCCAGAATTGAACCAGAAGGGATGAGACAACAAGCATAGTCCAAGCAGCCTCAATTAACGTTATGTTCTTGCGCTCGGCAACACCATTCATTTGAGGGACATAAGGAGCACTAAATTGTTGAACAATACCACTTTCATTACAAAAAGTATCCATGTTATGATTCTTGAATTCAGTCCTGTTATCTGTTCTGAGCATGCGAACCTTGAGCTTATACAATAATTCAAGCTTAGTTATTAGAACCTGAATGCACTCAAGTGATTTAGATTTATCTTTCATGAAAAACACCCAAGAGTATCTGGATAACTCATCGGTAATGACTAAACAATATTGATCTCTAGCAATGCTCTTGCGATTGATAGGATCGAACTAATCCATGTGGAGAATCTCAATACGAACAATAATTGAGTGAAACTTTTTAAGTTTATGAGACAGCCTGGTTTGCTTTCCCTTCTTGCATGAAATGCAGACATCAAACAGTTTGAAGTTCTTTAAACTCACTCCCTCAACCAGATTATTGTGAACCAAATGATTCATCTTGCGTAGACTCAAATGACCCATCTTCTTTTGCCAAAGAATAGAATATTTCTCTTTAGCCTTTGACAAAACGTGAAACTATAGAAGATGTACTTGAAGCTGTGGCCATGTTGATAACATACAAATCCTGCTTTTTAGGAGCTGACATCAAAATCTAGTCTTCAGGAATAGTGATACCTTGCTTGAGAATTTAGCAGCTTGAGTCATCAAAAAGAACTTTGTATTTCTTATCACAGATTTGTGACACAGGGAGAAGATTATTTTCCAGCTGCTTCACATACTTCACCTTGTCAAAAGAAACTTGACCATTTGAAAGAATTCCTACTCCTGTAATAAACCCTCCTTTGTCTCCAGCAAATTCTACATATTCTCCTATAATTCGATTGACGTTGGTAAGAAGAGATATGTCTCAGGTCATGTGCCTTGATGCCGCACTATCAACAATCCAAGTGCTATTAAGAGCAACATTTGGGGCAATCTGCGCATACAGAAATGATTAGTTGAAATTGGGAACCCAAGCCTTTACAGTCTTGGGTTGACACAATAAGTCGAGGATTTTCATTTCAATCCATTCTCCATCTTCAATCATTTTCTAGAAAGATTTAAATATTTTTCAATGTTTGAAACTAAAGTCTCAGAAGACTTTGCCTTCCAGATAGCATGTTTGCTGAAAGAGTTTTTCAAATAAACAAAGGATGGTTTGGATTGCTTGACAGGAACCATCTCGGGTATATTATGATCAATCATTACCCTTTTACCGTTATCCTGAGATTTGATGGGAGGTGGGTGTTTGGGTTTGACTTGAGTTGAGTGATGAACATATTTGACCTCATTACAAAAGACTGATTTGCTTTTCTATGTGGTGCAAAATGTGGTCTAATCATATGAGGGCAAGATCTAGCAAAATGCCCTAAAGCACCACATTCAAAACAAGCTCGTTTACCTTTGGAACAAAGTTGTTTGGTTTTATTATTAAATTGTTTGTTTTGAAATTTAGAAACACGGTTTCTATAAAAACTCAATTCATTTTGTCTTGTCATGTCCGAAACCCAAACCCTTTGTCCCATTAAAAACAAGATTGTTAGTCTTTTTGAACCCACTTGTTGCTTCACCTTTTTGTGAAGCCCTCACAAACTCTATGTCTTTGGAAAAGTTTTGAAGACAGATTTGTCTTAAATGGGATTGGGTTAACCTTTTTGAAACAAGATGTCTGGTTCTTAAGAATAGTATAATGGGGTGAAGAATCAGAATTATCTTTAGAATCAGAGACCCAATCCTCAACCACTCCCTCCACAAATGGTTCTTCAGACAATGAAGAACCGTCATCTGAAATGACTCCAATAGGATCAATTACTAATGGATTTTTAACTTTAAAATCTTTGATTTCTTTGTCATTAGGAAAATTAACAAAACAGTTTAAAACTGGTGGAGGACAATGGTTGTACTTTGCTTCTTTACCCTTCCCTTTTAGATCAGTCCCATCACTGATCATGTGCTCAATGATATATGAAGCACTTTCATAACTCATGAGCGTCTGACTCAAAGTCTCATAGTCATATTTGACTATGGCTAGCTTCTTCTTTGTCTCATTAATGGTGTTGAGATAAGAAATTATAGCACAGTGATCTCAGCCTCATGTAATTGTCTGTTTAATAAATCAATTATAGCTTGAAAATCTTTTTCATTTGATTTTAAAACTCGATTTGATTCGATACATTGATTGAGATCACTGATAAGGCCGTCATTGTGTGTTTGATAAGCTATGACCTTACTTTCAATGTCAACATAATGAAAACATCTGGAGTCAAGTGATGAACAATCATCTTATACCTGACAATTCTAAGATGATGAAGCAGTATCCACCATCGAAGCAAATTGTGTAGCATATTGATCTTCCAAATCAGCATCAGTTTCTTCTTGAGTTTCTGAGTCTGAGGTGCTTTCATCCTCTAACCCTGATGTCTCATCCAATCCAGATTTCCTTTCTACTGAGCCACTACTTTCACCATCTTCAGCGTCCTTCATGATTTCAGCAACACAAGCTTTTTCTTCTGCTCCTTTATCAGAATAAAATCTGAACTCCCAGTTCTCTCCTTCATCATTCTGAACCATCAGGGCCTTGTTTGCATTTGAAGAACTAGCATGAGAAGGAGACTCAATAGGTACTAATCGTCTTTCAGGATTTGCAGAAGATGATCTTTGATTCTGAAATGGATTGTTGTTTCCCATCTTCTTAGGCTTGTTGCACTATCTAGCAACATGTCCTTTGTCACCACAATTGTAGCATGTAACTGAGGACATATCAAAACAAAACTTTTAATCCTTGTTCAGGTTGATATCCTTTCCTATTCATCTGACAAAATCCTCTGCCCTTCTAACTGCACTTGCCAGAGCCCACATAATATAAATCCTTTCCATGTCATCTGGATCAATCTTTGAGTAATCTTCATTTGTTATGTGTGAATTTCCAATGTGTCCAACTAACAATCCATCATTTGAACTCACAAGAGTAGATAAGAGGCCCATGTGTTCTTTAGTTATCTCCACTGTCACTTTGTCAAAATTATCTGTCTTCAAGTTGATGACGGAGTGATTATTCTCTGAGTGAGATGTAGAAGTGGCAACAGAATGACTGAAATGACCTTGATTTGAGCTAGGTACCACTTTGTTCGAAGATACAAAGGCACTCTTCAAAGGATAATGTGAAGAAGTTCTTTCCACTGTGGGAGTAGAGTTGTAGATGGAAGGGTCTTGAACTTGTGCCACTTTCTTGGATTTCCACTTGTTCTCTATCTCCTGCTCCTTTAGCTTTTGAATGAAGTCATTAATATCCATGTAAGCAAGCATCTCACTCTGCTTCAGCACCATAAGGAAAGATTCCCACTTGGGAGGTAATGCATCAGCCAGACATTGAATCGTCTCTTGAGTTGTTGTCTTGACTTGATGGTTGAAGAGCTCAATGAGAAGATGATAAAATCTAGCAATAAGTTCATCCAGAGACTCGTTTCCCACATGCATAAAGTGTAGAGCCCAATCAATGATGAAGACTGACAAAGTCAACACGGAAGAGTCAACACAGAGATTTTGGAAGACTTCAGATAGATTTCGTGTACTCAGGTTCGTGTACACGAACCTGGTTCGAGTACACGAACCTGAACTTCGAATACTGATGTATTTAGTATAAATAGACGTATTTTTGTACAGTGTAATACACGAATCCCGAGGTGTGCTCTCTAGACGTATTGAGGCACATTTTCGAATACTTACTGAATATACTCAAAGTTTTGATCTTTCTTGTTCCTCTTGTTTCATCTTGCTTCTTATTTCACTCTATTATGGATTCCGCACACAATAGAGGTGATTGATGATGTTTGGCAACAAAAAGCTTGGATCTTGAACAGTGTTCGGACCTACAAGTGGTATCAGAGCAGGAGTGCTATTTCAATCATCAAGGTAGTACCTTTTTGAAGTAAGTTTTATACTTTATTACTCCTCTATACTCTATCTAGCTGCTGTAAAAATTTGTAACTCCAACTCTTAAGAAAAATTTTTATAAAATTTTTCTTAAGTCTTGTTCAAGTTCTAAAATTTTCGAGTAGTAATATTTCGAGTATAGTCCGAGTAATCGAAGTATAAATATTTTTCGGGTACAAGAAAGAAGTTCGAATACAGAGGTTCGAATACAGGAAGACTTTCGAGTACAATAGCATTTTCGAGTACAGTAGCACTTTCGAGTACAAGAAAGTTTCGAATACAGAAAGATTTTCGAGTACAAATCTGTCTGTTTAATTTTAAGCAGGATCTACAGGGAGCTACAGGGAATTCGAGTACTGGACTTAGAAAATTTTTGGGTTCATCATGGCATCAAAGAATTTGACTAACTTGTCCAACTTGCTCAATCTGGATAATGAGATTGGCACCGGAACAAAGCCACCGAGGCTTGTGTCAGGAGATAACTTTCAAGATTGGAAGTTCAGATTTCAGTCATTCATCAAGTATACCGATCCTAAGCTTTGGAGATCAATTGAAGAGGGTCCCTTTGTACCTTCATTCCAGAGTGAGCTCAATGGTCCTCTCGTTCCAAAGGATCCAGAACTGTATACTGACAATGATATACTCATGATGGAGAAGGATGAAAAGGCATATGCCTCGATCACAATGGCTTTGTCAACAGATGTTGCTCACGGATTCAAGGAACACAAGACTGCTAAGGAACTCTGGAATGCCTTAGTTGAAAGATTTGAAGGAAATGAGGACATGCGAGAGAGTCGGAAGGACATGCTCAGACAAAGGTTCAACATGTTTAATCATATCAAGGGAGAGTCTCTCGAAGCACAACTCAACAGATTCACTCATCTGATGACTGAGATGACTAGTTCTGGGATTGAGATGACTAAGGGAGAGGTAAACAAGAAGTTGCTGAATTCACTACCTTACACTTGGAACTCTAACTGTACAACTATCAAAAGGACCAAGGACATGTACAAGACTTCCTTAAGTGAGCTGATCTCAATCATCAACTCATATGACATGGATGATAAGCAGAGAGCACTGAATCATGCCAGCTCAATGGGCATTGCACCTACCTCTGAAAACTCTGCTCTTCTATCAGCAATTAATCATCAATCAGGAATGCATCATTATCAGCCTCCTTCCTCTCATGGAGTTCCTTTTGAGACTGCTTTTCTGTCATCTGGACAAGCTGGATCAGTGCCTAAAGTCAATCCAGAAAGTGAAGAGAATCTACTGCTATTTAAGGGATTCATGAACAGCTACAATGCTTTTATTGCAGGAGAATTGGCACCCTCAAATCTCACTCAAGACAATCTAGAGCAGATTAATCCAGCTGATGTTGAAGAAATGGATATCTCATGGCAGATGGCAATGGCTGTGTTCAGAGCAAAGAAGTTCATCAAGAAATATGGAAGAAACAGCTTTGGAAACGCTCCGGGAAAGAAGCTTGGCTTTGATAAGTCAAAATTACGATGCTACAACTGTGACCAACCGGGTCACTTTGCCAGGGAATGTAAGCAGCCAAAGGTGGCTAAGGAAGGAGGAGGAAAGAAGCCTGAAGAGAAGTCAGGAAATACAGCTGCTGGGGGAAGCGCTAGCACTTCTAAAGCGTTGGTGACTCAAGAAACTGACTCCTATGATTGGAGTGATCAAGTGCAGGAACTGGAACTGACTCTGAGTCATGCATTCATGGCTGAGGTAGACGACAAGCAAAAGGAGGTAACTGAAAATCTTTGCTCTACCTCATGCATAAATAAAGTATTTAAGTACAGGTCGCACAATGAATCACTAATCAAAGAATTAAACAAACTTAAATACTTTAACTCAGAATTTCTTAAAAATGAAGGAATTTTTAAAAGGAAACTTGAAGCCGAGAATCGGGATGTGGCAAGGCTAAAAGAACTTCTAAGTGATAAAGAGTCCAACTATCGAGAGGCTCGACGAAAAATCGATGAACTCACTCTAGAGTTGGATCAAGTCAAATCTCAACTTTCTAAATCATCAATTAAATGTGAAAGATTTGATTATTCAAGCAAAGTTTTAGAAAATATGACATCAATGCGATTTCGGGAAAAGAGGGGTAGTGGGATTGGGTATAGTGAATGTGCACCACCTTTTAACCAAAATTACTCATGCATGCCAAGAATCAACACATCTGTTGATGACTTGGAATTGGATTCTAGTCATGCTTGTGATTTTCCCACCGAACCAGTTGTGATTTCAGCTGACCCTGTTATAACTGATGATTCTGAGGTTTGTGCAGAAAAACTAAGTGTTGCAGGTTTAAAGGAGGAGAAGGTAGAAAGAAGTGCAGGGAGGAGCACAGATTGTTCATCATCTACTAGCAAATCATTTTTTGTTCCAACAATTGATTTTAATAGAAAGTTTGATGAAATTAACATTAATATCAATGATATGCCAAAACATTTTCAGAAAACATTTGCTATAAAATCAACTCTCTCTCCTTTAACAACACAGACTGCACCGGCTCATCCCACAGTTACCAAAGAGGAAAGTTCATTGTTAAATCCTAACTGTGAACCTTATATTCCCACCTCTTTCTCTAGTCAAAGTAACTGTGATGTAAAGCCCTTTGACCCAATTGAATTTCACCAAAAGGTCTGCTGTTATGCATGTGGGAAACCAGGCCACATTGCTAGATATTGTCTGCACCGACCTACTGAATTCTTCTATGGGAAGAATCAGAAGGTCATCCCTAAGGCTAAATCAGTTAACAAACATGTGAGGACTGTACCATCCTCCAAGCCTAAGGTAACCTCTCAAAAGGTGACTCAGACTCAGACACCTTCCACTGCAAAAAGACATAAGAAATCAAACAAAACACAATATGGTTTTCGTAAGCAAAATCAAAGAATTTTCAAAAATAAGATAAAACCAGTTGACCAAGGCAGTGGAAGCATGACAAAACATATTAAGCTTAATTCAGAAAGACCCAAACCCAAACCCAAGGATAGAATTTCTTTTATTACCAAAACACCTAAATCTGTTATGATTTGGGTACCTGTTTCTCATTAATTGAATGTATACTGTGCAGGGAAAGCCAAGCAAGCTTAAACACGTTTGGTATGTAGATAGTGGCTGTTCCCGGCATATGACTGGGGATTTCTCTCAGTTGCATGAAGTTACACCATTCAATGGAGGTTATGTATCATTTGCTGGAGACAGGGGAGGAAGGATAAGCATGAAGGGCACGGTCACTAATGGAACTCTTAGTTTTGAAGATGTGTACTATGTTGAAGAGCTCAATCACAGTCTTCTGAGTGTTTCTCAAATCTGTGATAAGAGCTTTTCCACACACTTCACAAACAAAGAATGTCTTATTCTGAAGCCTGGCTTTGTAGTGCCTGAGAAGTGGATTCTGATGAGAACTCCAAGGATAAACAATGCATACATTATCAACATGAGCTCAGATTCGTTTACAGAGAACACTTGCTTGTTTTCTAAAGCATCGGAGCATGATTGTCTGTTGTGGCATCGGAGACTGGGTCATGTGAACCTAAAGAATCTGAACAGACTGGCCAAGGGAGATCACGTCATTGGTCTACCTTCTAAAGATTTCTCCACTATTGAGAAATGTATCGCTTGTGCAAAAGGGAAACAACACAAGAGACCTCACAAGCCAAAATTGTTCAATTCCATCTCTTCAGTTCTTCAACTTCTTCACATGGATCTTTTCGGACCGATTAACGTAATGAGTATCGGGAAAAAGTCATATTGTCTCGTTGTGACAGATGATTATTCCAGATTCACTTGGGTGTTCTTTCTAGCTAAGAAAGATGAAGCTCCAGAGATTTTGAAGAAGTTCATTACCTTGATTGAAAATCAGAAGAATCTAAAGGTCAAGGTGATTAGAACTGATAATGGAACTGAATTTAGAAATCAGACTCTTATAGATTTCTGTGATGCAAAAGGGATAGCTAGGCAATACAGTGCAGCTAGAACGCCTCAGCAAAATGGAGTTGCTGAAAGGAGAAACAGAACGCTTATAGAAGCTGCACGAACGATGTTGTCAGAATCAAAGCTACCAATCTTTTTCTGGGCTGAAGCAGTTAACACTGCGTGCTATGTTCAAAATAGAGCACTTCTGAACAAGCGTCATCATAAGACTCCCTACGAGATTCTATTCAATCAGAAGCCCAAAGTTGGACACTTCAAGTCATTCGGATGCCCTTGCACTCTTCTTCATACAGAGCCTAATCATAAGTTTGATGATAAGGCAGATGAGTGTTACTTCGTGGGCTACTCGTCTGAAAGGGCAGCATACAGAGTTTATAACAAGAAAACTCGGATGATTGTGGAATCATACTACATAGATTGGCAAGAAATGAACTCTACTGATGCTGGTTCTGGTCCAAACTGGCTGTTTGAGTATGACTCCACTTTTAAGCCCTTCAGCACTCCATCTGAGAATACAAGAACATCTGAGCAAGCAGATGATTTCTACAAAGATGATGATGTGGACTATAGAGTTGACTATGTTCCATCTGATCCTAATCATTTGACAGTTGATCCTCCTGGCATGTACAATCGTGCCCCTCCAGCTCAGCCGACCCCTGTACAAGAAGTTCTCCCATCAGAACCTGACACTTCTCAGTCTGTTCAACCACTTCCAGAAGCGGATCAAGTCTCATCCTCTTCCCACCAGACCTTTGATAATCCACTCTTCTCAGATAGCATTCCTGAGGAACATTGTGTGGATCCTGGAGCTGAAGCAAGTGAAACTGCTCCTATTGACCACATTTCCTCTTCAAGTGAAGAACAAGTCAATAACATCAGCAACCTGCTAGATAATCTGGCTGTAGAAGAAGTGCCAACACTTGGTGTAAACAAGAATCATCCAGTGGAGAATATTATTGGACCTCTCTCAGAAGGCGTTCTTACTCGAAGCAAATCCATTACAGTTCAGAACACGTTGCCTGAAGAGACACTCACTCGAAGTCAATCAGGTCCTATTAACTCTTGTTTATATTCTTGTTTTATTTCACAGGTTGAACCCAAGAATGTCAAAATGGCTCTAAAGGAGTCCAGCTGGGTTGAGGCAATGCAAGAAGAGTTGATGCAGTTTAAGAAGCTCAAGGTTTGGAATCTGGTTCCTCTACCCAAGGGAAAATTGCCTATAGGAACCAGATGGGTTTTCAGAAACAAGAGAGATGATTCTGGTGTAATTATCAGAAACAAAGCCAGACTGGTCGTTCAAGGATTTTATCAGCAGGAGGGGATAGATTATGAAGAAGTCTTTGCACCGGTTGCGAGACTTGAGGCCATACGGATTTTCTTGGCTTATGCCTCCTATATGAACTTTACGGTATATCAGATGGATGTGAAAACAGCTTTCTTATACGGAAAGGTAAAGGAGGAAATATACGTGTGCCAACCCCCTGGTTTTGAAGACTCTCAGTATCCAGAGCATGTCTACAAGTTAGACAAAGCTCTTTACGGCCTTCATCAAGCACCGCGAGCATGGTATGCTACGCTTACTGATCACCTACTCGCAAATGGATATACTCGTGGAGCTATTGATCAGACCTTGTTCGTCCGCAAAGATAAGAATGATTTAATTCTCGTTCAAATCTATGTGGATGACATCATATTTGGCTCCACCAGCTCAGCGTTGTGCAAGGAATTTGAAGGGGTAATGAAGAAGAAATTTGAGATGAGCGCAATGGGAGAAATGACCTTCTTTCTGGGTCTGCAGGTAAAGCAAGATTGTAAGGGTGTGCTGATTCACCAAGGAAAATACGTCACAGACATTTTGAACAAATTCAAAATGACGGAGTCAAAGCCGGCATCCACTCCCATGGCTGCACGTCCTATCCTGACTTCGGATTTGGAAGGTGAAGATGTTGATCAGCATCTCTATCGCTCGATGATTGGTTCTCTGATGTATCTGACTGCTAGTCGTCCAGACATTATGTTTTCAGTATGTCAGTGTGCCAGATATCAGGCAAATCCGAAGGCATCTCACCTCATAGCTGTCAAGAGAATCTTTCGGTACCTAGTCGGGAAACCTAAGCTCGGACTTTGGTATCCAAAGAACTCTGAGTTTCAATTATTTGCATACTCAGACAGTGACTTTGGTGGATGTAACCTGGATAGGAAGTCAACCACGGGTGGGTGTCAGTACCTGGGAGATCGTCTTGTTTCATGGCAATGCAAGAAGCAGACCACAGTATCCACATCCACCGCAGAAGCTGAATATGTTGCTGCTTCCAGTTGCTGCTCTCAGGTTATCTGGATGCAACAACAACTTCTCGATTACGGTTTGAACTTTCTTGACTCTCCTATTTATTGTGACAATGAAGCAGCCCTACAGATCGTCAAGAATCCGGTACAACACTCCAAAACTAAACATATTGACATCCGGATTCACTTCATTCGTGACTGTTTCGAACGAAAACTGATTCATCTTGAAAAGGTCCACACTGATGACAATCTAGCGGACCTTTTCACAAAACCGTTCGATACAGCACGCTTCCATCACCTGCTTGCCTCTCTCAAATTAATAAGCTTTAATTAAAAGTATTTTTGTAAATACATTAAAATTTGTGTCCTCCCATAGTCACCAATTTAGGGGGAGAAAATTTACAAAAACAACAAAAAGATTTTTCATTCCTTGAGTCAGAAAATTTACAAAAACAACAAAAAGATTTTTGGTTGGTTTTTGAGTCAGTCTAAGATAATCTATAAGTTTAGGGGGAGTTAAGTTTTGAAATCTTAAGAAAAGGAGATGTTGTCTCTAGCTATTCAAAGAAAATTACAAAAACATTTTTAAATTTTAACTCAAGAAAATACAAAAAGATTTTATTTGGACAAGCAAAGTGAATCAATCAAATTGGGAAGTGAAATAATCTCTAAAGATCAGAATTTCACTATCTTATTATAATCTCAAAAGAAATCACAACCTTGAATATCTATTCTATGCTAAGAATTGAAATGAGTTTTTCAAAACTTAAATAATCAGACTTGATCAAACTTAAAATACATATAAATAGATAAATAAGTGTGAAATTGTGATCATTCGATAACTAGAAATGTGTGACAACTATTTGACTTCTTGTTTAAATCCTTGAATCAAAACAAGATTGTGTTTCCATAAACTTGAAATTGTGTTTGAAAAACTCGGGTATTTTCCATGTTTTGTGCAAACAAAGAGCGGGAAATACCTACTGAAGCATTCTATGTTTTGCGTAAGCAAAGAACTGGATGTGTGACGTTAAGGCCAATGTGTCTGCAGATCAGAAAATAAAAGATGCCAATGAGCACAAGATGATAGAACCCCTTCTTGTTCTTGATTCTAAACCTACTAGATCTGTTCTTTTCTTTTCTCATCTTAAAACTCTGTCAAAATAATTTGAAGTTCGTTGAAACACAATCAAAGTTTGAAACAAAGGATTTAACAAGAATGATAGGTTGCATATTAATCTAGTCTTACAATCTAATTGATCACAAATTTCCTATAAGATATTTTCAGAAAAACTTGATCATATAACTGATTTTTAAGAGATGAAATAACGAGTGGAAATAATTGGTGGGGAATAACTATTTAAAGGTTGTGATTCTTTAAGAAATTCAACTAGGATAGTTAATTTTTGATGACAGATTTGATCCCACAAATTTGAACCGATTAAACTGAAAAACTTGTTCAAAGTTTAGTTTTTATTTTATTTTATTTTATTTTATTTTATTTTATTTTATTTTTTTTATTTTATTTTATTTTATTTTATTTTATTTTATTTTATTTTATTTAAGAAAAGTTAGAATTTTAAATCGAAATAAGTAAGTAAACATGTATTCGAAATCGTGTACACGAAACGTGGGTATTCGAAATAACCCTATAAATAGCCCAACCTCATTTAATTTCGAGTACCACAATTTTCGTACACACAGAATTTGATTTCGAGTATACACAGAGGCGATCTCGATTTCTAGATTTGATTTCAAGATTTCACTCCGGCCATCTTGTAGATCATCTATAGGCGACCCTAGGTATCAATTTTCATCAAGATCTAACCATTAAATCGAAAGTTATGGCCAAAATAAGATTTCGAGTACGTAATCTTCGTATACAGAAGGAATTTGGTCAAATTGACCTCGAAATACTCAAAATTGAAAGGCAATTTGTGAATATGTTGGTCGCCTTTCAATTCCGAGTATATTGAATCGGTTTAAAAGTTCTAAGGAGCCAAAATGATAAACTTCTCTAAGGATTTTGAGTACACGAAACTTCTCAACTTCGTATACACGAATATTTCGTGTACAGACTACATTTCGTGTACAGAATGAACTTCGTGTACTAAATGAACTTCGAGTACTCTATGTTTCGTGTACAGGTTATACTTCGTGTACAGAATGAACCTTCGGGTACACCATGTACTTCGTGTACACCTGTTGTTCCCAGGAGAATCTGTCAACACTTAGAAAATTTTTCTAAGTGTCCAAGTATGGATCTTATTTCGAATACTTGAAATATTAAACTAACTTAATCAGTTTTATGTTTCAGATGGCAGACTTAAGGTTTGTACCAGATCATAACATGTCAGCATATCTCGGAGATCCACCAGAGAAACATTCAGAGTTCAAAAGCTTAGTAGATGGTCTGATTATATCTCCGGTCAACTATGCTATCATGGAGCATCCTACTATTGTTTCTGATTACATTGAGGGTTTCTGGAGCACTGTTACTGATCATACTGATAGCAGTGGAAATGTTAGCATCATTGGGAAGATCCAGGGAAAGCCGATCACCATTACAGAGCAGATACTGCGAGAGTGTCTTCAATTTGGAGACAAGGATACAGATCCTGTTGAGTTAGATCAAGATCTGGTCAACCGTACAGTATTTCAGATGGGACACGAAGGTGCCTACCCTCCCACAGAGAAGAAACTTCTTCATCCTTACTGGAGATACCTGGCTCATGTTGTCACTCAGTGCTTGTCCGGAAGAAAAGGTGGTTATGATGTACTTAATCAGACATTAAGCTCGTGTTTGACAGCACTAGCTCTGGGAATGGACTTCAACTACTCAAGAATGATATTTCTTGATATGTATGCCAACATCAAGGGAAGAAGGAAGGAAAGATTTCTGGCATTTCCTCGCTTCTTACAGATCGTCATCAACAAACGACATCAGGATTTAGTTCCCACGATAGGCACTCTGGGAATAAAGAGGATGCGCGAAGACATTTTCGGATACATGAAGATGAACAAGCGCGGGAAGAAGCAGTACATCGGTCAAAGGCCCCTAATCAAGTTCGGACGATTTGTAGGGGAAGACAACATTGTTGAAGATCAAGGCACCCCTATTGCAGTTGTCGCTGACGAGCATGACACCCAAGCGACGAGTTCAAAGGCTAAGCCTGCATCCTCGTCAAGTGAGGATTTCATCCCAGAGGGGCCACCTCTCACAAGGCAAGAAAGGGACGACGTTCAAGATGTTGATTATACTCCCACTTCCGAGTCTTCACCAAAGAGAAAGAGGCAAAAGACTATGGCCAAAAGAAAAAGGGATCCACGACTGCAACAGATGTTCTCCAGTTTATCTTTCTCCTCTGCTGCTGCTGTCATGACACAGGCACCCATTAAACCTACTCCCATCACCAAACCACCATCTCTACCTCATGTGACCTTACCACCATCACCACCTCATGTGACCTTACCACCATCACCACCTCACGCAACCAAACCACCATCACCACCTCACATTTCCTTACCACCATCACCACCTCACATTTCCTTACCTCCATCACCACCTCACGTCACAAAACCGCCATCACCCTCACCTGTCACTCAAACACTTCAACCAAAACAACCCAAACCTACTTCCAAACCCTCAAAAACCAAACTCATCATCAGAGTTTCCTCCTCACGTCCATCCATCACCACTCAACCTCAAACCAAAACCAAACCCAAAACACCTACACCACAATCCGGAAGCGGTAAAGGAAAATCTCCTTTGCGCTCCGATTCCCCTTATGAGCCTCCTCAGGTGCCTGTTGATCTGATCGGACTACATGAGAGAGTTTATCAGCTGGAGAAAGATGCTGAAAGAAAAGACAGGATGATCATGAACTTAAGAGAAGGAAAGATAAAGATATGCTCTCATCTCAACAAATGTAGAGGAAAATTGAAGGCTCATGAGAAGGCTATCAGTATCCTTCTACGTGAGAACCACAAGATGCAAAAAGAGATAAAGCGACTCAAAGGAGAGGAGGTATCTGAGTCTGAAGATGAACCTATGGATGTCAGTGATGATAGTGACGACAGTGATGATGATGATGCTAATGATGGAGATGATGACCAGGATCAATAGGATGATAAAGAACATCAAGGTGACAAAGATGATAAAGATGGAGATGATCAGAATAAAGACAAAGGTCCTCCAGATGACAAAGACCAAGGAGGAGATTCTGGGAATCCATCATCTTCTGGGAAGCCGTCGGGTGCTTATGATGATCTATTTGGAGACATTCCAGATGACATCCTTTTCGGCGATTGTGTACAGCCCGACGAGACTGGATCCAGACTTGACAGCATTTTTGATGATCTTCCAGATACATTTGATTTTGGATCTCCTAGTGATGCGAAGAACGATCAAGCCAAATCTTCTGCAGGGGCATCTGTAGAAGAAGAACCAGAAAACATCATCCTTGGCAACGTTTCTTCAGACCCCTATATTGATTATTTGTATGCCCACAAATACATCGATGCATTGGGAAATGAGGTCACTTCACTGAATGAAGTGATAGATAGCTGGTTTGACCGCAAGAAAGACTGGACGCCAGCTCCTCCTGTAGATAAGGAAGCATGGTTCAAAGAAATGGGAGATCAACATCCAGAGCATACATTCATTTCTGATGACCGAAACCTTTTTGCAGTTCGCAACGATAGATCAAATATATGCTGCTGGATGTATGACAAACCGAGAGACATCTACTTGGTGAAACGGATGAGCGGAAAAGTCGAGTTCTACAAAAGACCAAAAGATTTTTGTTCACTGCCTAAGGTCGACATCAGAAGCATCGACAAGGCTATGTTCTTCAACCTGTCTAAGGACTCACAGGCTGATTTGTTCGCAAAGTTTATCAAAGATCAGTGTGAGAAGGATTTTCCTGTCATGCGCACGGCTAAGGGACGACGCTTTGTCTCTTCGTGTATCATTGATCCAAAGACGAAGAAGCCTTGGGTGTACTATAGGTACCCTCCTCCTCAAGTGATGCAAGCAGTGCCCGTCTCGCCAAGAGTTCCTGATAACTCTTTGGCTAACTTTCTGTCATGGTACTTTGATGATCTGAACCTTGCTGCAGTTATTCTTAGGAACATAGATGATGTTGATGACATCGACATGATTCTTGACCCTATGGATCTTCTGAAGTATGGTAAAGATGACATGATGAAGCTGCACAACTCTCCTATACGAGTATATTCCGGAAATGATGAGCTGGCTAAGCCATTTACACGAGTTGTTGCTTATGCCATGAAGCTGAAACTGTATGCTGGAGGAGGGCCACACAGTGTTACTCTTCCTATCGGATGACTTCGCCAGTCTAGGGGGAGTTTGTAGAGCCCAATCAATGATGAAGACTGACAAATTCAACACGGAAGAGTCAACACAGAGATTTTGGAAGACTTCAGATAGATTTCGTGTACTCAGGTTCGTGTACACGAACCTGGTTCGAGTACACGAACCTGAACTTCGAATACTGATGTATTTAGTATAAATAGACGTATTTTTGTACAGTGTAATACACGAATCCCGAGGTGTGCTCTCTAGACGTATTGAGGCACATTTTCGAATACTTACTGAATATACTCAAAGTTTTGATCTTTCTTGTTCCTCTTGTTTCATCTTGCTTCTTATTTCACTCTATTATGGATTCCGCACACAATAGAGGTGATTGATGATGTTTGGCAACAAAAAGCTTGGATCTTGAACAGTGTTCGGACCTACATAAAGTTGTTGAACTCTTTCCTTAAAGCTTTAGACTTTATGTTCTTCAGTGCATCATTCTCTTCATATCTCTTCTGCAAAGCAGCCCATAACAATTTGGAAGAAGTGAATTGTTAGAACTGATGGAATATGTAAGTGGCAATAGACTAAAACAGTATTGCATAGGCCTCTTCTTAAAATCATATAGCTTTCGTTGAGGTTCAGTCATCCGAGTGACAAGTGTAGGTGTTCCATCCTCATTGAGTGGTCTCAAATACCCGCCTTCAATCATCATCCAAAGATTTGTGTTGTAAGCCCCAACAGAGTTTAGGTCTCGGATTTTTTTCAACAATTAAGTGTATTAAACACTTTGAACACTCCACTTTACTAAACTTTACAAAAGATTGATGTTACTTAAACATTCAACAACCAATTTACTTTTAAAGTTATTCGCCAAAAACTTTGTTTCAAAACAACAAAAATAAACCCCAAAATATGTTTGATCCAAGTCCTTGCATAGCGATCCGATCACATCCGCCTTCACCCCTTCCGTTCACCTGAAAATACCATAATTAAGTCACCGTTAGTTCGTTAGAACTAAGTAAGATCACTCCTAACGTTACCCCAAGCTTCCACCAAGCTTAAACACCTTTTAACATTACCTAATAGCTCCCAATAATCCATAAGAACTAAGTAAATTAATCCCCAATGGTTCCCCAAGTCAAAAGGGTCAAAAAAACTCAAAATTTGGTCATGGCCGTAAGCTGGGCCGTAAATCCGAGAGCTCTGGCCGTAAGTTACTCCCAGTCCAGACCCAGGCCGTAAGTTAATCCCAGCCCGCCGTAACTTACTCCCAGACCTACACAAATATGCAGATTTTCAGTTTTTTTCTGCGTTTTGACCCGTACCGATCCCCAGAATCATTTCCACTCAATTCCGATCATTTCAATAATCCCATATACATGTCATAACACCATATGAACATAAAAATCCATCTTCAATCACCGTTTTATGACAATAATAATAAAAACAAACGACTTTCTAACGGGTCTTTTCACCCAATTCACCAATTAAATCTTGTTACACCCAAGATTTCTCAAGTTTAAGCAAATCACACCACTTGTGATTAAATAAACTTGATTTCACCAATCAAGGACATTCACACACCTTGTGAAAAGTCCTTTTAATGATCACACCACTTGTGATTCATTACACTAATTTGAGTCAACCTCAATTATAATTCATACACCTTGTGAACTAATTCACATCATTCAACACACATATAATTAAACACCAAGTCAATCGTAGACAAGCATTTAAACACCATAACAACAATAATCAAGCAATATATCTCCTATTGCTTATATTTGTCTATCAACAAATACTCCATGACTTATTCACCATAAAGTCAAATCTTCTACAAAACATTCATATATTTAAAGCACCATTACACATAATTAGTAGAAGAGTTGGGTGACTTACCTTGTCTCGATGGGTTATCCACTATCAGAATCTCTTTTTCAAGTCTTTTGGTTCCACTACCACCTTCACTATTGCTTCCTATATCATACTTACATGTTCAATACAAGTGTTGACTCTAATTAGTCAAATTACACCAAATTGACCCATTATCACCATTTATTCTTAGGTTACATTCAAATAACCCATTGATCATGAAAATCCCACATTTTAAGACCACAGCAATTAATTTAACCTCACCCATCCCTTTGAACACCTTATTGAGAAATATCAACTTTGTTGGCATTTCAACAAACAAGTTGTGTGCAGGAACTTTACCTACACATTTCAAACATATCCAAACCCCATCAATCTCCCATTTATGTTACTAATCTTCCAAGTTTAATGATCATTCAAATTCACAAATGTACAAACTAAAACAACATTGTGAAATCGTCAAACCCCCAACTTTTAAGCTAACTACAATCACCTAGTTTATATTCTCCATGAACCATACAAACCCCCATTCATCATACTACATCAACATGCAAGAAATGATCAAAATGGTGTTTGTAGTTGATTATCACTATGAATAACAACATTTAACACTATCAAAATCTCCAATTTCGGATTTCACCTCACCCCACTCATACCCGTTATGAGACCCCCGAAAATTTGTATCAAAATATACAAAATCACTTACCTAGATGTTGTATGATGCAAGATGAACTCCATTCTATGATTGCATGAAAGATTAGATCAAAATCCAAGCACCAATTTGATCAAACTTGAAGGTTTTGAGCGTCTTCCTCATCCCCTTTCTCTTGTTCACGTTTTCAGCAAAAGAAATGGTCATATGACCAGATTTTGATCAAGTCAACATATTAACGCACCATTTACAAGTTTCAGCTATTGGCAGCGTTGGTCCCTCTATTACTATGAACTTTAACTAGTTATAACTAACTAACTTAAATTAGTAAACACCCACCATATAATTGTAGGTAACAATTATTGTTAGAACACCCACCAAATAATATTTAAAACATAGTTATACACCAATCATATTCCTTTTAAAATATTTCCCCAAAATGGGTCATTACAAATTCTCCTCTCCTTATAAAGGTTTCGTCCCCGAAACCTCATTACACCTCAAAAAGAAAAGGATAAAATTTTCGCATTTCATCCTCCGACTCCCAAGTAACATCAGATCCTCATCTGTTTTGCCATTGTACCATCACTTGGTTAATCGTCTTATTCCGAAGTTTCTTGACGTTTCTATCCAAGATAGCCACGGGTTTCTCAATATAATTGAGTTTATCATCAATCACCAAATCCTCCATCGGCACATAAGCCGATGCGTCCGCCAAGCACTTTCGCAGATAAAACACATGGAATGTACTGTTAATCCTACTCAACTCCTATGGTAGCTCTGCGCGGTAGGCAACCTCGCCAATCTGAGCTATAATCTTAAATGGTCCAATAAACCGCGGACTAAATTTTTCCCCCGCCTTTGAAAACGAATCAAGCCCTTCCAAGGAGGAACCTCTTGTAACACAAAGTCTCCCACTTGGATTCGAGCGGTCTCCTTCGCACGTACACGTCCCATTTCTATGGTCTTGCACTGCACTCAAATGAATTTCTATGGTCTTCCCAACTCCTGGATTATACTATCTACTCCATATAGTATTTCTTACAGAATCATTCCACACCTGGAATGATAACCGTTTTTAAACAAGAACTCCTCCAAGGGTAGACAGTCATCGTAACTACCCCCAATCACCACTATGCACACCAATAACATATCCTCACAGGCCTGAATGGTTCTTTATCTTTGACCATCAGTGTGAAGATGATACGTCATGCACAACAACAGTTTCATGTCCATTGTTAACAGAATAGACTTCCTGGGTAAACACGAAACGAACGCTTTTAGTCAACCTGGCCACGATGATCAAATAATACCAAATAGCACCATTAAGCATTGATAAGGTTCACACAACATGTGAATCCTCATAAAATCACCCTACCTATTTAATGATCTAAAATACTAATAACACGTTTCTTTCACCAAAATCCTCGCCTTAAGAAATCACACTACTTATGGTTACCAACATAAATCCACCCAGCATAAGTTAACATCTTCCCAATCAAGTCTAGATATGGTTATTGGTTTATTTGCACCCAAACTTCTCTTACCTATAATTACCACGAACACCTCTGCTATTTAGATATTACACGCCCTTGTACTTTATCTATTAGCACACAAATGCTATAGAGTTCACACCACTTGTGAATTATCTTCATCAATTCACACTCGACAGTAACCATAATTTATGTTTGAATCATGTTTACAAACTAACAGATTCATTTCTCCCAACCATGAACTCCTAAATAATGTTCATAGTCTTATGGATAATCCCCAAGCATTTTCATCTTTTTAAAAGATAAACTCAACCACCTGTAACGTCAACACACGTATACAAGTCATTTCTACCTCTTTCCGTTCAAATATTACAACACCTACACATCTATATATAATCATAGATGTTCACACCAATCTATAAACATATATTGTTTACCACATATTTCAAACAGGCACGCCAGTTAACATAAGCACATGTTTATAGTCACCACTCCCTAGTTAAGACACTCTTGTCAAAACCTTTAACATTTCATAACGACACTATGTGCCAAAATCCTAGACATCATGTCCAAAACATTTAACTTTTGTAAATGACAACTTGTCATTACCAAGTTTTATTCTCCCCATGGCATTCATGCCAAATTATTTACAATTATTTCCTCACCATCCCCCGTCCTTTGCCCAAGTCTATACACCGTCACTTTCTTGTTGCATCGAAGAAGCTTATATATTGGGTATACGTAAGGCATACGCCCAGCTGCCAACCCACCACCTCTTTAGTACAACATGATCGTGGCATTATTAGTTTCTTGGTTTTAGAAAAATATATTCCTCCTAACCATACAATTTGTCCAAAGTTTTCACTCACATGAAACATATTCATTAACGTAGGACTAAACTCCACCACATGTACTTCACAACCATAGTACACTCATATAAGAAATTCTGACACATCATACAATACATACTTGTAGAGTGTACACTTTCTTAACAGTTTAATTAAGGATAATCAACATATCCTATTACGCCTATCTTTCATTATCTACACCAAACAACATGTGACTCGTATTTTCAACAAGTCATCACACATATGTGATTCAATTTACGACCACCAAATTCGCACTACATACGGTTTTTAACACCACACCAAACACAAACACGCCTTTCTGGCTCAATATAACATACACAAGTTTGGTAAATACATTCTCCTATTATCAATCAATATACTAATTTCACCTAGTATTAACTTGATTAACTACACAGTTTAACACCACATTCATTTAAAATTGGCTACACCACTTGTAGATCATCTAAATCAGAATTTAGTTTTACAATGTTTAACAATAAACCATTGCCAACATATAAAACCACCGAAATTTTATAGTTTCACCCAAAATTAGCTCCAACCCGCATGTGAATTACCCCTTATGCCACATGAATGTGGAATTATACGCCAAACCCAATGCCATTCCAAATGGACTTACATGCCCCACTCAAATTCACATAATAATGCATATTCCACATGTGTAATAACAACTACCCTGTTTTAACATCATTTACTCCATATCATTACTACCAAGACTCACAAATCTATGGTCTTACACGATAATTTCAATGCCCCTCACCAATGATCTTACATGATATTCCACGCGAATGTGGATTTTCCCCCAATGCCACACAACTGTGGACTTACATGTAATTCCAATTATGCATACAACACATAGATTTAAAACACTAATTCTAGTTATGCATACAACACATAACAATAAACTACCACAAGATATGAAAAATCATATTCATAGCTCTTTAAAACACCAATAAAGTGTTAGAACATAAAATCACCAAGTAAAAGTCAAATTTCACCCAATTTCTTTGAGACCTCCTTTTTCTCCAAAGATTCTCAAGGTAGGTAATCACACCACTTGTGATTTACCTAAACACCATAAAATTCACCATGGGAAGTTCACACCACTTGTGAATCAACCCATCTCCAAATTCACACACCTTGTGAATTGTTTGACTAATCTTAGTCAAACTTCAAATAAGAAGTTCACACCACTTGTGAATCATTCTTATTTCTCCGCACCAATGGAAAACATACAAATTTACAATAACTAAGCAAAATGTAACACCTATTGCACGTTTTTGACAAACAACAAATACACAAACACCAATTCGAATTGTTTGACCATTTTCAGTCAAACTTCTAATAAGAAATTCACACCCCTTGTGAATCAATCTTATTTCACCACACCACTTGAAAACTAACTCTATAACAATAACTAAGTAAATATAACACATATTGCATGTTAATGTCACACACCCAAAATGCAAACACCAATTCACCGAATTTCAACATCTAATGTATATTCCACGTACATTACATACATATACACACCTATATGCATAAAACCAAATAATCATATAAGTATAATAGGTGGGCGACTTACATGACAATCCCACACCACATAACCATGGACTTATAAATTTTCACCCGAAAGTGAATTCTCCCCAATGCCACACACATGTGGACTTTCATAAGTTTTCACCCGAAAGTGAATTCTCACCAATGCCACACACCTGTGGACTTACATAAATTTTCACCCGAAGGTGAATTCTCCCAATGCCACACACCTGTGGACTTACAAGAATTTTCACCCGAAGGTGAATTTTCACCAATGCCACACACCAGTGGACTTGCAAGAATTTTCACCCGAAGGTGAAGTCTCCCAATGCCACACACACGTGGACTTACAAGACTTTTCACACGAAGGTGAAGCCTCCCAATGCCACACACCCGTGGACTTACAAGAATGTTTTCACCCGAAAGTGAACTCCCCTAATGCCACACACCTGTGGACTTATATGAAAATTTCACACAACTTATCTCATATTGTATCTCAACTAATCAATTTAGAGACCATTATAAGTATCTACAACATACTTATACATTCTCTGGTTAATTAGTAAACAAGTTACTACTCCATTACCTTCTATTCCATAGCCAGATTTGAGTTGACTCTGTTAAAGTCATGTTCATGTAATGAGGGTAATATTATACTTGCCAGGCATAATAATACAATCATCCTATGCTCATTTCCATAACTTCATCAACCCACATCAAGACTAAGAATGTTATTCACACAAAATAATGACAACAAAACACCAATATACAAAAATATTAAGGTAATCATATCACAAATGTTACCTTAACTCCATCTCACCATATTATATCTAAGAATTTTGGTTTAACAACAAATTCACCACAATCACCATTTAACATACAAAACTAAGGTAAACAACCCACAAACTTGTTACCTTAACCCCCGGCTTCGTGATCGGATCTCGGATCAAACAATTCTCCCTATATCAAAAGCACAACGAATTGAGTTCAAGTCTTCGCGACGCTCTTGAATCCCTCAAATCAATGGCTCTGATGCCAACTTGTAAGCCCCAAAAACCCACCAACACATGACAGGTGTTTTAATACAACAACAGAGTTTAGGTCCCAGATTTTTTTCAACAATTAAGTGTATTAAACACTTTGAACACTCCACTTTACAAAACTTTACAAAAGATTGATGTTACTTAAGCATTCAACAAGCAATTTACTTTTAAAGTTATTCGCCAAAAACTTTGTTTCAAAACAACAAAAATAAACCCCAAAATATGTTTGATCCAAGTCCTTGTGTAGCGATCCGATCACATCCGCCTTCACCCCTACCGTTCACCTGAAAACACCATAATTAAGTCACCGTTAGTTCGTTAGAACTAAGTAAGTTCACTCCTAACGTTACCCCAAGCTTCCACCAAGCTTAAACACCTTTTAAAATTACCTGATAGCTCCCATTAATACATAGGAACTAAGTAAATTAATCCCCAATGGTTCCCCAAGTCAAAAGGGTCAAAAAACTCAAAATTTGGTCATGGCCGTAAGCTAGGCCGTAAACCCGAGAGCTCTGGCCGTAAGTTACTCCCAGTCCAGACCCAGGTCGTAAGTTACTCCCAGCCCACCGTAACTTACGCCCAGACCAACACAAATATGCAGATTTTCAATTTTTTCTGCGTTTTGACCCGTACCGACCCCCGGAATCATTCCCACTCAATTCTGATCGTTTCAATACTCCCATATACATGTCATAACACCATATGAACATAAAAATCCAACTTCAATCACCATTTTATGACAATAATAATAATAACAACAACAAACGACTTTCTAACGGGTCTTTTCACCCAATTTACCAATTAAATCTTGTTACACCCAAGATTTCTCAAGTTTAAGCAAATCACACCACTTGTGATTAAATAAACTTGATTTCACCAATCAACGACATTCACACACCTTGTAAAAAGTCCTTTTAATGATCACACCACTTGTGATTCATTACACTAATTTGAGTCAACCTCAATTATAATTCATACACCTTGTGAACTAATTCACATCATTCAATACACATATAATTAAACACCATGTCAATCATAGACAAGCATTTAAACACCATAACAACAATAATCAAGCAATATATCTCCTATTGCTTAAATTTGTCTATCAACAAATACTCCATGACTTATTCACCATAAAGTCAAATCATCTACAAAACATTCATATATGTAAAGCACCATTACACATAATTAGTAGAAGAGTTGGGTGACTTACCTTGTCCCGATGGGTTATCCACTACCAAAATCTCTTTTCCAAGTCTTTTGGTTCCACTACCACCTTCACTATTGCTTCCTGTATCATACTTACATGTTCAATACAAGTGCTGACTATAATTAGTCAAATTACACGAAATTGACCCATTATCACCATTTATTCTTAGGTTACATTCGAATAACCCATTGATCATGAAAATCCCACGTTTTATGACCACAACAATTAATTTAACCTCACCCATCCCTTTGAACAGCTTATTGACAAATATCAAGTTTGTTGGCATTTAATCAAACCAGTTGTGTGCAGGAACTTTACCTACACGTTTCAAACATATGCAAACCCCATCTATCTCCCATTTATGTTACTCATCTTCCAAATTTAATGATCATTCAAATTCACAAATGTACAAACTAAAACAACATTGTGAAATCGTCAAACCCCCAACTTTTAAGCTAACTACAATCACATAGTTCATATTCTCCATGAACCATACAAAACCCCCATTCATCATACTACATCAACATGCAAGAAATGATCAAAATGATGTTTCTAGTTGATTATCACTGTGAATATCAACATTTAACACTATCAAAACCTCTAATTTCGGATTTCACCTCACTCCACTCATATTCTTTATGAGACCCATGAAAATTTGTATCAAAATATACAAAATCACTTACCTAGATGTTGTATGATGCAAGATGAACTCCAATCTATGATTGCATGAGAGATTAGATCAAAAGAAATGGTCTTATGACCAGATTTTGATCAAGTCAACATATTAACCCACCATTTACAAGTTTTAGCTATTGGCAGCATTGGTCCCTCTATTACTATGAACTTTAACTAGTTATAACTAACTAAGTTAAATTAGTAAACACCCACCATATAATTGTAGGTAACAATTATTGTTAGAACACTCACCAAATAATATTTAAAACATAGTTATACACCAATCATATTCGTTTTAAAATATTTCCCCAAAATGGGTTGTTACATGTATCTACCCCATTGATGTGAATCTCAAATCTATACTTCCGGTGTGGATAATCATCCGAAGAAAGCAACTTTGGAGCTTTGTTAGAGTTTCCCGTCTTCGTCTCTATGAGTAGTAGATTCTAAATCTTGTGATTCTAGTTAGCCGTCAATGCAAGTTCATCCATAACAGCAAAGGTAATCCGATTTTATACGAATGATGAATGAAACTTAGTTATACGAATGATGGGTATGAATGAGTGTGTATTCTACGAATGAATGAACGAATGATTTGTTCAAATGAATGGTTTACTGACACGAGTGAAGATTGGGACGAATGAAGAAATTAGACGAATGAGGGGTCCATTCGTGCAAGAATCATGCGACCTAGTAACTCATTCGTGTGAAAAGGAACGAATGAATGTTTATTCGCTGAGTATGATCATTCGTGTGGGTACCTATTCACGTAAAAACCCCATTCGAACGATCTAAGTTTTTAGCCACAGAAAAATGCTTCAAACTTGATTTCTAGAGTGAGATTTCACCCAAAAATTTCTAGACAACTTCACAATAACCTTCCCAACGTTCGTGAATCAACAAATCAACAGAAGAACCACAAAAACCCAAGTTTTGCAATAGAAAAGTAAACTTTTGAAGAAGAGAAAACATGCTTTCTGCAGAGAAACAACAAAACAGGCTAGAAATCACTAGATTTGATTAAAAACAAGCAGAATCAAGAGCCAAAGCTATGATACCACTTTGTAGGACCTCGGAAACAACAAAGTTCCTTGCGGATTCTGCTTGGAAAGCCCTCGAATAGTGCGGAATCCTATATGTGGGTTTTCCAATCGAAATCTAGATGCCCGTGGTAATCCGGTGATTAGGAAACAACGTTTTGACCGAAATCGAACACCACGGGTCGAAGAACGAAGTTGGAATGCATGGGGCTACTCTGAAACCAAGGTGATGTGACAGGTAATGTTCAGGAGATGAAAATTTTCTGTTTTTGCAGGTATTTATAGGGATCTGCAGTTTGTACGAATGAGTCACACGAATCACTCAATCACACGAATCACGATCCACGAATGAGCTTGTCACACGAATGAATCAGTTTCCTGATTCATTCGCTATACCGGACATTCGTTAGGTGTTCATTCGTGCGAATGAACTAAAATTTAGTTTCATTCGTACGAATGGTCCTATTTGTCATATAAAGTCAAAGTCAAACATGTTAAACATAAACAAACAATATAAAATACTTGATTTCATTAATCATATCAACTTTGTACAATCAAGATAGACTAGTACATTGAACTAGGGACACTGTATTCATCAACAAAAATCATGAGTATAATGTATTAGAAATTTTGGAACTATAGTTATGAGTGTAAGGATATTTGAAAATGTAAGTTATACACAAATATTAAACTATATGTTTTGTATAAGTTTTGTTGTGAATGAGGAGTAGAATATAATGTACGCAATTATATGAAGTTATATTCTAAGATAAATGGGATAAAGGTTCATTACTAATCATAGGAATAATATTTTAATTTTTTGACAAAATGTGTATAAAGTATGTGATATTTTAATACCTTAGATAAAGAAATGAATTACCATTACTAATCTTAGATATAATATCTTATAATTTTTATAAGATATGTATAATGTGTGTGACGTTTTTAATATCTTATATATAATAATGAATAACCGTTTTCAATTGTAACACCCCGATCGATGGCGGAAACGTCGGGATGCCACGAGGGATGTGTAGATTGTTCATAAGCTCATGGGCATCTAAATGTATCATGATATATCAATTAAATCAAATAAATTAATTACACAAAAATCATGTTCGACATGATTTAATTACAACAAGTTTCATAAAAGATTTAGCTAAATTGACTAAACTTTAGTCTTCAGAAATCCAGTTAATTTAGCTAAGTCCAATATCCTAAGAGATGATGTCCAAAAGTGTGAGACCATCCTTCTCAACCTAGTTTTCTTCGTTCCCTGAAACATGTAGAAAATCAAGTGTCTACTACAAAGTAGTTGGTGAGTAATCATAAGTTTTTAACTTTTTAAAATGTTTATAAGTATTCATAAAAGTTTATAGTTTGTAAGAAAATACACATGTGAACCTGTGAGATAATCTAGCTCTGCCTATACACAAAAATCACAACAATCAAATAATCCAAGTAATCACAGATAATCATTCAAGTATAGTCAAAGAAACACAACCAAACACAACAATTAAATAAATCAAGGGAAATTCCACATTCATCATCAACAATCATCATTCATCATAATTATCTCAATATAATGTATCGCGGAGGACTTTAGTCAACTCAACTGACGATAAATGGAATCGTCGCGGAGGACCGAAGTCAAGTCGATCAACGACATTCCTAATAATCATAAGTGACAATACAGTGCATTGCGAAGGACCTTAGTCAACTCAACCAACAGTGGAATCACCGAGGAGGATTGAAGTCAACTCAACAACAGTAACTCAGTCATTGCGGAGGACCGAAGTCAACTCGACAAACAACGACTTACGAGGTTGTGATAATCTGTGTCAATCCATAATCAATAATAATTCAATAGTATGAATATCATTTTCATAATCCAGGTATCACGCATGTTTTACAAAATAATATTAATCTGATATACATGTTCCACCTCTGAGTTTAAAAACAAGATGATTTAAAAGGGGGTTATGAGAACTCACCTGAATGTCTAAGATTCAGTGTTTTACAGAATGCGGGCTCACGTATGTGAAATCCAAGACAACTCAACAACTTGTATTTATCGCGTGTTCCATATTCATGTGTATATATGTTTGATCATGATTAAATTTTCATATGCGTTCTACCTTTAATCATTAAGTGTGCAACTAACTTAGGTTTATTATCTAAGTTATAGTGAAACACTCAAGTTTGTATAAGTTATCATCAATAAAATATAAAGTTTTAAAACTTGCTAATTTTAAATAATTCGATGATTTCAAATTAGAAAAACATGGTTTAGTAACATGCACCTATACATATGTATATATGTGCATGCATGCATGGACTCATGTAATATGTACATTATATTTTTATTTCAAAGGTGATGGTTTAAGAATATACCTACACATGCACACGTATGAGCATGCAAGGACTCATGTATGATTTATCCTTTATCGTTGTACCAAATGTTTATCTCAATTAGTTATTGTTAAATAAATATCAACCAATATGCATGCGTGATAGTATCGAAAATCCATAGCTTTCGACACCCCTAGGCTCATAAATCACCAAGGTTTGGCAACACCAGGGTTCGTCAACACCTGGGTTTGCAGCATATGAGTTCTTAGCACTTAGGTTCGCTGCTCATGGGTCCGCTGCACCTGGGCTCGCTGCTCATGGTTCGCAGTCCTTAAGGTTCGCTGCACCTGGCTCGTAGCTCCTGGTTTGTAGCTCCTGGTTCGGCCACCTTAACGTTCGGCGTCGATAGGGTTCGGCCACCCTAGGTTTGGCTACCGTAGCCTCGATGGATTTGGAGGTTCGACCAGCTTCGGCATCACCTAGGTTCGTCTAATGTTGTAATTCCTAATAAACGTTTTTGAATTCTTTTTCTTAATTTAATATCGTTCGATATTATTTCGCTTATCTCATCGAAACACGTTACTCACGTACGAATTCGTAAAGATCGTCACCTTTCTGAATTCCTCCTTCGTATAGTATTTTGATTCGGCTACGATTTATGGAATATCGTTTTTCAGTATGCTATTCTTAATAATTATATTCGCATGAATCGTCACTCACTCGAATACATTATTAAGTATGCTATTTCTGAAATGATATTCGCGTTTTAATTTTATTTTCGCGTCTTCTCCATAGCATACTTATCTTCGATAACAATTTCATTATTTTATGTATTAAGTTTATCAATTATCAATTTACCAAACCATATCCCCACTAAATCATATCACTGACACATCCATGATAGACCGAAATAAGTTTATGTATAAGGCATATGTAGGAGTAGGTCGCAGTCTATCCAGCCACCGTCCCACCACCATTTTGATAAACCATGACCATGTGTCCTTGACTATATTTAGTGACCAAAACAACAATCTTTATCCTTTTCCATCCAAAATCAGATCATATTAAATAAATCGACTGTATTAAACATTGTGGTTCAGTATAGTTATATTTCAAACTAAGTTCCCATGGTTTATGCCTAATAATGATACGTTCTCATCAATGTATACCAGTGATAATACCATTAATTAAATCTAAAATTTATCAAATTATCATATCAGGTTTTATCAACACAATTCAATATGTACAGACATACCTGAAATACAGTGATGTTACAGTCTCCCCTACTTGAGGGAATTTCGTCCCGAAATTCAACTTGGTGCGACCGCAGTGAATAAGTTTGGATACTTAAGCTTCATCTGATCTTCTCGTTCTTAGGTGAATTATGGACCACGCTTCGACTCCCATCGTACTTTGACAATTGGAATTCTACTGCGTTTGAGCTTCTTAACTTCACGGTCCATTATCTCGACTGGTTTTTCAACGAAGTGAATGGTATCATCGATGCGAATATCATCGAGTGGTACCTGAAGATCTTGATCAGCTAAGCATTTTCTCAAATTGGACACATTAAAAGTCGGGTGTACATTACAATGGTCAGGAGGAAGTTCCAACTTGTAGGCAACCTTCCCGATCCATTCAAGAATCTTCAAAGGGCCATATAACGTGGTGCAAGCTTACCCTTCTTCCCAAATCATACAACTCCCTTCCATGGTGATACATTAAATAATACCAAATCATCAACCTGAAACTCGAGTGGCTTACGACGTTTATCCGCGTAACTTTTCTGTCGACTACGAGCAGCTAATAGATTGTCGCGAATCTGGTGAATCTTGTGAGTCGTTTATTGAAAAATCTTAGGATCAGTGATCTGAGATTCGCCTACCTCGGTCCAACAAATAGGTGACCAACATTTTCTCCCATAAAGAGCTTCAAACGGTGTAACATCACTGTATTTCAGGCATTTCATTACATACATATTTGTATTGACAAGACCTGATATGATAATTTGATAATTTCTATGAATTATTGGATGATATTGTCACTGGTATACATTATTGAGAACGTACATTATCACTATGCATAAACCATGGGGAAGTTGGTTTGAAATATAACCAGTCTAATCCGCAGAGTTTACTACAGTTAAATTAATCATGAAATGAACTTGCTTTGGTTTGAATGGTTTGAAGTTGCTGGTTTGATCACTCAACATAGTCAAGGACACATGGTCATGATTTATCGAAATGGTGGTGGGACGGTGGCTGGATAGGTTGCAACCTACTCCTACATATGACCTATACATAAACTTATTTCGGTCTATCATGGATGTGTCAGTGATATGGTTTAGTGGGGTTTGGATTGGGAATTTGATAACTAATGGGAATAATTAATAAAATAATGGAAAGCGTTGTTAAAATAATCATGCGATGGTGAGGTTACGAATATAAATTTAACGCGAATATTATTTCAGAAAATATTAAACTTAATAATGTATTAGCGTGAGTGACAATTCGCACGAATATAATAATTAGGTGACGATCTTAAATCGAATTCCTATATCGTAAATCGAATCGAAATACAATACGAATGATGGATTCGGAAAGGTGACGATCTTTACGAATTCGTACGTGAGTAACACATTTCGATGAGATAACCGAAATAATATCGAACGATATTAAATTAAGAAAAAGAATTTAAAAAGAAACATTTATTAGGAATCACAATCTTAAGTCAAATCGAATAAAATTATTTTATAAAATAAATGCTTAAACGGTAGTAAATAAAACCATTTTATAAAACGAATTTAACTAAAATCATTGTGATAAACGAATTTACTTTGTGTAAACGTTTCGTGTTTTAAAATATAGTTTATGAGGAAAACCGAACATTTAATATTTTTCGACGCGAAATAAACGAGAGCGAGCACGCGAGAACGATACGGGGTATCAGAAAGATGAACCACTTCTTCTTCTTCATTTTCACACTCTTACTCTCTTTCTCAAACACAAAATCCATCCCTTTTCTTCTCTCTACCTTGTCTCTAGAATATCTTCCTCATTTTTCAATGGTTTTGCAAGATCTTGGTGTCAAAACGTTGGTATGATTGAGTAGATCAAGAATCCATGAAGAAATCTAGCTTTTGATCGGGTTTTGAAGGTAAAAGAGGTGTTTTACTTTTCGGTTTTTACTAAAAACTCCACTCAGACATGGGTGCCAACTTTTAAACGATTTTAGTGCTTAATCCTTGTTAATCGAGTAAGCATTAACGTGAGGGAGCCATGGACGAACCTGCAACTAACTAGGGTCGATGATGATGAACAACTATGAGCAGCAGGTTTGGTGATGTTGGAGTTGGGTTCGCTGGTGTGGAGGTTCGCCTAGGGTAGAAATTTAGCCGAACCCAGGGTGGCCGAACCAGGTTGCTACGAACCTGGAAATCACGAACCTGGAAGCCATGAACCCGCTGTCAACGAACCTGTGATCCTTGGACGACTGAACCTTAAAGGGCCGAACCCTAGGCTGCCGAACCATCATGTGGCCGAACCCTAGGCTGCCGAACCTTGATATAGTGCGAACCTAAGGTGTAGCCGCACCAAGATGTAGCCGAACCATGGACTAGCCAAATCTGAGGTCTGCCAAGCCATGGGGGCTGTCGAATCTAGGACTTTTCGAACTAAAACTAGGGATAAACAAAGGAAAAAGGGTTCGTTTATATCCATGCATGCATGGGCATTCTAAGTTGCCACCTTTTTCCATAATAAACATAAGTTGTAAATTATGAGTTTATATACATTGAACATTCAACATGAATAACCTAAGTATGACTTCTTAAACTTAAATTAAATTTTAATAACTTAGATTATGGTGGTCAATTGAATTAAACATGCATGTATGTATAGATATGTGTATGATTAGGGTTATCACCTTTAAGTATACATATCTATGGGGGTACACATAAGATCAAACAATTAGTTTCTCATCATTAAATAATTAAAACTAGCAAGTTTAAACTATATTTTAAGGATGACCATTTATAAAATATGGGTGTTTCATTTTAACTTAGATAAAATAAACTAAGTTAGTGACACACTTATGGATTTAAGTTAAACACGTATAGACACTTAATAATGAGCAAACTTATATACTTATGAACACGAAACATACGATAAATACAAATTGTTGAGTTGCCTCTGATTTCACATACGTTAGTGCGCATACTACAAAACACTGAATCTAAGACATTTAGGTGAGTTCTCATAACCTCCTTTTTAAATCATTTTCTTTTTAAACTCGAAGGTGGAACATGTATACCAGATTTAAACATAATTTTGATCACACATGGGTGACACATGGATTATCGATATGATATTCGTATTATTGAATTGCTATTGATTATGGATTGACACAGATTATCACATTTCGTGGGTCGTTGTTGTTAAGTTGACTTCAGTCCTTCGCATTGATTGAGTTACTATTGTTGAGTTGACTTCGGTCCTTCTCGGTGATTCCACTGTTGATTGAGTTGACTACAGTCCTCCGCAGTGTACTGTATTGTCACTAATGATTAATAGGAATGTCGTTTCCCGAGATGACTTCGGTCCTCCACAACAATTCCTTTTACTGTTGCTTGAGTTGACAAAGGTCCTTCGCGGTACACTATATTGAGATAATTATGATGATTGATGATTGTTAATGATGATTGTGGAATTTCTCTTGATTTAGCTACTTGATGTGTTTGGTTGTGTTTGATTGACTCTACTTGAATGATTATCTACAATTACTTGAATTATCTGGTTGTTGTGTTTGTTGTGTTTTGACAGAGCTGGATATCTCACAGGTTTACATGTGTATTTTCTTGAAAACTATAAACTCTTATAAACACTTGATTTCCCACATGTTTTACGGAATGAAGAAAAGTAGGTTAAGAAGGATGGTCTCACACTTTTGGACATAATCACTTAGGGTCTTAGACTTAGCTAAAATTAACTGGATTACTGAAGACTATTGTTTAGTTAATTTAGTTAATCTTTTGTGTAAATTGTTGTATTTAAATCATGATGAACATGTTTTTTGTATAATTACTTTGGTTGATTAAATTGATATGTGATGATTTATTTACATGCCCACGAGCTTATGAACAATCTACACATCCCTCATGGCATCCCGACGTTTCCGCCATCGGTCGGGTGTTACATATTGCTATCAGAGCCTGGGTTATAGGGAATTAGGTTACTAGAAATGGTTGACCTAGTCTATAACTGTGGGATACCTTAGTATGAACTATTTCATACACTAGTTATTATATTCAGGATTTCATGCTTATGTGTTTATTACATGTTAACTGAACTCCTGATATATATCTGATTTACATATGTTACTTGCTGATTATATATGTGATTTATTGTGCCTTGATGACTTGATAAGGACATGCTCGTGGTGTATTGTAAAGGTGGTGGGCTGGTGGCTGAAGCAGTTGCGACTAACTTCGACATATGCCCTACACATATACCATTTACTAGTACATCGGGTGGATGTCAGTATTGAGAAATAAGGGAACTACCCTTTTGGGAAAATACTTGTCTAGGAAATTATTTGCTTAGGAACTGCCTGTTTGATCTTTGATCACGAGACAAGGACACACTCGTAGTATACTAAAAAGTTGGTGGGACGGCGGCTGGGGAGGTTGCGACTTACTCCTACGTATGCCCTATACATATACCATTTGTAGTATATTAGGGGTCTGTTAGTGTCAGGAAACTTAGGATATTATTAGGATATGTTGTAAAGTTTTGGTTGATGGAATATTGGTTGAATTTATGTTGTATTGACATGTTAGATGATCTCATTTAATGGACACATATATACTTACTTATGAACACACTTATTGGATAGACTCAATGAACGATATGCACACTTAGTGATGAACTAAATACTTAGTGCTGATATGGACAGTTGGTTACAATATGAGCACGTAGTGATGATACTAACACTTAGTGATGGTATGAACACATGATAATGAGGGGAGAATATAGTAAAATTAGACATTAGGGGAGCTTAAATGTCAGGTGAACTTAGAAAATAGGTGCACCTAGAGTCAGGTGAACTTAGACATTAGGGAAACCTAGATGTCAGAAGTACTTGGAAACACTTCACTCATAGATATACCCATAGGATGAGGCTGTGAAGTGGAACGCTTTGGAAGGACATATTAACACCCTAAATTCTAACAAGGGCATAATCATGGTGCATTGTAACAGTGGTGGGACGGCGGATGATGTGATTGCGGTCAAGTCTACGTATGCCCTATATATAAACTTGTTGCACTGCATCGGGAGGTTGTCAGTGTTAGTATAGGGTGAGAAATGTTTGAAACTTAGGAATACTTAACGTTAGATATGACCAATTAGGATGCCTTAGTATAATAATAGGAAATTATTGCTTTACTATGGGTTTAATGACAAATAGGAGAAAAATATAGTTCTTATATGTAATCCTAGTTGTTGTAATGAACTCGTTTGACAATAGTTTGTATGACTTACGTTGTAAACGGTAGTAACACGTTTCTAACATCCTCAGAAACATGCCGTCGCGTCGTCACAACGAAGATACTACAAACCCACATGACGGAGAAGCCAACAACAGTAATGCCAACAATGGCTTGCAAGAATTAGCAAGCCTTATCTCCGGGATGGTGACTTAGCTGAATCAAGCCAACCAAACTCTCAACCAAAACAGTGGTAGTGCAAACGCACCAGTTTGCACATCTAAGCACTTTAACTCCTGTAACCCAGCAAAATTCACGGGTTCTGAGGGAGCCACTGGTCTATTGCAGTGGTTTGAGAGTATTGAGAACACCTTCATCAATAGTGACTGTCCTAAGAATTTGAAGGTGAGATATGCCACCAGTGTTTTCCAAAAGAGAGCCCTAACTTGGTGGAATGGCGAAAAGCGAACTAGGGTAGTTGATGTAGCCCTAGCACTGATTTGGACTGAAGTCAAAACTGTGATGACCACAGAGTTCTGTCCTCGCAGTGAGATGAGGAAACTTGAAGCTGAGTTCTGGGAATTCAAACAAGACAGCGGTGAGAATGTGATCTATAATTCTCGCTTTCATGATCTGAGTCTACTGGTGCCTCATCTGGTGACACCACTTGAAAGAGTGATTGAGAACTACATATGCGGTCTACCCATGCAGATACAAGACACTGTCCTTGGTAGCAACCCTACCACACTGGAAGCTGTAATCTGCCTATCTTCTACACTGACGGATAATCACGTTAAGGCTGGAACTCTCACAAGAAAGGGAACTAAGAAGATGGACACAAAGGCAGCTGCAAAGGAGGCTTCAACTGAAGTCAAAACTGAACAAGCTAGCTCGTCAAAAAGCGGCAATCGGAAGCGAAAGACCAGAAATATCGTTGTTACTACTCCTGCTGCAAAGACTACTCAACAATCATCAAGCAATTCAAACACCAAAAATTATGTTGGGGCCACTCCTCAATGTAATGTTTGCAGATATCATCAGGCACCTAACTTGCCATGTTGCGTCTGCAACCACTGTGGCAAGTATGTTCATTTTGCCAAGGTGTGTCGGAGTGCACCGCAAGCACAAAGGATGCAACTTGCACCGCTTGCACTGCCAGCTCCACATGCACAACCAATTCAAGTTGTACCCGTTCCCCAAGTTCCTGCACAGGCAAGAGCCTGTTATGAATACAGCGATGTGGGTCATTTCAGAAATCAACGCCCAATATTGACGGGGAACAATCAAAGGATGGCGAGAGGCAGAGCTTTTCAACTGAATGCTCCGGCAGCTCAAGCCAACGAAGATGTCGTTAATGGTACATTTCTGATTAATAACTCCTATGCATTAGTCTTATTTGATTCCGGTTCTAATAGGAGTTTTGTTTCAGATGATTTTGAATGTATGCTTGGTATAACTCGTACTAAGTTAGACAAACTGTTTAACATAGAGGTGGCTGATGGTAATGCTATTGATATTGACATGGGCATGGATTGGTTAGCCACCTACAAAGCGGAAATTATTTTTCATGAAAAATATATTCGTATTGCTTTACCTTCGGGTGAAACTCTAAGAGTTTTTGGGGAAACTCCTAGTAAAGGCCTTAGGTTAATGTCGTGCACTAAAGCACACAATTACCTTAGGAAGAAATGCATAGCATTCTTAGCACACGTTGTGGAGAAAAAGGAGAAAGGAAAGAGCATTGAAGACGTTCCTGTGATAAGATATTTTCCTTAAGTATTTCTAGACTACTTGCCGAGTCTTCCACCAGAACGTCAAGTAATTCCGAATTGACTTAGTACCTGGTGCGAACCCAGTCGCCAAAGCTCCCAACAGACTTATGCCTTCGGAGTTACAAGAATTGGCGATCCAATTACAAGAATTGTCTGAGAAGGGATTCATTCGCCCGAGCGATTCGCCATGGGGTGCACCGGTCCTGTTTGTCAAGAAGAAGGGAGGGTCATTCGGAATATGCATAGACTACCGCGAATTGAACAAGCTGACCATTATGAATCGATATCCTCTGCCACGCATCGATGATCTTTTCGATCAACTTCAAGGCTCAGCATGGTTTTCAAAGATCGATATTAGGTCTGGGTATCATCAGCTTCGTGTACATGAAGATGATATTCCCAAGACAACCTTCAGAATAAGATATGGCCATTATGAGTTCCTGGTAATGCCCTTCGGTCTTACCAATGCACCTGTGGTTTTCATGGTTCTCATGAACCGTGTATGCAGGTCGTACTTAGATAAATTTGTGATTGTATTTATTGATGATATTTTGATATACTCCAAGAGCAAAGATGAACACGAGCAACACCTTAAGTTGGTTTTGGAGATCTTAAGATAAGAAGAACTGTATGCCAAATTCTCCAAGTGTGAATTCTGGCTTAAGGAAGTTCAATTCTTGGGACACATAGTCAATGAAAAGGGTGTTCACATGGATCCTGCAAAGACTGAAGCGGTGAAGAATTGGAGTGCACCGAAGACACCAACGGAGATTCGATCATTTCTTGGACTTGCCAGTTACTATCGGAGGTTTATTTCGAACTTTTCTAGGATTGTTGTCCCTCTGACTTCTTTAACTCAAAAGAATAAGCCTTATGAGTGGGGACCAAAGCAAGAAGAGGCATTTTAGACTTTAAAGCAGAAACTTTGTGATGCTCCTGTCTTGACACTGCCTGATGGTAATGATGACTTTATGGTTTACTGTGATGCATCCAACCTAGGTTTCGGTTGTGTTCTCACGCAACGGGGAAAGGTTGTGGCATACGTATCGAGACAGTTGAAAATCCGCGAGAAGAACTAGACTACACATGAGTTGGAACATGGTGCAGTCGTGTTTGCTTTGAAGATATGGAGACATTATCTTTATGGCACTAAGTGTGTAGTCTTCACAGTCCACAAGAGTTTGCAGCATATACTTAATCAGAAAGAACTTAATATGAGACAACGAAGATGGGTTGAACTGTTGAATGATTATGACTGTAAAATTCGCTACCATCTTGGTAAAGAAAATGTAGTAGCAGATGCGCTTAGTCCCAAGAGTCATGTTCAAATCCATAGTGTCCGAGTGCACACTAATCTCCATAATGATGTTCTAACTGTTGATGCATATTTTGGGTGCCCGCTGCTCTTCGAATAGATTAGATTTGTATTTGCTTATTTGTAATCACTTGTATGTATTTGTATGTTGTTACACTGGAAACTGAGTCATTCGCAGGAGCATATGCGAATGGATATTATGTAAAGGGGTCCATTCGGCCGAATGTCTCCATTCGGGCGAATTGGCTATAGCCCCTATAAATACCAGTTTTCCAGATTTTATGGTTTAAGGTTTTTGTTTGTTCTTGGGTTTGAGCACGAGAGGGGAGAGATCATGCTCGATCTCTCCCCAGCAACACTATGTTCTTTTATGATGTTAATTGAAGCTTGTAATCGTTCGATTTATCAATATAACATTCGGTTTGATTCATATTCATCACATGTGAAAACCCTAACCTTCCGTCCAAAGTGAAATTGCCGGTCCTATCATGTTTTTACACTAACAGCCCAACAACACTCATTGGCTCAAGGCAGCCTACAAGATGAGATGTCTTGCGGGGCCGAATTACAATTGGAAACTAAGGATGATGGTTTGATATATTATTTGAATCGGATGTGGATACCGAACAGAGATGATCTTAGGATGATGATTTTGGATGAAGCTCATAAGTCTTGTTACTAAATCCATTAGGTTGCTGAAAAGATGTAATATAGACCTTAGAGTCTTGTACTGGTGGCCTGGAATGAAGAAGGATATCGCTGAGTATGTGGCCAAATGCCTTAACTGTGCAAAAGTAAAAGCTGAGCATCAGGGACGTTCGGGATTGTTAGTGCAACCGGAAATACCCATGTGGAAGTGGGAGAACATATCTATGGATTTTATTACCAAACTTCCACGAACCGCAAGCGGTCATGATAGTATTTGGGTGATAATAGATTGATTAACCAAGTCGGCCCATTTCTTACCAATACGCGAGACGTACCCTGTGCGGAAATTAGCTCGTATCTATGTTGATGAGATTGTTAGCCAACATGGAATTCCCTTAAGCATAATATCGGACCATGATGCTCGTTTCACGGCACCATTTTGGGAATCACTTTATGAAGCTTTTGGAACAAGGTTGGATCTTAGTACTGCTTATCATCCTCGAACGGATGGACAGACAGAGCGGACGATCCAGACACTTGAAGATATGTTGAGAGATTGTGTCATCGATTTCGGCGGAAACTGGGATAGCCATCTACCATTAGTCGAGTTCTCGTATAACAACAGTTATCACGCGAGCATTGGTATGGCGCCGTTTGAAGCTCTTTATGGTAGAAAATGTCGGTCACCTATTTGTTGGACCGAGGTCGGCGACTCGCAGATCACTGGTCCGGAGATTATTCAAGAAACGACTGACAAGATTCACTAGATTCGCGACAATCTGTTAGCTCCTCGCAGTCGATAGAAGAGCTACGCGGATAAACGACGTAAGCCTTTAGAGTTTGAAGTCGATGATATGGTATTACTTAAGGTATCACCACTGAAGGGAGTGGTACGATTCGGGAAGAAGGGTAAGTTTGCTCCACGGTATGTTGGCCCTTTTAAGATTCTTTAACGGGTCGAGAAGGTTGCCTATAAGTTGGAACTTCCTCCTAAACTTAGTAATCTACACCCGACTTTTCACGTGTCCAAATTAAGAAAATGCTTAGCTGATCAGGATCTTTAGATACCACTCGATGACATTCGTATCGAAGATACCATGCACTTCGTTGAAAAGCCAGTCGAGATAATGGACCGTGAAGTTATGAAACTTAAGCGCAGTAGAATTCCAATTGTCAAAGTACGAAAGGAGTTGAAGCGTGGTCCAGAATTCACCTGGGAACGGGAAGATCAGATGAAGGTTAATACCCACACTTATTCACTACGGTCGCTCCAAGTTGAATTTTGGGACGAAATTCCCTCAACTAAGGGAGACTGTAACATCACTGTATTTCAGGCGTTTCATTACACAAATATTTGTATTGACAAGACCTGATATGATAATTTGATAATTTCTATTAATTATTGGATGATATTGTCACTGGTATACATTCTTGAGAACGTATATTATCACTGTGCATAAACCATGGGGAAGTTGGTTTGAAATATAACCAGTCTGATCCACAGAGTTTACTACAATTAAATTAATTATGAAATGAACTTTCTTTGGTTTCAATGGTTTGAAGTTGCTGGTTTGATCACTAAATATAGTCAAGGACACATTGTCATGATTTATCGAAATGGTGGTGGGACGGTGGCTGGATAGGTTGCGACCTACTCCTACATATGCCCTATACATATATTTATTTCAGTCTATCATGGATGTGTCAGTGATATGGTTTAGTGGAGTTTGGATTGGGAATTTGATAACTAATGGGATTAATTAATAAAATAATGGAAAGCGTTGTTAAAATAATCACGCGATAGTGAGGTTACGAATATAAATTTAACGCGAATATTATTTCAGAAAATATTAAACTTAATAATGTATTCGCGTGAGTGACGATTCGCACGAATATAATTATTAGGAATAATATACTGAAACGATAATCCAATATCGTAAATCGAATCGAAATACAATACGGAAGATAGATTCTGAAAGGTAACGATCTTTACGAATTCGTACGCGAGTAACACATTTCGATGAGATAACCGAAATAGTATCGAGCGATATTAAATTAAGATAAAGAATTTAAAAAGAAACATTTATTAGGAATCACAATCTTAACTCAAATCGAATAAATTATTTTACTAAATAAATGCTTAAACAGTAATAAATACAACTTTATAAAACGAATTTAATTAAAATCGTTGTGATAAACGAATTTACTTTGTGTAAATGTGTCGTGCTTTAAAATATAGTTTGCGAGGAAAACCGAAAATTTGTCAATTTTCGACGCAAAATAAACGAGACCGAGCACCCGGGAACGATACGAGGTATAAGCAAGATGAACCACTTCTTCTTCTTCACTTTCACACTCTTACTCTCTCTTTAAAACACAAAATCCATCCTTATTCTTCTCTCTACCTTCTCTCTAGAATATCTCCTTCATTTCTCAATGGTTTTGCAAGATCTTGGTGTCAAAACGTTGGTATGATCGAGTAGATCAAGAATCCACGATGAAATATCGCTTTTGATCGCGTTTTGAAGGTAAAAGAGGTGTTTTACTTTTCGGTTTTTGCTAAAAACTCCATTCGGACATGGCTGCCAACTTTTAAAAGATTTTAGTGCTTAATCCTTGTTAACCGAGTTATCGTTAACATGATGGAGTCATGGACGAACCTGCAACTAACTAGGGTCGATGATGATGATGATGATGATAAACAGCCATGACCAGTAGGTTCGGTGATGTTGGAGCTGGGTTCGCTGGTGTGGAGGTACGCCTGGGGTAGAAATGTGGCTGAACCTGAGGGTGGCCGAACAAGGTTGCTATGAACCTGGAAATCACGAACCTGGAGCCATGAACATCCTGTCAATGAACGTATGATCCTTGGATGACCGAACCTTAAAGGGCCGAACCCTAGGCTGCCGAACCCAGATGTAGTGCGAACCTAAGGTGTAGCTGGACAAGATTTAGCCGAACCATGGACTAGCCGTATCTGAGGTCTGCCATGCCATGGGGGCTGTCGAATCTAGGACTTTTCGAACTAAAACTAGGGATAAATGAAGGAAAATGGGTTCGTGTATATCCATGCATGCGTGGGCATTCTAAGTTGCCACCTTTTTCCATAATAAACATAAGTTGTAAGTTATGAGTTTATATACATTGAACATTCAACATGAATAACCTAAGTATGACTTCTTAAACTTAAACTAAATTTTAATAACATAGATTATGGTGGTCAATTGAATTAAACGTGCATGTATGTATAGATATGTGTATGATAAGGGTTATCACCTTTAAGTATCCATATCTATGGGGGTACACATAAGATCTCACAATTAGTTTGTGATCATTAAATAATTAAAACTAGCAAGTTTAAACTATATTTTAATGATGATCATTTATAAAATATTGGGTGTTTCATTTTTAACTTAGATAAAATAAACTAACTTAGTGACACACTTATTGATTTAAGATAAACTCATATAGACACTTAATAATGATCAAACTTATATACTTATGAACACGAAACATACGATAAATACAGGTTGTTAAGTTGTGTCTGTTTTCACATACGTGAGCGCGCATACTACAAGACACTGAATCTAAGACACTCAGGTAAGTTCTCATAACCTCTTTTTTAAATCATTTTCTTTTTAAACTCGGAGGTGGAACATGTATACCAGATTTAAATATTATTTTGATAACACATGGGTAACACCTGGATTATCAATATGATATTCATATTATTTAATTGCTATTGATTATGGATTGACACGGATTATCACATTTCGTGGGTCGTTGTTGTTGTGTTGACTTCAGTCCTCCGCAATGATTGAGTTACTGTTGTTGAGTTGACTTCGGTCCTCCTCGGTGATTCCACTGTTGGTTGAGTTGACTACGGTTCTTCGCAGTGCACTGTATTGTCACTTATGATTAATAGGAATGTCGTTTCCCGAGATGACTTCGGTCCTCTGCAATGATTCCTTTTACCGTTGGTTGAGTTGACAAAGGTCCTCCGTGGTACACTATATTGAGATAGTTATGATGATTGATGATTGTTAATGATAATTGTGGAATTTCTATTGATTTAGCTACTTGAAGTGTGTGGTTGTGTTTGATTGACTCTACTTGAATGATTATCCTCAATTACTTGAATTATCAGGTTGTTGTGTTTTGGCAGAGCTGGATTATCTCACAGGTTCACATGCGTATTTTCTTGAAAGCTATAAACTCTTATAAACACTTATAAACATTTTTGAAAAATAAAAACTTATGATTACTCACCAACTACTTTGTAGTTGACACTTGATTTCCTACATGTTTCAGGGAATGAAGAAAAGTAGGTTGAGAAGGATGGTCTCACACTTTTGGACATCATCAGTTAGGGTCTTGGACTTAGCTAAAATTAACTGGATTACTGAAGACTAGTGTTTAGTTAATTTAGCTAATCTATTGTGTAAATTGTTGTATTTAAATCATGATGAACATGATTTTTGTGTAATTACTTTGGTTGATTAAATTGATGCCCATGAGCTTATGAACAATCTACACATTCCTCGTGGCATCCCGACGTTTCTGCCATCAGTCGGGGTGTTACAAACGGCGCCATACCAATGCTCGCGTGATAACTGTTGTTATACGAGAACTCGGCTAATGGTAAATGGCTATCCCATTTGCCACCGAAATCGATGACACCAGCTCTTAGCATATCTTCTAATGTCTGAATCGTTCGTTCTGTCTGTCCATCCGTTTGAGGATGATTGGCGGTGCTAAGATCCATTCTTGTTCCATAAGCTTCATGAAGTGATTCCCAAAACCATGCCATGAAACGAGCATCACGATCCGATATTATGCTTAAGGGAATTCCATGTCGGCTAAAAATCTCATCTACATAGATACGAGCAAGTTTCTGCACAGGGTACTTTTGCGTATCGGTAGAAAATGAGCCGATTTAGTTAATCGATCTATTATCACCCAAATACTATCATGACCGCTTGCGGTTCGTGGGAGTTTGGTAATAAAATCCGTAGAGATATTCTCCCACTTCCACATGGGTATTTCTGGTTGTACTAACAATCCCGAAGGTCGCTGATGCTCAGCTTTAACTTTTTAACAGTTAAGACATTTGGCCACATACTCAACGATATCCTTCTTCATTCCAGGCCACCAGTAGAAGACTCTAAGGTCTTGATACATCTTTTCAGTACCCAGATGGATTGAGAAACGAGACTTATGAGCTTCATTCATAATCGTCATCCTAAGTTCATCTGTGTTCGTTATCCACAACCGATTCAACTAATACATCAAACTATCATCCTTAGTTTCCAATTGAAATTCGGCCCCACAAGACATCTCATCTTGTAGGCTACCTTGAGTCAATGAGTGTTGTTGGGATGTTAGAGCATCATTATGAAGATTAGTGTGCACTCGGACCCTATGGGTTTGAAGATGAGTCTTGAGACTAAGCGCATCTGCTACTGCATTCGCTTTACTAGGATGGTAGCGAATTTCACAGTCATAATCATTCAATAGTACAACCCATCTCCGTTGTCTCATATTAAGTTCTTTCTGATTAAGTATATGCTGCAAACTCTTGTGATCTGTAAAGACTTCACACTTTGTGCCATAAAGATAATGTTTCCATATCTTCAAAGCAAACACGACTGCACCAAGTTCTAAGTCATGTGTAGTGTAGTTCTTCTCGTGTATTTTCATTTGTCTCGATGCATATGCCACAACCTTTCCTCGTTGCATGAGAAAACATCCAAGACCCAGGTTTGATGCATCACAGTAAATCACAAGGTCATCATTTCTATCGGGCAGTGTCAAGACAAGAGCATCATAAAGTTTCTGCTTCAAGGTCTGAAACGCCTCTTCTTGCATTGGTCCCCAATCATAAGGCCTATCCTTTTGAGTTAAAGAAGTGAGAGGGACTGCAATCCTGGAGAAGTTTGAAATAAACCGCCGATAGTAACCGGCGAGTCCAAGAAAACGAACGAATCTCCGTTGGTGTCTTTGGTGTATTCCAATTCTTCACAGCTTCAATCTTTGCAGGATCCACGTGAACACCATATTCATTGACTATGTGTCCCAAGAATTGAACTTCCTTAAGCCAAAATTCGCACTTGGAGAATTTGGCATATAGTTGTTCTTTCCTTATGATCTCCAAAACCATTTTAAGGTGTTCCCGGTGCTCTTCTTTGCTCTTAGAGTGTATCAAAATGTCATCTATGAAGACAATCACAAACTTATCCAAGTATGGCCTACAAACACGGTTAATGAGATCCATGAAAACCGCAGGTGCATTGGTAAGGCCGAAGGGCATTACCATAAATTCATAATGGCCATATCTTGTTCTAAAAGCTGTCTTGGGAATATCATCTTCGTGTACACAAAGCTGATGATACCCAGACCTAAGATTGATCTTCGAAAACCATGCCGAGCCTTCAAGTTGATCGAAAAGATCATCGATGCACGGCAGAGGATATCGATTCTTAATGGTCAGTTTGTTCAATTCGTGGTAGTCTATGCACATTCGGAATGACCCGTCCTACTTCTTGACAAATAGAACTGGTGCACCCCATGGTGAATGGCTCGGGCAAATGAATCCCTTCTCAGAAAGTTCTTGTAGTTGGCTTGCCAATTCTTGTAACTCTAAAGGCGCAAGTCTGTAGGGAGCTGTGGCGACTGGGTTCACAACAGGTACTAAATCAATTTGAAACTCTACTTGACGTTCTGGTGGAATACACGGCAAGTCGTCTGGAAATACTTCAGGAAAATCTCTTATCACAAGAAGGTTTTCAATTCACTTTCCTTTCTCCTTTTTTCTCCACAACGTGCGCTAAAAATGCTACGCATTTCTTCCTAAGATACTTGTGTGCTTTAGTGCACGACATTAACATAAGGTCTTTACTAGAGGTTTCCCCAAAAACTCTTAGAGTTTCACCCGAAGGTAAGGGAATACGAATATATTTTTCATGACAAATGATTTCCGCTCTGTGGGTGGCTAACCAATCCATGCCTATGATAACATCAAAGCTACCAAGTTGCAAGGGTATAAGATCAATCAGGAAAATGTGATCATTTAAGTTCACATCACATCCAATAATAACAGTGTGAATACCAATAGTATTACCATCAGCCACCTCTATGTTAAACGGTTTGTCTAACTTAGTATGTGTTCTACCAAGTATGCATTCAAAATCATGTGAAACAAAACTCCTATCAGCACCGGAATCAAATAAGATGGATACATAGGAATTATTAATCAGAAACGTACCGTTGACAACATCTTGGATGGCTTGAGCTGCTGGAGCGTTCAACTGAAAAGCTCTGCCTCTCGCCATCCTCTGATTGTTCCCTGTCAATCTTGGGCATTGATTTCTGAAATGACGCACATCGCCATACTCATAACAGGCTCTTGCCTATGCAGGTACTTGGTGAACGGATACATCTTGAATAGGTTGTGCATGTGGAGCTGGCAGTGCAAGCGGTGCAGGTTGCATCCTTTGTGCTTGCGGTGCACTCCGACACACATTAGCAAAGTGACCATACTTGCCGTAGTTGTTGCAGACATGACATGGCAAGTTAGGGGCATGGTGATATCTGCAGATATTACATTGAGGAGTGACCCCAACATAATTTCTGGTGTTTGAGTTGCTTGATGATTTTTGAGTAGTCTTTGTAGCAGGAGTAGTAATAGCGAAACTTCTGGTGTTTCGCTTCTGATTGCTGCTTTGGGACGAGCTAGCTGGTTCAGTCTTGACTTCAGTTGAAGTTTCCTTTGCAGCCGTCTTTGTGTCAGTCTTCTTGGTTCCCTTCCTCATGAGAGTTCCAGCCTTAACATGATTATCCGTTAGTGTAGAAGACAGGCGGATTGCAGCTTCCAGTGTGGTAGGGTTGCTACCAAAGACAGTGTCTTGTATCTGCATGGGTAGGCCGCCTATGTACTTCTCAATTGCTCTTTCATGTGGTGTCACCAGATGAGGTACTAATAAACTCAGCTCATGGAAGCGAGAATTATAGATCACATTCTCACCGTTGTCTTGCTTGAGTTCCGAGAATTCAGCTTCAAGTTTCCTCATCTCACTGCGAGGACAGAACTCTGTGGTCATCAGAGTTTTGACTTCAGTCCAAGTCAGTGCTAGGGCTACATCAACTCCCCTAGTTCACTTTTCGCCATTCCACCAAGTTGGTGCTCTCTTTTGGAAAACACTGGTTGCATAGCGCACCTTCAAGTTCTCAGGGCAATCACTATTGATGAAAGCGTTCTCAATACTCTCAAACCACTGCAACAGACCAGTGGCTACCTCAGAACTTGTTAATTTTGCTGGGATACAAGAGTTAAAGTGCTTAAATGTGCAAACTGGTGGGTTTGCACCACCCCTGTTTTGGTTGAGAGTTTGGTTGGCTTGATTCAATTGAGTCACCAACCCAGATATGAGATTTGCTAACTCTTGCAGGCCATTGTTGGCATTACTACTATTAGCATCTCCATCATGTGGGTTTGTTGTATCTTCGTTGTGACGGCGCGGTGGCATGTTTCTGAGGATGTTAGAAACATGTTACTACCATTTACAATGTAAGTCATACAAACTATGGTCAAATAAATTCATTACAACAGCTAGGATTACATATAGGAACTGTATTTTTCTCCTATCTATCATTAAAACCATTTACCACCCTATACTAACACTGACAACCTCCCAAAGCAGTGCAACAAGTTTATATATAGGGCATACGTAGACGTCACCGCAGTCACATTATCCGCCATCCCACCACCGTTGCAATGCACAACAATTATGCCCTTGTTAGATTTTAGGGTATACATATGTTTTCCAAATGTTCCACTTCACAGCCTTATCCTATGGGGGATAATTATTAGTGAAGTGTATTCAAGTACTCCTGATATCTAGGTTCGCCTAATGTCTAAGTTCACCTGACTCTGGATGCACCTATTTTCTAAGTTCACCTAATGTCTAAGTTCACCTGACATTTAACCTCCACTAATGTCTAAGTTTACTATATGTTCACCTCATCATCCAGTGTTCATATCATCACTAAGTGTTCATATCATTGCTAAGCGTTCATATTGTCACTAAGTGTCCATATCAGCGCTAAATGTTCAGTTTGTCACTAAGTGTTCATATTGTTCATTGAGTCTTTCCAGTAAGTGTATTCATAAGTGAGTATATATGTGTCCATTAAATGTGATCATCCAATGTGTCAATCCAAACCAAATTCACCAACAACAATCCAACATCCCCTAATAATATCCAAAATTCCAGACACTGACAGACCCCCAATATACTACAAATGGTATATGTATAGGGCATACGTAGGAGTAGGTCGCAACCTCTCCAGTTGCCATCCCACCACCTTTGTAGTATACTACGAGTGTGTCCTTTTCTGGCGATCGAAGATCAAACAAGCAATTCCTAAGCAAATATTTTCCTAAACAAATAATTTCTTAAACAAATATTTTTCCTAAATGGGCAGTTCCCTTATTCCTCAATACTGACATCTCTCCCATTGTACTGTAAACGGTATATGTATAGGGCATATGTAGAATTCAGTCGCAACTGCTTCAGCCACCGTCCCACCATCTTTACAATTAAATGTAAAGTAATTACACAAAAAATCATGTTCGACATGATTTAATTACAACAAGTTTAATAAAAGATTTAGCTAAATTGACTAAAATCTAGTCTTCAGAAATCCAGTTAATTTAGCTAAGTCCAAGATCCTAAGTGATGATGTCCAAAAGTGTGAAACCATCCTTCTCAACCTACTTTTCTTCGTTTCCTGAAACATGTAAAAAATCAAGTGTCAACTACGAAGTAGTTGGTGAGTAATCATAAGTTTTTAACTTTAAAAAATGTTTATAAGTATTCATAAAAGTTTATAGTTTTTAAGAAAATACACATGTGAACCTGTGAGATAATCCAGCTCTGCCAATATACAACAACCATAACAATCAAATAATCCAAGTAATCGCAGGTAATCATTCAAGTATATTCAATCGAACACAACCAAACACAACAATTAAATAAATCAAAAGAAATTCCACATTCATCATCAACAATCAACAATCAACATTCATCATAATTATCTCAATATAATGTACCGCGGAGGACTTTAGTCAACTCAACCAACGATAAATGGAATCATCACGGAGGACCGAAGTCAACTTGATCAAAGACATTCCTAATAATCATAAGTGACAATACAGTGCACTGCAGAGGACCTTAGTCAACTCAACCAACAGTGGAATCACTGAGGAGCACCGAAGTCAACTCGACAAACAACGACTTACGAGGTTGTGATAATTTGTGTCAATCCATAATCAATAATAATTCAATAGTATGAATATCATTTTGATAATCCAGGTATCTCCCATGTGTTAGCAAAATAATATTAATCTTGTATACATGTTCCACCCCTGAGTTTAAAAACAAGATGATTTAAAAGGGGGTTATGAGAACGCACCTGAATGTCTAAGATTCAGTGTTTTACAGAATGCGCGCTCACGTATGTGAAATCCAAGACAACTCAACAACTTGTATTTATCGCATGTTCCATATTCATGAGTATATATGTTTGATCATGATTAAGTTTTCATATGCGTTCGATTTTTAATCATTAAGTGTGCAACTAACTTAGGTTTATTATCTAAGTTATAGTGAAACACTCAAGTTTGTATAAGTTATCATCAATAAAATATAAAGTTTTAAAACTTGCTAGTTTTAAATAAATCGATGATTTCAAATTAGAAAAACATGGTTTGCTAACATGCACCTATACATATGTATATATGTGCATGCATGCATGGACTCTTGTAATATGTACATTATATTTTTATTTCAAAGGTGATGGTTTAAGAATATACATACACATGCACAAGTAAGAGCATGCAAGGACCCATGTATGTTTTATCCTTTATCGTTGTACCAAAAGTTTATCTCAATTAGTTATTGTTAAATAAATATCAACCAATATGCATGCGTGATAGTATCAAAAATTCATAGGTTTCGACAACCCTAGGCTCGTCAATCACCAAGGTCTAGCAACACCAGGGTTCGGCAACTCCTTGGTTCGCAGCATATGAGTTCTCAGCACTTAGGTTCGCTGCTTATGGGTCCACAGCACCTGGGCTCGCTGCTCATGGTTCGCAGCCCTTAAGGTTCGCAGCACCTAGATCGATGCACCTGGTTTGTAGCTCCTAGTTCGTAGCTCCTGGTTCGGCCACCTTAAGGTTCGGCGTCCATAGGGTTCGGCCACCCTAGGTTCGGCTACCGTAGCCTCGATGGATTTGGAGGTTCGGCCAGCTTCGGCAGCACCTAGGTTCGGGACTCATCAGGTTCGATGATCTCTAACCCGGCGAATCCCATGGTTCGACGAACTCCCCCTAGGTTCGGTAACCCTTGGTTTAGGTCGACCTTAGGTTCGGCCGATCACCATCCTCATCATTCAAGCTTCTGCATGTTGCAGGTCCATCCATGGCTGCCATTAGCTTCCAACCGATTACATAGGATGGTGTAAAATGTTTCGAAAGACGGCAGCCTTGTTCGGTTAACATTTTTGTTAAAACTCGAAAAGTAAACGCCCGATCTACCTTCTAAACTCGATCAAATGCTCGGAATATTCATGGGTTTATGATCTCCTTGATTACACGAATGTTTTGGCACCAAGATCTTGTGAAATGGTTGAGAATTGATGATGAAAATCTAGAGAGAAGTTAGAGAGAGAAAGGGGTGACAGGTTTGGTGTCTAGAGAGAGAGTAAGTGTGGGAAAAATTGAGAAGACGGTGTTTCTTTCCATATGTATACCCTGAGTTAATCTCGTGTGTTCGGTATCGTTTATTTCGCGTTAACCCATTTTAAATTGATCGGTTTTCTCGTAAACGATATATTTTAAAATATGAAGCGTTTAATAACGTAATTTCGTTTAACAAAATAGTTTTAATTATTTTCGTTTTTATAAAATGATTTCATTTACTTCCGTTTAATTATTTATTTAATAAAACGATGTTATTCAAATTCATCTAAGGTTGTAATTCCTAATAAACGTTTTTGAATTCTTTTTCTTAATTTAATATCGTTTGATATTATTTCGGTTATCTCATTGAAACGCGTTACTCACGTACGAACTTGTAAAGATCGTCACATTTCCGAATCCATTGTTCGTATAGTATTTCGATTCGGCTACGATTTATGGAATATCATTTTCAGCATACTATTCTTAATAATTATATTCGCGTGAATCGTCACTCACTCGAATACATTATTAAGTCAATATTTCTGAAATGATATTCGCGTTTTAATTTTATTTTCGCGTCCTCACCATAGCGTAATTATCTTCGATAACTATTTCATTATTTTATGTATTAAGTTTTTCAATTATCAATTTACCAAACCATATCCCCACTAAATCATATCACTGACACATCCATGATAGACCGAAATAAGTTTATGTATAGGGCATATGTAGGAGTAGGTCGCAACCTATCCAGCCATCGTCCCACCACCATTTCGATAAACCATGACCATGTGTCCTTGACTATATTTAGTGACCAAAACAACAATATTTATCCATTTTCATCCAAAATCAGATCATATTAAATAAATCAACTGTATTAAACATTGTGGTTCAGTATAGTTATATTTCAAACTAACTTCCCATGGTTTATGCGTAATAATGATACGTTCACTTAAATGAATACCAGTGATAATAACATTAATTAAATCTAAAATTTATCAAATTATCATATAAGGTTTTATCAATACAATTCAATATGTACAGACATACTTGAAATACATTGATGCTACATCAATCATAGAATAATGTCGTCAACTCTTTTTGACTTGTTTTGAATGTATAAGTATTTTAGGATTTTTAGAAATTATGATACTATTATACCTTTGATGAAATAAGGAATCACCCTTAGTATTCATAGAGAAAGTGTCATAAAATCTTAGTATAACTACCATAGGATTTTATAAATTATGACATTATTACACCATAGATGAAATAAGGATCACCCTTATTGATCATAGGTGTAATGTGTTTAGGATTTGAGAAATGGTATCCAAAGTCGATTACCTTTGACATAGTCGAACGTTGTAGGTAGCGAAACGTTTGGTATGACATGCTTTGGCCTATAAGTGAAGATATTTTCACTAAGAATCCCCAGGAAAGCTAAACCGCTTTACTAGATAGGTTCCTCAGCTAACGGTATTTCACCCTTCTAGTTAATACATGTTCGTATTACAAACTTAGTTCTAATAGGAATAAGATCACAAAGATTGCATATTTATAAGGGTTTGGAAGGAACCTAAGGGTCGTGAATCCTAAAGTCTACATAGATTCCACGAGCTTGCGATAGTGTGGAAGGTTCTAAATAGAAATTTCAATATGAGAATTTTATTGATTGTTCACTTTAATTTTTTTTAGTAATTCATAATGTAAGTTGATTTAAGTTTCAATAGTGAAGGTTCATAGTGAGAGTTCACTGAGGTTAAAGGTTCAATAAAAAAAGTTCATATGAAAGTTTTGTAAGAGTTCAATATTATTGGTTCGTTGTGAAGGTTCATTAAAAGTTAAATATTAAAGAGTCACAATGATGTTTCATTTATGGTTCAATATTAGAGTTAAGGATGGAGATTCACTAAGAAAAGGTTCACTGGTGAAGGTTCATTATGGAAGTTGAAATAGATCAAAATGGAAGTTCAATAATGGAACTAATGAAGGGTTTCATGATGATAGTTCACCAAAGTAAGGTTCATAATGAAAGTTCACTAAAGGTTTAGGAAAGATCCATAATAAAAGTTCACTAAAAGTTCAATGCTAAAGGTTCATAATACAAGTTCACTCAAAGTTTAAAAACAACTAGCATACGAAGGCTCATATAAAAGGGTAGCTTAGTTATAGTCTAGGTCACCATATCTAATAACCTAATTCCCTTAAACCATGGCTTTGATACCATTATGTCACCCCCAACCGGTGGCGAAATATGCCGAGGCATGATTTCTGCATGATTGTTCATAAGCTCATGATTTATAATTTAAAGTTTCATGTTGAAAATACTAAATTACAACGTCATTACATTTCAAGTTCAAAGTAAAATTCAAATTTAAGAATTTCTTAATTCCTTGATAAAACTATCTAAGTCTATCTTTCTAGACTTTTACTTAGAGTCTTCACCATGATTATAATAGTATAGGCTTCAAACAATGCAAACCTTAATGACAATGTATATGAGTATAATATTATGAATGAAACAAGCATGCGTAAATGGAGTACCGGTCCTTTTAACACTAAACGCGAAGAGAAGGCGAATCTCTTAGGAACCAAGCACTAAGTATATGTGCAAATATGCATAAGAAAAAGTATGAATACACTACAAGATCAACATATAATAAACATTCAACGACAAAGCATTATATAGTTTGTGTATGTTCAAGAATAGTATAAAGTTTAAGCATTTGAATACGGACAGTTGTTATAGCCCAAATTAATGCGAAACCAAAAAGGGGATGTGAAAACCCACTTGTGTTGCTAAGCAATCCAAAATACAGCTAGGTATAGTTGTACAATAGTAAAGCACTTGTTATCCTGCATTGAATAGTATTTGCATAAGAATATGTCTACTTGTTTCTAATTCTAAGTGTTCTAGTATACGAGTACGTTTAACAAGTATGATTTACTAAAGATTGAGCATTGGTTCATAATTCATTGTGAAGTGTTTAAAGTATTTAGAAGTATTTTAATTAAATAAATTAAATAATTTAAATAAAAGTAGTTCATGAATTTTTATTTATGTTTCCAAAATAAATATTATAAATCTTAAAGTTTAAAAGTTAATAATAGTATTTTAAACATAACATAAATTTATAAGATTTCTATAAAAGGTACATGTTTATACATAAAATCAACCAAGTTTATTTAAATAGAACTTGTAGTATTATAAAATGTATTATTTTTTTAGTTTAGGCTTATATGAATAAAATGATTTATAATATGACTTTTGTTTGTAAAAATTATTTCAGAAAATTTTAAAAAAATTTTCCTAAATTTTCACACACTTTTACAGATCAATATATTATGTATGTCATTTATATAAGTTAAAATAATGAGTTTTGCATCTCTGTTAATATTTAAATAAGATAAAATTATTAATATTATAAAAAATGTTATTCTTGATAAAATCAGAATATTAGATTGTTTAAAATAATTTATTGAATTTTTTTATGTATTTTGATAGTTTATTAAGATTTTTATTAATTAAAATTAGTATTATAACATTTATAAAAGTTTAATAAGTTAAAGTAAAAAGAATTATTAAAAGTATTATTCAAAATTATATAAACTATTTCTAAAGTAAGTTTTAGGAATTTGTATTTATTTCGCATAATTTATTATGTTTTTTATAAGTAAATAATGATTATTATAATCTATATATATATGTTTAATAAGTTTAAATCAAAGAAAATTATTATATTTTGTATTCTTAATTTTATTAAAGATTCCAGATCTTTTATAAGTTAAAGGGATATTTTAAAGTATTTTTATATAATTTTCTTGTTGAATAAATACAAAAATGGGTTTTTAGGCCCAAACCGGTTTGTGTTGCTCTTTCTAGGTTCAACCTTGGGTCCCTTATCCCTAGCATGAGTGTCATAACCACTCGGACTAAGGTTTCACTATGACATAATTATCCCTTGACTAAGGTTTCAACACACACAAACCTAGTTTTCACTATGACATAATTATCCCTTGATGTTTTGTTTATCTACGGTTTTTATGTTTAAAAGGTTTTATAAAGTATATAAAACTTTTTAGTCTCCTTTATAACTTGTTAAATATTATAAAAACTTAAATAATGTTTATAAGTACTTTGTATATGTTGTTGTTATTGTTCTTATTATTATATCTATTATATTTATTTATTTTTACTTTCACCATTACAAAATTTATTTAACTTTAAAGTTTTAAAGTTTAAATTTAATTGGTTCATATACATTTACACAAGTATAATTAAATATATACATAAAAGCCCACATACAACTCATTAAACACACTTGCAACACACACATCAACACATACACGAATTTTTGCAGCTTGAACACTAATATTGATGGTATTGATGATTGATATATGATAATAGATTGACTTATGAGAGTTATTGTTATTGATTTGTATCCAAAAATGCTTATTTCTGTAAATGGTAACTTTAGTAATGCAAGATTATGATGGATGATGTTCTAGACATACTATGTTAGTTTGAATGATGATTTGTGGTTAGTATTGATGATATTTGCATGATTGGTGTGCTAGATTTGATGATCTGGGTGATTTGGTCATGATTTTCTATATTTAGAAACTTTTGACAACAAATATGGCCATGCATGTGGATTATGATGATGTTAAAAGTGTTACTAGGATAATAATGGTATATTGAGCATATATGTATAGTTTGATCATGATTAAAATGGGTTTTCTAGTGACCTTTCTTAATATAGTAACTTTGAATTTGCTATTTTGTGAAAATGCAAATTAGGAACATGTTAGATGACGAAATGTGTTCCTGAATGCCATATTTTAATGATATAAGGGTTGTTGCATGATTTTTGATGTTAGAACATGATAAATGTAAAAACCTACTAAAGTAGTAACTTTAATTGGGGATTTTGTGAGATAAGGCCTATTAACATGATTAAGAAATGAAATATACTTGTAAATGATATATTATGAATAAATGAAGGTGTTTGCATGCTTGAGTTGTTCTAAATGTGAAAAATATAAGAACTTGCTATATTTAGTAACCTTAAAGGGGAAGGTATGATTATTTGATAACTTGCGACAATGTGATACGTGATAACATGATCGTATAGGAGAAAAAGCACGTTAGAATGGTAAAATATGATTTTTGTGTAAATTTACTTAAAATAAAAACCTACTAAAAATGGATACTTATTATAAATAGTAAGTTGACCAAGCACGTTTACTTGATATACAAAATAAATAACAAACATTGAATGGACAATCATAAAATAGCGAGTCACCAATGAGTCGTCGAATTGACACGGTCGAACTTGGTCAAAATTGGACAAACATGGTCAAACCTGGTCAAACATGAGCAAACACAACAACTTAGAGTTGTTTGGGCACGAACACAAGCACGAACACGAACACAAACTTATGTATCCTACGTGATATAGGTGACAAGTAAACAGGCACACAAGCAAGCTTAGCATTTACGCGCACAAATCAGGTGAGGTTACGTTTCTTTATCTATTTTCAAGCTTTAAACTAGGGGATAATACATGTTGTATTAAAACTATTTGTACGAACATTTGTGTACGCTGCTTTATTGGGAACAAACTCACAAGTGATGTGTATCGTATAAAGTCCTCGCACAGTCATATACCGTTCATGTATATTCAACGAGGTGAGTTTCTATAGTACTATTGGGATTGACGAACCCCACGCGGCGCCAATACTGATGCGAGGTTAGGACGCATGTAATCTCAACCAATCGCCATTGTTTTTACGATAGACATGGTGGAGGCACGACAAACAGTCTAGTTCGGTAGTGACGCAACTAACACTTAGAGCCTCGGGCTCGACAAACATTAATAAACAGCATGACACATGACAAACAATGTTTTTTGACTAGTTACTGCCTATCATAACCTGTGAACTCACCATCCTTATGTTGACACTTTTTCTTAACATGTATTCTCATGTATATGAAATGCACAAGGCTAGGACTGCACTTAAGGATGCCAAGCACAAGAGTCTTGCATTTCTAACATTTAGAAACGTTATATTTAATATTGTTATGTGTAAACAGTTTACTAACCTACCACACTATTTTAAATTTTTCTATGTAAATTTTTAAAAACTATTTTGGGATGTTATATCATGTTCACGTGTTTTACAACTGCATATGGAGTCTTTCTATATAACCTGTGCTTCTGATCCGGCAACGTCACACCCAACGGCTTGACACCGCAAGTCAAAATTTGGGGGCTTGACGCTTCTGATCCTGCATATGTTTGTGTTATAATGTGTTGTTATTTAACAGTTTGTAAATGGATCCTGATTTGGGAATTTTTTTGATTGCGAATCAAAGGTTTTGTAACTTAATTACTTCCGCTGTGTCAGATCTAATCTGACTATTTTATTAGTGTTGAGAAAACTGATTTTACCAATTAATATGATTAATTGACTCTGATTTGGTAAAAAGGTTACCTTAAATCCCCAACAGTGGTATCTGAGCGATTTTTACAATGGTTGAATCATGCACAAGTATTGAAAGAAGAATAACCACAACGTATAACTAAGTTTCATAATGTTAGACACCTGGTTAGTTACAGGCAATCTATCTAACTAACAAAAGAATGATAACTACAGACCCCAAAAAAAATATTGTTTACATAATATGACTCAAACAACACAATTAAACAATCAGGATTAAGTGAGTTTCTAATCCATCCTATCTTGTTTCTTCATCTTGTTCAATCTTAACTACGGTCTCCTTAGTTGTCCCTGTACTGCTCCAAACCTGATTACCTGGTGCGAACAATAGGTTTAACATTTGTACATAAGACTCTGCAGTTGTAAACATATGAATAAAAGATTTGTATAAACATGTCATGGATAATTGTAGCACAAACTATCATCAAGTAAGAATAATGTGTGCAAACAGTCCTATGACTGTCTACTAGAAAAGCCAACATATAATCAAGAGTTAATTACATTTTGAGTCAGAATAGTAGTCAACAAACGCATTCACTAATTAGTTTACTCAGAAGACAACTACGTGTTGATGTAACCCACTCAATATGTCCTAGGCTGGTAAAGTTAACCATAACGTGTCCAATCTGCAGTTAGGGTTTAAAACATATTTAAACACGAACCACAGCCTTGGTGTAACCATAACGTGTCCCGCTTTCCGTTGTTGTGACCACCCAGTACTAACGTTAAAAGATTAAGAATAAGATTGAATAAACCTGTTTTGATGTGTATAAGTTTGTTCACAATGATTAACACCATGACATTCTGTTGTTATTAAGATTGAATAAACGTTTAACTTGATTGAATACTTGATTTGAAACCATGATTGAATCCCTTGTTTTGAAAAACATTGATTGAATACCTTGTGTTGAAAACCTATGATTGATTCTCATGCATGAATACCCTCTTCAAAAACCCATGATTGAAAACTGAGAGCAGTCCTTGTATGATGACAAAGTTTGTAAAATAATATTTATTTGAAAATACAAGATAATAGTAAAAGAGTTTGTTGATGCATGAAATGTACCTAGATCTATGTAATGGTCATTTATGATTGTCAAAAACTTTAATTATCAATGTTTAATAAAATAACGTATTTTTCATTGCGTATTTTTGTTTAAACATGTTGACTTTGACTTTTGATATCCTATAGGACCATTCGTACAAATTAACCTAAACATGAGTCAATTCGTACGAATGAACGCTTAACGAACGATCAGTTAAATGAAGGAATCACATTTCTTATTAGTTCGTACGAATGAATCAGAGACATGATTCATTCTCATAATTGCTTCATTCGTGGTTCGTGGTTTGCATGATCGGGTGATTCGTGTAACCCATTCGTGTGGACGGCTGATTACTATAAATAGCTGGAAAACAGTATATTTCAAAACCCCTGAAGATTCCCTGTCAATCCATAGGTCTCCAGAGCCGTCTTCTTCATTCCAATTTCGTTCTCATCCTCGTGGTATTCGATTTCAATCAAAACGTCGACTCCTCATCATCGAATGCCACGGGGCTCATTGATTTCGATTGGAAAACCCCTAAATAGGATTCCACACTATTTGTGGGCCTGCCGAGCAGAATCTGTACCGAACCGAGCCGTTCCATAGGTCCTACAAAGTGGTAACTGAGCCATGGCTCTTGATTTTGTTTGTTTTTCAATCTAGATCATCATATTACAGGTTGTTGTGTCTTGTTTTCTGAAAACTCTGTTTTTCATATACTTAAAGTAACTGTTTCATTGATGAACAGTGGGTTTTTCGAGTTCTTTTGAAAAATCGCTTATTCCAGAAGCTAATAAATGTCTTCATGAGTGTGTGTACCAAATTTTGTGGTCAAAATCGTTCTAGATTCAAAGTTAGAAGGATTTTCCTTGCTGCTCATATTCAGTTCATGCGAACAGGGTTTTCGGGCGAATAGTTCCATGCATGAACCAGCGTCTGGACGAATTAATTTTTGTTCATTTGATACACACGAGTCAACCATCTAGTTCATTTGGTCTTTGTACGAATGAACTCTTCATTCATTTGAGTATTTCATTTGATCATTCATTCGTTTATACTTGTGTAGGATCTACTAGGAGCCCGGAAACAACCCGGTTCCAATGGAGATCTGCTCGTCTGCCTCTGGAATAGTGTGGAATCCTATTCCAAGGTTTTCCAATCGAAACCAACAGCAACAGTGGTGATCCGAAGGTAAAGGATGAACGTTTGAAGCTAAATCGAACAGCACGGGTTGAGAATCGAACTTGGACAGGAAGAACCGCTCAAAACTTCTATGGTTTGACACTGGATTGCTCTGGGAAGAAGGAGGGTTTGAGAAAGTTAGGTTTGAATATGTTTGAGTTGGTATTTATAGACTGTACTCATTCGGCCGAATGAGTGGCCGAAGCAGCTCATTCGGCGAATGGCTCAGCAGAATGAGCTTGAACCAGCAAATGAGTCATACGGTTGACTCATTCGATCGCTCAAGACATTCTGTAGGCGTTCATTCGGCCGAATGACTTCATTCGTAGAGTCATTCGCCCGAATGGGTCTATAAACATACTTAATCATATTTAAACATAATAAACGCATATCAATCAAAAGAAACATTAAGAACAAGACAGAAATACTGATTTCATTAATGATATAAACTTTATACATCAATAGATCATACAAAACTGAACTACAGACATTTGTGCACCAACATACTCCGCCTTGGACCTAGTTCCTTATATTGCAGCATCCTTCTTGATGTACTTGTCTGATATGGCCTTCCAGTCTGTTCCAGCATGAATCCTAAGAACCATACAGATCCGGAGTACTCTCATAAACTGTAACGCCTGTTCCAAGTCTTCTACATCAAAGAAAATTTGGTGCATGTAAAGAGATTTGACATCGCTGTGTGACAGATTTGTCAACCACATCGGGTCAAATATACGTTCAGTCTCCCACTTCTTTTCTTTTCAGAGCACTATCACAACTTCTCCTGTTCTCCCGTCATAATACCACCATCAGAAGCCTTCCAAAAAGTCTTGACTCATCTTCCTCAACGGAATCTTCTTCACTACTTTTGGAGGTAGCCACTTCAGGATGACTTTATGCTTGCGGGTATCTCCATTAATCTCATGTCAGTAATATCTTTAAGGTTGCTGAGGTCTGAAATTCACCCATCTCTTCCTATACTCATACTGTATCTTTCTCGAAAACCAAGCAGACATCCCTAAGTCTTCACTGTATAACATCTTCAAGCGTGCAAGTTGATTGACTTCGAATCCTGGCAACGTCTTGAAATCATGCGGATGCTTGAAATAATCAATTCCCTTTTCTCTCTTGACAGCATAGCAGCCCAAAGCATGAAAGTATGCCCAGCTAAGAATCTGACCTCCAGCCTTGTAGCCTTTGGTCCTATAGACTTTAGTGTGAGTTGCTGGCATCTTCATAGTACTTTCCTTTTTCAAGGCCTCCCAATAGGCTTTCCACTCTTCTTTCCTGTGCTGAATGTCTTCAGCTGACGACTCGGCACCGCTAACCTTTTCTTCTACGTTTCTGTTCAGTTCCTCTTCAGTGGCTTGTCCAAAAAGGTCAGTAAAAGTTGGTAGTTCGCCTTCAGTCGAAGTATACTTTGTAGTTTCCTCCTCTGTGATGTCCTCAAGATAACCTCATCGATGTCATCAAAAATCTCTGGAGAAGGCTAATCAAAAACAGGAGCTGAGGTGTCATCAATCACAACCTCGTCAGGATTCAACTTGAACAGCTCGGCAATCTGCTCCTTGGTTAAGCAGTGGATAATCTCCCCCTCCTCTTTATCGTAGCTAACAGAGTGCTGTATAATGCCCTGAGCGTCTAAAATCATCGTCAGTGTCTCATCTAATCGACCTCTCAAAGGCACAGCTTCTACTTCCTCAGTAGCTGTTGGTTCTTTTGTCTGAATAGGAGGAGGTGGAGGAGGAGCCTGAGCACTCTTATCGTGCTTGGTCTTGATCCATATCTCAGGAGGAGGGGCTCTCATCTGCATCATCTGAACTTGAGGAACTTGCAGACTCGCTCCCTGAACCATCCTTATCATCCCCATTAGAGTCATCATCTTGATCTGAATCTTCATAATCGACTTTCTCCTCATCAGACTCTTCATCATAATCATCATCATCATCATCATCTTCTTCTTCTTCTTTGTCTGAATCATCGTAGTGAGCTGCAGTGCCTTCAATCCTTGGGGTGCCCTCCCTAAGACTTTCCACCTGCTCAGTGAGTCTGGCATTTTTCAGCTTCAAGGGCAAGGATATGGTCACTGAAACCAGTGGCAGTCAAAGCCAGCTGGTTGTGCTCATCAATATACTTAAGCAGACGCTCCTCTTGTTGAGCAGATCGAGCTCTCATATCTGCTCGCTGATAAGCAGCCTGGAGTAATAAAGTGTCCTGCTCATTTACCCTTTGAGTGAGCTGGGCAATCACTTGTTCCTGCTCTCTGTTCTTCTGTTCTTGCTCTTGATTCTTCTCCATCAACCAAAAAACCATGTTGTTCAGTATGCTCAGCTGCTAAATAACTGTAACAGCATGTATGTACTGATCTGAACGAGTCATGGAAGGACCAGAAGATGCAGCAGTGTATATAACAGCAGGAACCCCAGTGGAGGTCAGAGGGGCAATGGTAACTCGTGTCGGAATAGCCCGTGCCCTGGTCAGTGAGGAAACTGTAACTGCTGCTGATTATGTAACAGTAGATGCAGCAGCAGTTGCCAGTTTTGACCTTCTCTGCAGGACAAACCTAGTCCTTCTCCTCTTGCCAGAAGGAGATGCAGTGACTTGAGTAGTAGTAGCAGTAGTAGTCACAGCTGCAGAGGATGTAGCAGTAGAAGTATGTGGAGGAGGTGACAAGTCAAAATCTAGAATAAAGTTAGGATCATGAATATCTTCAAGCTCGGCTTCACTCCGTCTCTTCCTTTTCTTCACCAGTCTACCTCCCACCCAAACATCCTCAAACTCATCAGGAGTGTCCTTTAAATCTGAGCTATCAGGGCCCTCTTTACCTCCAGCCTCACCACCATCATCACCTTATTCCTCTGAATCATCTTTGTCTTCTGCAGAGGTGGTACCTGTCATCTCTAGTGGAGTAGAGACTATGGCTGTAGTGGTGGCCATGAAATCTAACTCCAGTAAAGAATCAATGTCAACATCATCATCATGTGCAACTGATGTACTGACTCCAGAAACAGTGCTCACATCACCTGCACTAACACCCGTCACACCAGCCTCAACAACACTAACACCAACTGTACTCATATCAACACTAACACCAGCATCACCACCACCTGCATCACCAGCACCATCATCTCCATCACCGTCACCATCATCACCAGGAACCACAATATCCTCTATGTCAGAGTCTGAATCATCATGCCTCCACTTCCTGCCACCAGGAGCAACATAATCTGGTCTCTGAAGATAATCGAACAATGAACGAACAACAGGCTTCCTATCCTTCCCTTTGTATGACATCACTCTGTTGAGAGTAATATCATTCATGTGCTCTAGACGAATAACATCAGTGTTGTTCTTTGGCAGGTTGGGCACTTGAGCGTCAAAGAGTTGGTGTAGAAAACGGGGATACATGAGAAACTTCTTTTCGCCCTTCAGCATGACGTTCTCCTTAAGATGTGTAAACACCATCTCTGAAAAGTTTAAAGGCCGGTTCAGCACCAAAGCTACGAGTGCACACTGGATAGTCTCCCGTATATCATCAAATCCACCTCTCCTAGAAACCAGGCAATGAATAAGCACATGTGCTAGATCCTTGAACTGAGGAGACATAAATGCTTTGTTGAGTATCCCAGCTCTATGATCACCATCATACTTTCTCGGTAACGATCAAGTAGAATAGGCTGATCCAGTGTATCCTGAAAACAACATATCCTCCTGATATGTTTAGCAAAGATAACAACATCATGGCCCTGCACCTTCCCTCTGATGACTGGCGGCTCAACCTCGCAGTCAATGTCTGCAGATCTCTAGAAGTCCTGCTGATGGGACTGATAGGGCACATATATAGTAGATATGGCAGTGAAAATCCTGGAAGGTCTAAGAAATGTGATAATATCTCTGAAATGCGCGGCATCTTGGTAGACAGATCTAGGTGCGCACAGATGTTGTTCTTTGTGACCACCTTATATTCAGCCATATTGAAAAACAAAGAAATAAACATGTCAGAATAATTCAGTTGAACATTTGAATCAAATAAGAAATATTGACAAGTAAAACATTTGGCCGAATGATCTTTATCTAGCCGAATGACCCTTGGGCGAATGAGCTAATTGACCGAATGAGTCATTCGACGAATGAGTATGTTCGAATGATTCATTCGCTGAATAGCGTCATTCTGTCGACTGTTGAGATTCAAATTCCAACTTCATAAATCTTCAAATCAGTCCACAAATGTCACACCCACATACTCAGAGACCACCGATTAAGATATTTAGTAAAGATCTTAGATGGTCTAATGTTCAATTATTCAATTTATTCAAGGGCGACATTTAGGAACCCTAAAACCCTAAACTTGGTTCTGTTCTCATCGAATCAGTGGACAAAAATCTGTCATCTTGGATCCACAAGTACCTGTGATGATCAGTAGATGAAATATCAGTACAAGGTTGAGTGAATCGAAGAAAAAATCAAGAAACAAGTGTGAAGATGTGATTCAGGTGAATAACACACACAGATGGGCGAGAGAATAGGTTTTGGGAGAATGAGGTAGTTCGGCCGAATCAAATGTTTAAATAGGAACTGTTATTCGGCGAATGACTCGAGCGAATGAGCTGCTTCTCCTTAAATTCATTCGGCCGAAAGAGTCCCTTATAACCTTTCATTTGGCGAATGAAGCCAGTCGAATGACCTACTTCGGCTTAGGTTGATTCGACCGAAAGACTCATTCACTGGAATGATGTCATTCGGTCGAATAAGCCATTCTCCTTGTTCATTCGTACGAATGATACTTGGCACTCACAAAACACAAATTTATTTCAAAATTTTAACATTTTGATCAGTTAAAAAATATGCCATTTATGAATAATAGCTTGTTGATTATGGATTCAGAGATGATTGAACATCCGAACTCACAAATGATCATCTAAAATAAATCTGAAAATATAAAATATTTTTGTATTTTTCTGAAACAAAATACGACAGTACAGCTAACAACTAACAATAAAGAAACACATATTTTTGTGAGAAGTCCATTTGAGAAAATAACACATACACCTTGTCACATGAAATCAGCATTACTGAATGTTTCACTTCAGACACACTTGTCTTATGATATGATTACTAATATATTTGTCCATTTTTAACCTTACAATACAAAATATCAAAACTAATTTGATGATCACTCATATCTTCTGACTGAGTTACCTATTTTATTTATCAAGCTAAGATTAAAATCAGTTTGTAACTCATCTCTGCATAACTTAGTACCTAGAATCATAAATTCTATAAGGTTCCAATTTTATTTTCTTTTTGTATGTTTCTATTTGATTTGTCTCTAATGTTCAACACATTGTCATGGACGGCTTCAGCTAGGTCTTTACAAAGCAATATGGCACGTGTATGGAATCGAACTTATTTTATTTTATGTTTTTTTGTATTTTTCAAGCTTAATATCAGCTTGATTTTGTTTTATTTTCTTATGATTCAGTCATTCTCATCTGAATGGATGGATGGCTTCAGCTAGGTCTTTACAATGCAATATGGCACGTGTACAGACTTGAATTCATGAATCATTGGTAATCTTATTAGATCCTATGATGACAGGTGTATGCCTGATTTGAGTCAAAAACTATTTCTCACTTAGCTGATTTTCTAATACGGATCCCACAAACCAGACTTTCTAAGCTGTCACAAATTCTCTATTCATTTTGTAAACTTACCCTATCAGTACATCAATTCATAATTTTCATGTGTTTTAAGCTTATGCATTCACTTTAGCTTTTAAGACATGAAATGTTAATACATTACTTTCTCAAAGAAGACTTTCTCATTTTTATGTTTTTTTTAAATGTTTTTGTATTTTTCAAATTTTTAGATGTTTTTGGTTTTTCAAATAATCTACGTTTTCTCCCCCTAAAAACCTAAAACAGAAAATATTTTTGACTTTTTGATTAAATAAAAGAAATAATAGAAATACTCAACAATGACCAATAAAATAAAAATAAAAGTAACTACTAAAAGCGATGATCATTTGTTAGTTTCAGATAAAGGAATGACTTTATCCTTTTAAAAACACCATTAGCCGATAGCAGATATAAAAATCTGGGTTTATCAAAAGCTTTTGTTAAAATATCGGCTTTCTGGTGATCAGTGTGTATTTAACAACATCTATGAGTTTATTTTCAAAACAATCACGTATGAAGTGATATTTGAACTCGATGTTTTTGGTTTTCGAGTTCTGGACTGGATTCTTAGTGACAACTATGGCGGCAGTATTATCAACATAAATAGGAGTGTTAGAAAAATGTAACCCATAGTCCCTGAGTTGCTGTTGCATCCAGATGATTTGTGAACAGCAAATAGCAACAGCAATGTATTCAGCTTCACAGGTTGAAGTAGACACCGACGTCTGCTTCTTGCACTTCCAGGTAACTAAATGGGTTCCAAAGAACTGACATCCCACAGACGTTGACTTGAAATCTCTCTTGCATCCACCATAGTCTGAATCACTATATGCCGTAAGCTCAAAGTTATCATCATTAGGGTACCATAAACCAAGATCAGGAGTACCCTTCAGATAACGCATAATTCTCTTCACAGCAATCAGATGTGATACTCTTGGTTTGGACTGATAACGAGGACACAAGCATGTGGCAAACATGATATCTGGTTGAGAAGCAGTAAGATACATGAGAGACCCAATCATTCCTAGGTACAGAGTGTCATCGATTAACTGCCCCTTTTCGTCTGGTGTAATCCCGTGATTAAAAGCAAGTGGGGTACCAGCAGGTTTTGCATCCGACATAATGAATGGGCTCAGAATGTCACCAGCGTATTTAGTCTGATGAATGAAAATCCCTGCCTCGAATTGATCCACCTGCAAACTGAGAAAAAATTTCAACTCCACCATTGAGCTCATTTCAAACTTGTCTTTCATGACCTTCTCAAATTCCTTGCACAGACTATCATTTGTAGAACCGAAAATGATATCGTCCACATAAACTTGCACCAAGAGTAAATCACCGTCTTTCTCTCGAGTAAACAGTGTGTAGTCAATGACATCTATTCTGAACCCATTGTTCAGAAGGTGAGTGGAGAGTGTCTCGTACCATGCTCGTGGTGCTTGATGCAATCCATATCAAGCCTTGTCCAACTTGTAGACTTGGTCACGATGCAATGGATCCTCAAACCCGGGAGGTTGACTGACATACACGGTTTCACTAATCACATCGTGAAGGAGTGCACTCTTGACATCCATTTGATAGACTTTGAATTTCTTGAATGATGCGTATGCGAAGAAGATACGGATTGCTTCAAGACGAGCAACCGGCGCAAACACATCATTGTAATCAAGTCCTTCAATCTGTCTTAATCCTTGAACCACTAGGCGTGCTTTGTTTCGCATAATGATCCCGTGATCATCCCTTTTGCAACGAAGAACCCATCTGGTACCTATGACTTTTGCACCTTTTGGTTTGTCAACAAGTTGCCAAACACCTAATTTCTTGAATTACAGGAGTTCTTCTTGCATTGCATCAACCCATGATTCTTCTCTCAATGCATCGGTGACTGTGCGCGGTTCAACTTGAGAGATAAAGCAAGAATGGGCACAGTAGTTTACATCAGCAAAGTCAAGAATATCAGCAAGGCCTCTTGAAGATAGCTGATTTCTTGTCTTAACCCCATTAAGCGGACTTCCAATATTGTTCTCTTGAGGATGAATGCGATTGATTCTTCCAACAGGATGAGCTGGAACCTGAACCTGTGGATCAAGATTATTCAGATTCAAGTCCTCAAGTCCCGGTACAAGATTGTCAACATTTGGTTCGGGGGCAGCTGGCTGTACTGGGTTATCATCTATGTCTGAGATGTCATCATTTATCTGAACTGTGGGAATTGAAGCTGATGAAGGTTGCACTTGTTCATCAGGTGCATTTTGTGCGTCATACATCATTTGAACACCAACATCTTCATCTGAGTACACGGGAGGCATATTGAATGAGTCAAAAAGGTCTGAATAGTCAAACATTCAGTCTGTACCTTTTCCAGGTGGGGGCATAGAGTGTCTCTGAACATCAACATGATACCACTCCTCCACATTCTGAGTTGATCTGTTGTAGACCCTTTTCTTAGGAGTGCTGTACCCAAGAAAGTACCCTTCTTCCACCTTCTCATTGAACTTGCCCTGCTCATGTTTCTTAAGCATCGTGCACGATGCGCCAAAAGGTTCAAGATACTTAAGAATTGGATTTCTGTTGTGGAGCAGCTAAAAGCAAGGATTCCCATATATCTTTACTATAAAAACCAATTCAGTGTGTAGCAAGCATTTGCTACAGCTTCATTCCAGAACTGAACTGGAAGAGATGAATCAGCTAGCATTGTTCTAGTAGCCTCAATCAAAGTTTTTTCTTCTGCTCAGCAATACCATTCATTTGTGGACGTATGGAGCACCAAATTTTTGAACAATACCCTGTGCATTACAGAAATTCTCCACGTTGTAGTCCTTGAACTCCGTCCTGTTGCCTATTCTGAGCGTACGAATCTTGAGCATATAAAGAGATTCAAGTTTGGTCACCAACACTTGAATACATTCAAACGTTTCAGATTTCTCCTTTAGAAAGAAAACCCAAGACTATCCGGTATACTCATCGGTGATGACTAGACAGTATTGATCTCCAGCTATACTCTTGCGGTTTACTTGACCAAATAAATCTATGTGTAGAAGCTGGAATAGTGATTGAATGAAACTTTTTCAGTTTATGAGACTGCTTGGTCTGCTTTCCTTTCTTGCAGACAAATATCAGACAGCTTAAAGCTCTTCATACTGACCCCCTCAACCAAGTCATTGTGTTCGAAATGGTTCATCTTGCGTAGACTCAAATGGTCTATCCTCTTATGCCAAAGAATAGAATCTTTCTCAGTTGCCATTGACATAAAACATGAAGCTTTGGAGGATGTTGTTGAAGCTGTGGCCATGTTGAGAACATACAAGTCCTGCTTACGGGGTGCTGACATCAAAATCCAATCTTCAGGAATAGTCACACCTTGCTTCAGTATGTCGCATTTGGAGTCATCCAAGAGATCTTTGTACTGCTTGTTACAAATCTGTGACACTGAAAGAAGATTGTTCTCCAACTTCTTGACATATCTGACTTTGTCGAAAGAAACTTGGCCATTAGACAGAATACCCTCTCCCGTAATGAACCAGCCTTTATCACCTGCAAACACTACATAACCACCTCGAATAGAATTAACATTGGTGAGCAGCGATATACCACCAGTCATGTGCCTAGAAGCCCCACTATAAATAATCCATGAGCTGTTAAGAGCAGCTGTTGGGCCACTTTGTAGGATCAACTAGGAGCCTGGAAACAACCCGATTCCAATGGAGATCTGCTTGACAGCCTCTGGAATTGTGCGGAATCCTATTCCAGGGTTTTCCAATCGAAACCAACAGCAACCGTGGTGATCCGAAGGTAAAGGATGAACGTTTGAAGCGAAATCGAACACCACGGGTTGAGAATCGAACTTGGACAGCAAGAACCGCTCAAAACTTCTAGGGTTTGACACTGGAGTGCTCTGGTAAGAAGGAGGGTTCGAGAAAGTTAGGTTTGAATCTGTTTGAGTCGGTATTTATAGACTGTACTGATTTGGCCGAATGAGGGGCCGAAGCAGCTCATTCGGCGAATGGCTCAGCCGAATGAGCTTGAACCAATGAATGAGTCACACGGGTGACTCATTCGATCGCCCAATACATTCTGTAGGCGTTCATTCGGCCGAATGACTTCATTCATAGAGTCATTCTCCCGAATGGGTCTATAAACATACTTAATCATATTTAAACATAATCAAACACATATCAATCAAAATAAACATTAAGAACAAGTTAGAAATACTGGTTTCATTAATGCTATAAACTTTATACATCATTAGAAAATACAAAACTGAACTAAGGACATTTGTGCAGCAACTACTTGTAATTCATATACTCATTCACGTGATTTCTTGTCTTTCGTGCCTGTCATTTGTATTGTTCTATTTCCTTCGTACCTAAGGTTTGAAATTTGTCTAAGTGTTGAACCAGTTTATGTCTGCTAAGACGAAGGAAATAGCGTTGATGGAAAATCAGAATCACAGGATTCAGAATTTATTGCTCACTCAAACTGAGACTGGAAATGCAAATAAAGCCCAAAAATTATTATCATTTGATGAGTATCCTCATTGGAAATATAGATTTGAGATTCACATCAATGGGGTGGACACTAACTTGTGGATGATGATTGAAAGTGGATATTGGAGACCAACCAATGAGGATGGAACACCTATGCTGGTTACTCGAATGACTGAACCTCAAAGAAAGCTATATGATTTTGAAAAGAAGGCCTATGCTATACTGTCTCAGTCAATTGCCAATGATATATTTTATAAGTTCAGACAGTTTACCTCTTCAAAATTTTTATGGTATGCTTTGCAATAGATATATAAGGGGAATGATGCACTGAAGCGCATTAAGACTAGGGCTTTGAAGAAAGATTTCAACAACTTTATGTATGTGAGAAACGAGTCCTTGGATGATTTGATTGCTAGATTTTATCATCTTTACAGTGAGCTTTCCAACCATCAAGTAAAGACAACTACTCAAGAGAAGATCCAATGTCTGGCAGACGCATTACCTCCCAAGTGGGAATCATTTCTCATGGTACTAAAGCAGAGTGAGATGCTTGCTTCTATGGATATTAATGGTTTCATTCAAAAGCTGAAAGAACAAGAGATAGAAAACAAGTGGAAAGCCAAGAGAGTGGCACAATTTCAAGATCCTTCCACCAATTATTCCACTCCCACTATGGAAAGAACTTCTTCACATGCTCCTCTAAATACAACATTTGTTTCTCAGACCAAAAAGTTTCCTGTTTCAAGTCAGGTTCATGTCAGTCAGTCTGCTGCCACTTCTACTTCTCACTCAGATGATAGTCATTCTATCATCAACTTGAGGACAGAAAATTTTGATAATGTGACAGTAGAGGTTTCTAAAGAGCATATGGGTCTCTTATCTACACTTGTGAGTTCTTATGATGGGTTTTTAGCTGGTTAGATCGGAAATTCACACTTAACAAATGATGACTACTCACAGATTGATTCAGATGACATCGAAAGGATCGATCTCATGTGGGCTCTTGCAAGTGCTGTCAGAAGGGAAAAAGATTTTGTCAGAAGAACTGGGAAGGGCATTAAGTTGAATAAGGATTCAAAGTTTGGTTTTGACATGTCCTTAGTGCCCTGCTACTACTGTGGTAATAAAGGACATTTTACAAGACGATGCAACAAGCCAAAGAAGATGGGAAATCAGTATCCGTTTCAGAATCCAAGATCATCTGCCTCTAATCCAGAAAGAAGATTAGTACCAATTGAGACTCCTTCTCATGTCAGCTCCTCAAATGCAAACAAGGCTCTAATGGTTCAGAACGATGAAGGGGAAAACTGGGATTTTAGATTTAATCTAGACATGGGAGCTAATGAGAAAGCTTGTGTTGCATAAATCAAGAAAGTTGCTGATCCCATTGCTGAAAGTGGTTCAGAAGAAGTGAAGATTGATCTGGATGAATCATCATGACCAGAGTCTGACAGCACATCAGATTCAGAAACTCAAGGAGAATTGGATATTGATTCTGAAGAATAACATGCGAAACAATTTGCTTTGATGGTAGATACTTCTGCTTCTTATCAGACTGGTCAGGTATATGATGAATGTTCATCACCTAACTCTAGATGTTTTCATTGTGTTGACCTTGAAAGTAAGGTCTTGGCTTATCAGGAACACAATGCAGTGATCTCAACTAGTGTATTGAGGCAAATTGTGTTTTAAAATCAAATGAAAAAGATTTTCAACCTAAAATGACTTATTAAACATGCAATTACATGAGGCTAAGATCGCTGTGCTTAATAAACAAGATGCTATCACTTCTAATCTCAACACCATTAATCAGGCAAAGAAGAAGTTAGCCATAGTCGAATGTGACTATGAGACTTTGAGTCAAAAGCTCAAGAGCTGTGAAAGTGCTTTATATATTAGAGCACATGATCAGTGATATGGCTGATCTGAAGGGTAAGGGAAAAGGAACGAAGTACAATCACTGTCCTCTTTCTAAGTTGTTTTGTCTATTCACCAATTGACAAAGAAATTAAGGATTTTCAAGTCAAAACTCCATTGGTAATTCATCCAATTGGAGTTATTTCAAGTGAAGATTTTTCATCTGCTGAGGAATCATTTGTAGAGGGAGTAGTTGAGGATTGGGTCTTTGATTCTGAGGATGCTTCTGATTTTTCACCTCATGTGTCCATTGTTAAAAATCAGACATCTTGTGTCAAAAAGGTTGATCCAATTCCCACTAAGACAAATTTGTCTTCAAAATTCTCCAAAGCCATAGGATTTATGAAGGCTTCACAAGTGGGTGAAGCTAGTGAGTCCAACAAGACTGACAATCTTTTTTCTAATGGTACTAAGGGTTTGGGTTTCAAACAAGACAAGAAAAAATCAACTGATTTACATAAAAACCATGGTTCAAAGTCTCCAAACAAACAGTCTCAAAATAAAACCAAAAAGTTTTCTTCAATAGATAAACGAGCTTGTTTTGAGTGTGGTGAGCTTGGGCATTTTGCTGGATCTTGTCCTCATTTGATTAGACCACAGTTTGAATCAGATTGAAAGCCTAATCAATATTTTGTTAAAGAGGTCAAACATGTTCATCATTCACCTCAAATCAAACCCAAATGTCCTTCATCCATTAAGTCTCAAGATAAGGGTAAAAGGGTAATGACTAATCAAAATACACCCAAAATTGTTTCCGAAAAACAATCCAAACAATTTTTGTGTATTTAAAGAAATCTTTTAGCAAAAACACTATCTGGAAGGTCAAGTCCTCTGAGACTTCTGTCTCAAACCCTCCAGATAATGTGACCTCAGATGGACAATGGATTAAAATGAAAATCCTGGCCTCATTGGGTCAACCCAAGACTGTAAAGGCTTGGGTTCCAAAATTCAACTAATGATTTGTGTATGTGCAGGTTGCCTCAAATGCTGCTCTTAACATCACTTGAATTGTTGACAGTGGGGCATCAAGGCACATGATTGGTGACATATTTCTTCTTAACGATGTCAACTCAATCAGAGGAGGATATGTAGGTTTTGCTGGCGACAAAGGCGGATTTATTACTGGAGAATGAACTCTTACAAATGGTCAAGTTTCATTTGACAAAGTAAGGTATATGAAGCAGCTGGAAAAAAATCTCCTTTCCGTATCACAGATCGGTGATAAGAAGTATAAAGTTCTCTTTGATGATTCGAGCTACTACATTCTCAAGAAAGGTATCACCATTCCTGAAAACTGGATTTTGATGTTAGCTCCAAGAAAGCAGGATTTGAATGTTGTCAATATTGCCGCAGCTTCAACTACATATTATACAGCTTCATGTTTTATGTCTAAGGCCGAAAAAGATTTTATCCTTCGGCATAAGAAGATGGGTCATTTGAGTTTACAAAAGATGAATAACTTGGTTCACAACAATCTGATTGATAGAGTGAGTTTGAAAAACTTCAAATTGTCTGATGTCTGTGTCTTATGCAAGAAGGGAAAGCAAGTCAAGCAGTCTCATAAACTCAAGAAGTATCATTCAATTACTATTCCACTTGAGCTACTTCATATGGATCTGTTCGGTCCTGTTAACCACAAGAGTATCGTTGGAGATCAATACAGCTTGGTTATTACTGATGAGTACTCCAGATACTCCTGGGTATTTTTTATGAAGGAAAATTCAGAAACATTCGAGTGTATTCAGCTTCTGGTTACCAAGCATGAATCAATTTATAGCTCAAAGTTAGGATGCAGAGAATAGATAAAGGGACGGAATTCGAGAATCATAACATGGAGACTTTTTGCAATGAACGTGGTATTATCCAACATTTTAGTGCTCCATATGTCCTACAGATGAATGGTGTTGCTGAGCGAAAGAACAAAACGTTGATTGAGGCTGCTCGGACTATGCTTGATGATTCATCCATACCAGTTCAGTTCTGGAATGAAGTTGTTGCTAATGCTTGTTATACTCTGAACCGGGTACTGATTGTGAAGAGACATGGAAAGGCTTGCTTTGAATTGGTCAATAACAGAAAGCCAATCTTAAGTATCTTGAACCTTTTGGTGCTCCATGCACAATGCTTAAGAAACATGAGCAAGGCAAGTTCAATGAGAAGGTGGAAAAAGGATATTTTATTAGGTATAGCACTCTTAACAAAAGAGTATACAACAGATCAACTCGTAATGTGGAGGAGTGATACCATGTGGATGTTCTGTAAGACCAAGATTGATCTCGGAAACAGCTTGAAATCAAGAGAAATCTGCTCTACAGCCTCTGGAATACTGCGGAATCCTATTCCAGGGTTTTCCAATCGAAACCAACAGAAACCGTGGTGATCCGAAGGTGAAATATGAACGTTTGATTGAGAATCGAACACCACGAGCTATGAATTGAACTTGGACTGCATGAAACTCTCAAATCTTCAAGGGTTTGACACTGGAGCACACAGGGAAGAATGAGGGTTCTCAGAAGTTAGGGTTGAAATGATTTTGAACTTGTATATATAGGCAGTAGACATTCGGCCGAATGAGAGGCCGAAACAACTCATTCGGCGAATGACTATGTCGAATAGGTAAGTCAGTCGAATGAGTCATTCGGCGAATGACTCATTTGCTGACTATAGACATACTCTATTCTCATTCGGCGAATGACTTCATTCGATAGAGTCATTTGCCCGAATGAGTAATACTCATACTCACTTGATAATAAACCAAATCAACCAATCATATAATCAAATAACTAAAATATAAACATTAAGAACAATATAGAAAGACAACTTCCATTAATATAACTTGAACTTTACATGATGAATAATACAAAATTGAACTAGGGACATTAAGTGCATCTACAAACTCCCCCTTGGACCTAGTTCAGCTTTTGGAAGTGTCTTTCTTGAAGTACTTGTCAGAAATGGCTTTCCAGTCTGCTCCAGCATGAATCTTGAATATACTGCAGAGACGGATCACCCTCATAAACTGTAAAGCCTGTACCATGTCCTGTACGTCAAAGAAAATCTGATGACGATGGAGAGCTAGGGCATCTTTGTGGGACAGGTTTGTCAACCACATTGGCTCAAAAATCCTTACTGTCTCCCATTTCTTGTCTTTACAAAGCACGATCATTGCTTCTCCAGTACGTCCGTCGTAATACCACCATCGGAAGCCTTCCATAAAATCTTGACGCATCTTCCGTAAAGCAATCTTCTTCAAGACATTAGGGGGAAGCCACTTCAGGATAACTTTATGTTTCCGGGTGTCTCCATCAATCTCTGGAAGATAGTAACGTTCAGGCTGTTGAGGTTGGAAGTTCACCTACCGCTTTCAGTACTCGTACTGGATCTGCCGAGAGAACCAAGCAGACATCCCCGAATCTTCACTGTATAGCATCTTTAGACGTGCTAATTGATTCACTTCAAAGCCTGGCAACGTCTTAAAGTCATGGGGATGCTTGAAGTAATCTATTCCTCTCTCTCTTTTCACTGCATAACATCCAAGGTCGTGGAAGTATGCCCAACTAAGAATTTGACCTCCAGCCTTATAGCCTTTGGTCCTGTAAACCTTCTTGTGAGTAGCTGGCATCTTCTTAGTACTCTGTTTCTTCAGGACCTCCCAATAGGCCGCCCACTCTTCTTTTCTTTTCATCTGATCATCGGCTTCAGACTTGCTGACTTCAACCTGTTCTTCCAAGTACCTGACCAGAAGATCCTCTGTAGCTTGATCAAATTGGTCAGTAAAAGTAGGCAGCTCATCTTCAGCCGATGTGTACTTTGGGTACTCCTTATCTGTAATATCCTCCAGAATAACCTCGTCAATGTCATCAAAAGGTTCTGGAGTTGGATCATCAAAAACAGGAACATAGGTATCGTCAGTGATAACCTCATCAGGATTCAACTTGAATAGCTCAGCTATTTGTTCCTTAGTAAGACAGTGAATGATCTCTCCCTCCTCCTTGTCGTAGCTAACTGAGTGCTGTATAATGCCTTGAGCATCTAGAATCATAGTGAGAGTCTCGTCCAGCTGACGTCTCACATGCACAGCTTCTATTTCCTCAGTTGCTTCAGGTTCAGCTGTCTTTGAGGGAGACGAAGGAGGAGGAGCCTGTTTCTTCTTATCATTAGCCTTCTTGGACCGGGTCTCCGATGTAGAAGGGGCTTGATCATCATCGTCATCATCATCATCAGTACTAGATGAATCAGAAGGCCCACTCCCAGATCCGTCCTTATCCTCATCACCAGACTCGTCATCTTTATCTGAGTCTTCATAATCCACCTGTTCCTCCTCAGACTCTTCTTCTTCTTCTTCTTCTTCATCTTCCTCCTTGTCTGATTCATCGGAACGAGCAGCAGAGCCTTCAATCCTGGGAGTACTATCCTTGAGACTGTCAATCTGATCTGCTAGTCTAGCATTCTCAGTTTCCAAGGATAGTATCCGATCTCTGAAATTAGTGACAGTTAATGCCAACTGATGATGTTCGTCAATATATGTCAGCAGCTGCTGCTCCTGTTGAGCAGAACGAGCACGGAGATCAGCCCTGTGATCAGCAGCCTGAAGAAGCAGAGTATCCTGCTCTTCTACCCTCTTGGTGAGCTGGGCAATAACTAACTCCTGCTCTTTGTTCTTCTTCTCCTGCTCTAGGCTCCTCTCCATCAATCGAAGTACCACACTGTTCAGTGTGCTCAACTGATCAAACACTGAAACAGTAGGTATAGACATATCAGCCCGTGAGATGGAGGGACCAGCAGATGCATCAGTAAAAATAGGGGCTTGAGACACAGAGGTGGTCAGAGGGGCAGTAGTGGCATGAATATGAGTTGCCCTTGACCTGGTCAGTGAAGAAACTGAAACAGCTGCTACTGATGTAATAGAAGTTGTAGCAGCTGCTGTCAGTTCTGACCTTCTCTGAAACGAAAACCTCGACCTCTTTCCTCTCCCTGCTCTAGAGGATGTAGGCTGAGAAGCTGCAGCAGATATCATCACAGTAACAGGTGCAGAAGACCGGGTAGAGGAGATAAATCAAACTCTGGGATAAACAAGGGATCAGTAATCTCCTCCATCTCTTCTTCACTCCTCTTTCTCTTTCTCATCTCCATCCTTCCTCCTACCATCACTTTCTCAAACTCATCATCCTGAGTTTCTTCCGAATCAGAACTATCTCCATCACCATCACCTGCTTCACCTTCATCTTCGCTTGAGTCCTCTAACTCAACTTCACCTTCTGCAGATTGAGTGACTGGAGTATCAAGAGAAATGGACACTATGGAGGTTGTAGTAGCCAAAAAATCCAGCTCCATCAGTGAATCAATATCAACCTCCTCTTCATCTGCAGCTCTAGAGGTACTGACTGCAGCACTAGCAGTCACATGACCAGCCTCAACTAGGATAACTTGAGCAATAGTAGCGATCTCACAAACATCAACAGTGCTCACAGATACAATGCTCACACCTACTTCACCTGCACCACTTGCACCTGCACCTGCATCACCAGCACCAATCATACCTTCCCCTGCACCACCAGCACCTTCATCATCATCATCATCTGCACCATCATCAGGTACAATAATATCCTCAACATCTGAATCTGAATCATCATGTCTCCATCTATGACCAACAGGAGCTCTGTAATCTGGCCTAGAGAGATGACCAAATAAAGATCGAGATGCTGGTTTCCTCTCCTTGCCTCTGTATGACATCACCCTGTTGAGGGTTAAGTCATTCATATGTTCCAGCTTGATAATATCAGCATTGATCTTCGGCATATCAGGTAACTAAGCATCGATCAACTGCTATAGAAACCTTGGATACATCAGAAACTTCTTGTCTCCCTTTAGAGTCACATTCTCCTTCATATGAGAGAAAACCATCTCAGAGAACTTGAATGGTCTGTTCAGCACCAGGGCGACAAGAGCACACTGAATAGTCTCCCGCATGTCATCGAATCCTCCCCTCCTGGATCCAAGACAGTGAATCAGTATGTGTGCGAGATACTTGAACTGTGGACTCATAAAGGCTTTGTTGAGGATTCCAGCTCCGAGATCTCCTTCGTACTTGCACCTCATAAAGCAACCACGAACTAGATAACGCTCCAGCAGATATGGCTGATCAGGTGTATCCTGGAAACCACAAACTCTCCTGATGTGCTTAGCCGACACAACAACATCATGTCCCAGCACTCTGCCTCTAATAACAGGAGGTTCAGCCTCACAATCAGTATCTGTAGAAGCCCAGAAGTCTTGCTGATGAGAACGATATGGCTCATGCACAGTAGATATAGCAGCAAAGATCCTCGAACGCCTGAGAAAGGTAATAATCTCAGTGTAATGCTTGGCGTTCGGAGTGTCGAGATCCAAGTGTGCACAAATGTTGTTCTTCATCACAGATTTGAATCCAGCCATTCTGAAAATCATATAAAGACATGTTAGAACAGTTCACATAACTTAAAATGTTGAAATAAGATCAAAATCCGAACTCAGAATTATTTCAGACTGATATGCCAAATGACAGGTAATTTGGCGAATGAACACATTCGCCGAAAGAGTCATTCGCCGAATGAACTTCATTCGGCGAATAGAGCTCATTCGCCGAATGAGTTTCATTCGCCGAATGAGTTTCATTCGGCTATATTTTGAAATTCAAACCCTGGTTTGTCAAGAAATCAAATCAGTCCATAAAAATTGCACCAACATACTCTGAAACCACCGACTAACATGTTTAAAACATGAATCATGTGATTTAGATGTCATTTTGACCGTCTATTTAACAGGCGATTACAAAAACCCTAAAATCCTAAATCAGGTTAGGTTTTTGATGATTCCACGGTTGAAACTTGATGATATTCGATCCTGGTATACCTGAAATGATAGTGAACAAGATTATCAGAGGCTGAGTTCGTGGAAATCAAGAACAAATGATCGACTGAGTAAAAGGTGTATCGGGCGAATGTGCGCACACAGTAACGGCGAAAGAGCTTTTGATTGAATGAGCTCTTTCGGCCGATAGAACACTTATATAGGTTCATTCATTCGTCGAATGAGTCAGACGAAAGGGCGGTTGAAATTCAAACACATTCGCCGAATGTAATTGGCGAATAAGACATTTGTCACAACTCATTCGTCGAATGTGAATGTCGAATGAGTCATTCGACACACTTCATTCGCCGAATGAGATGTACTCTATCACAATTGATTCGGTCGAATGACTCATTCGCAGAATGAAGTCATTCGGCCGAATGAGAGAATTTCAAACCTCATTCGGTCGAATAGGTGTTTTGACACCCAAAACACAAACTTTTTCAGATTTTACATTTTGAACATCAAAATTGTGACAATTATGAAGATATGTCTTATGAAAATATGTCTGGTTGGTTCAGGATTCAGATGTGACAGACATCCGAACCTACAAATGATCATCTAAACAAAAATTGAAAATAGAAAATCTTTTTGTACTTTTCTGAAACAAACTTACAACTGTACAACTAGTAACTAAAGACAAAAAAACACATGTTTTTGAGAGACGTCTATTGAAAAGATAACACATGCATCTAATCACATCACATCAGCTTCATTGACTGTTTCACCTTAGACACATTTATCTTACGATACGATTACTGATATATTTGTCCAATCTTAAACCATACAATACACAACTACCAAACAAGCTTTATGATTACTCAAGTTTTCTGATTGAGTTCCCCATTTCATTTCACCATTAAAGATCAAAATCAGTTTATAACTCATTTCTGCATATCTTAATACCAGTCATCATAAATTCAATAAGATTTCAAATTTATTATCTTTTTGTATTTTTCTTGTTCTATCCAACTGGACGGCTTCAGCTAGGTTCGTCCCAGCAATATGGCACGCTTATGGAATCAAACTTAATTTGTTCAAGTATTTCTCAAGCTTAATACCAGCTTGCATTTATTTTTCTTCAAGCTTAATACTAGCTTGTTTTTATTTTTCTTCAAGCTTAATACCAGCTTGTTTTTGTTTTTCTTTAAGCTTAATACCAGCTTGTTTTTGTTTTTCTTCAAGCTTAATACCAGCTTGTTTTTATTTTTCTTTAAGCTTAATACCAGCTTGTTTTTGTTTTTCTTTAATTGAAGCCTCATTTGATTCCATGATGACCGGTGTATGCTTGATTTGAGTCAAAAACTATTTCTCACCTAAGTGGTTTCATAAAATTGATTCCACAAATCAGACTTTCTAAGTTATCACAAGCTGTTTATTAATTTGTAGCGTTGGCCTATCAGTACATCATATCATAATTTTCTTGTGTATTCAGCTTACACATTCAATTCAGCTTCTATATCATGATAGATTAATGTGTAACTTTTTCAAAGAAAGACCATCTCAATTTTAACTTTTTCAATTGTTTTTGGATTTTTGAATTTTTTAAATGTTTTTTTTGGTTTTTCAATATTCAACTATCTCCCCCTAAAACCCTAAAACAGAAAATCTTTTTGAGTTTTTGATTAAGAAAAGAAACTAGACGAGAAAAACTGAAATAAAATTAAATAGACAAAACAAAAACTATCTAAGAAAAGCGATGATCATTTGTTAGATTCAAATGAAGGTAGGACTTCATCCTTTTGGAAAACACCATTAGCCGATAACAGATATAAAAATCTGGGTTTATCAAAAGCTTTTGTGAAAAGATCGGCTTTCTGGTGATCGGTGTGAATTTTAACAACATCGATTAATTTCTTTTCCAAACAATCACGTATGAAGCGGTATTTAATGTCGATGTGTTTCGTTTTTGAGTGATGAACAGGATTTTTAGTGACAGCTATGGCAGTAGTATTATCAACATATATAGGAGTGTTAGAAAAATGTAACCCATAGTCCCTAAGTTGCTGTTGAATCCAGATGATCTGTGAACAACAACTAGCAGCAGCAATGTATTCAGCTTCACAGGTCGAAGTAGACACCGACGTCTGCTTCTTGCACTGCCAGGTAACTAAACGGGTTCCAAAGAACTAACATCCAGCAGATGTTGACTTGAAATCTTTTTTGCAGCCACCTAATCGGAGTCACTGTATGCAGTAAGCTCAAAATTATCATCATTAGGGTACCATAAACCAAGATCAGGAGTACCCTTCAGATAACGCATAATCCTTTTGACGGCAATTAGATGAGACACTCTTGGTTTTGACTGATAACATGCACACAAGCATGTGGCGAACATGATGTCTGGCCGAGAAGCAGTAAGATACATAAGAGATCCAATCATTCCTCGGTACAAAGTAGCATCAATTAACTCCCCCTTTTCATCTGGTGTATTCCCGTGATTGACAGCCAGTGGGGTACCAGCAGGCTTTGCATCAGACATACTGAACCGGCTCAGTATGTCCCCAACATCTTTGGTTTGATAAATGAAGATTCCTGCCTCAGACTGATCTACTTGTATTCCCAGAAAAAATTTAATCTCTCCCATTGAGCTCATCTCGAACTTCTCTTTCATAACCTTTTCAAAATCTTTGCACAGATCATCATTTGTTGAACCGAAGATGATGTCATCCACATATACTTGCACCAAGAGTAAGTCACTATCCTTTTCTTGAATGAACAGTGTACAGTCAATGACACCTCTTCTGAACCCGTTGTTCAGAAGGTGAGTAGACAATGTTTCTTACCAGGCTCGCGGCGCTTGATGCAATCCATATAAGGCCTTGTCTAGCTTGTAGACTTGATCTCTATGCAATGGATCCTCAAACCCGGGAGGTTGACTGGCATACACTATTTCATTTATCACACCATGAAGAAATGCACTCTTTACATCCATCTGATAAACTTTAAACCTTTTGAAGGATGCATAAGCCAAGAAGATACGAATGGCTTCAAGTCTAGCAACTGGTGCAAATACTTCATTATAGTCCAAACCCTCAACTTGTCTGAATCCTTGAACAACCAGACGTGCCTTGTTTTGCACAATGATACCATGATTATCCTTCTTGCACCGAAGAACCCATCTGGTGCCAATTACTTTCACACCTTTTGGTCTGTCAACAAATTGCCAGATACCTATCTTTTTGAACTGAAGGAGTTCTTCTTGCATTGCATCTACCCATGACTCTTCCTTGAGAGCTTCAGTGACAGTGCGTGGTTCAACTTGGGAGATAAAACATGATTGAGCACAAAAGTTTACATCTGCAAAATCAAGAATATCTGCAAGTGCTCCTGAAGAAAGCTGATTTCTTGTCTTGACCACATCCAAAAGACTTCCGATAATATTTTCTTGAGGATGAATCCTATTAATTCGTCCAACAGGGTGAGCGGGAACTTCAACCTGTGGATCAAGATTATACAGATTCAGATCCTCAAGTCCTAGTACAAGATTGTCAACAGCTGGTTCAGGGACAGCTGGAGGAACTGAGTTGTCTTCTGTGTCTGAACTGTCATCATTTGTCTGTGCTGTAGGAGTTGAAACAGATGAAGTTTGCATTAGTCCTTCAGGTGCATTTTGTGCATGATACAACATCTGAACAGCAAAATCTTCATCAGTGTACATAGGAGGCATGTTGAAGGAGTCAAACAGATCAGAATAGTTGAACATCCAATCAGGACCCTTCCCAGGTGGGGCATGGAATACTTCTGAACATCAACATGGTACCTCTCCTCCACATTTTGAGTTGATATGTTATAAACTCTTTTGTTTGGAGTGTTGTACCCAAGAAAATACCCTTCTTCCACCTTTTCATTAAACTTGCCTTGCTCATGTTTTTTAAGCATAGTGCATGGTGCAGCAAATGGTTCAAGGTACTTAAGATTTGGCGTTCTGTTATGGAGCAATTCGAAGCAAGTTTTCCCATGTCTCTTTACTATCAACACTCGATTTAGAGTGTAGCAAGCATTAGCTATAGCTTCATTCCAGAATTGAACTGGAAGAGACGAATCAGCAAGCATAGTCCTAGCAGCCTCAATCAAAGTCCTGTTCTTTCGCTCAGCAACACCGTTCATTTAGGGAACATATGGAGCACTAAATTGCTGAACAATACCTCGTTCATTACAAAAGTTCTCCATGTTGTGATTTTTGAACTCTGTCCGATTGTCGGTTCTGAATATGTGAATCTTGAGCTTATAAAGAGATTCAAATTTGGTAACCAACACTTGAATACAGTCAAACGTTTCCGACTTCTCCTTCAGAAAGAAAACCCAAGAGTATCTGGAATATTCATCAGTGATGACAAGACAGTACTGATCCCCAGCAATACTCTTGCGGTTAACTGGACCAAAAAGATCCATATGGAGCAGCTCAAGTGGAACAGTGATTGAGTGATACTTCTTCGGTTTGTGAGACTGCTTGACTTGTTTGCCTTTCTTGCAAGATACACAGACATCAGACAACTTGAAATTCTTCAGACAGACCCCCTCAACCAGGTTGTTGTGTACCAAGTGATTCATCTTGCGTAAACTCAAATGACCCATCCTCTTATGCCAAAGAATTATATCTTTTTCTGTTGCCTTTGAAATAAAACATGAAGCTGTGGACATATTGAGTACGTACAAGTCTTGCTTCCTGGGGGCAGACATCAAGATCCAATCTTCAGGAATAACTACATCTTGCTTTAGAATGTAGCATTTGGAATCATCAAAAAGAACTTTGTAGCTTTTATCACAGATCTGTGATACAGAAGGCAGATTATTCTCCAATTGCTTGACATATCTGACTTTGTCAAATGAAACTTGCCCATTTGATAAGATTCCCTCTCCCGTGATGAAACCACCTTTGTCACCAGCAAAAGCTACATAACCACCTCGAACTGAGTTAACCTCGGTGAGTAGCGAAATATCACCAGTCATATGCCTAGAAGCCCCACTGTCAACAATCCAATTGCTGTTAAAAGCATCTGTTGGGGCAAACTGCACAAAAATGAAACAATTAGTTCAATTTGGGAACCCAAGCCTTGATAGTCTTGGGTTGACCCAATGAGTCTCGGATCATGACATCAATCCATTTACCATCTGAAACAGTCTTGTCTGAAGTGGGTGGAACTGTAGTCTCAAACTTTACTTTCCAGACTGCATTTTTATTAAAAGAGTTTTTCAGATAAATGGATGATGATTTAGATTGATCAACATTAACAGGCTTGAGAACATTCAAGTTCATCAATTTCCCTTTACCCTTGTCCACAGATTTAACCTTATTTGGTTGTTTGGGTTTTCTCAGAAATGACTTGGACTCAGATTTGACAAGTTTAACAAAATTCTGATTTTGTTTTCTAGGTGGTGCAACCGTTGGTCTAATCAACTGAGGGCAAGATCTAACAAAGTGCCCAGGTGCACCACACTCAAAACAAACAGGTTCTCCTTTTCTATGAAAATGTTTTAACTCATAAAAAGATTGCCTTTTTGGTTTGAAAACATTTGTTTTAGGCGTGTTCTGATTAAAACCCAAACCCTTTTTCCCATTTGGAACAAGACTGTCAAACTTGTTCCACACACAAGCTTCATTTTCTTTTGAAGCTTTCACAAAACCTAAGGCTTGATATATTTTTGAAGATGAGATTGGGTCACCCTTTTTGATAACAGGGAGTGGATTCTGAGCAGTAACACAATCAGATGAATCATCAGATTCATCCTCAGAATCTGAAACCCAATCCTCTACTAGTCCATCCACCGAAGATTCCTTTGACAAAGAGGAACCTTCATCAGTAATCATCCCAATCGGATCAATTACTAAAGGAGTTATAACTTGAAAATCTTTAACGTCTTTGTCATTTGGTGAATTGACAAAGCTGTTTAAGATTGGTGGAGAACATCTTTAATAACTGATAGTTCCATTACCCTTATGATCAGCTTCTTTGCTGATCATGTGCTCAATGATATAAGATGCACTCTCATAGCTCTTGAGCTTCTGTCCTAGGGTCTCATAATCACACTCAACCATTGCTAACTTCTTCTTTACCTCATTAATGGTATTGAGATAAGAAGTTATAGCATCTTGCTTGTTAAGAACAGCAATCTCAGCCTCATGAAGTTGTCTATTTAAAAGTTCAATTTTAGCTTGAAAATCCTTTTCATTTGCTTTTAAAACTTTGTTAGCATCAATACATTGGTTGAGATCACTGATCAAAGCAGCATTGTGATTCTGATAGGAAAGAACCTTGCTTTTAAGATCAACACAATTAAAACAGTTAGGATCAAAAGATGAACAATCATCAGATACCTGCTCAGATTGTGAAGTTGCAGAAGGAGTAGCAGATGAGTTTACCATCAATGCAAATTGAGTAGGAGATTCTTCAATATCAGCCTCAGAATCTGATTGAGTGTCAGAACCAGTCAAGCTCTCAGATTCTGATCCAGATGTTTCTTCTATCTTGATTTGTGCTCTTTCAACATTACTCTCCTCAAGTTGATCATCCATCTTCTGGATCTCAGCAACACAAGCTTGATCTTGCCCCCTGTTCAGAATTAAATCTGAAATCCCAATTTTCACCTTCATCCTGCTGAAGCATCAAAGCTTTGCCTGTGTTTGAAGAACTGGTCTGAGCAGGAGAATCAATAGGAACAAGTCTTCTCTCTGGATTAGCTGAAGAAGACTTTTGATGCTGAAAAGGATTCTTGTTTCTAGCTTTCTTAGGATGCTTACACTGTCTAGCAAAGTGACCCTTCTCTCCACAATTATAGCAAGTGACAGAATCCATATCAAATCCAAACTTTGAATCGTTGTTCAAGTTGATGTCTTTTCCAGTTCTCTTCACAAACTCTTTTGCTCTTCTGACCGCACTAGCCAAAGCCCACATAATATCAATCCTTTCTATGTCATCTGAATCTATCTGAGAGTAATCATCATTAGTCAGATAAGGATTGCCAATCTGTCCTGCTACTAAACCATCATAAGAACTGACTAGAGTAGATAACAGTCCCATGTGCTCCTTGGCAATCTCCACGGTCACTTTATCAAAATTTTCTGTCTTCAAACTGGTTACAGGCTGATGAGGTTCTTTTTGAGAATTTGATGAAGAGGATGATTGACTAAAATGAATCTGAGTAGATGATGGAGCTTCAGTAGTCTGAGAAACAAAAGCTGTCTTCAATGGAGCATGAGAAGATGATTTCTCAACTGTAGGAGTAGAATAATACAACGATGGATCCTGGACTTGGGCAACTCTCTTGGCCTTCCACTTGTTCTCTATCTCTTGCTCTTTCAGCTTCTGAATGAAATCATTTATGTCCATATGAGCCAACATCTGATTCTGCTTGAGGACCATCAAAAATGACTCCCACTTTGGACGTAGAGCATCTGCCAAACACTGGATCTTTTCCTAAGTAGTTGTCTTGACTTCATGATTGAATAACTCACTCAAAAGATGATAAAATCTTGCAATCAACTCATCCAGTGACTCATTTCCCACATACATGAAACTATTGAATTCATTTCTCAATGCCTTTGACTTGATGCTCTGCAAAGCATCATTACCCTCATATCTTTGTTGCAGTGCATCCCACAGTAGCTTTGCAGAGGTAAACTGTCTAAACTGAAGGAAAATATCAGTGGCAATGAACTGGGATAGAATAGCATAGGCCTTCTTCTCATAATCATACAGCTTCCTCTGAGGCTCAGTCATCCGTGTGACTAGCATAGGAGTTCCATCTTCATTCAGAGGTCTCAGATAACCTCCCTCGATCATCATCCATAAGTTTGTATCCACTCCATTGATATGAATCTCAAACTGATACTTCCAGTGTGGATAATCGTCTAAGGATAACAACTTTGGAGCTTTATTAGAGTTTCCAGTCTCAGTCTCAGTCAGTAACAAAGTCTGAATACGATGATTCTGGTTCGCCATCAATGCTAAATCCTCCATAGAATCAAGAACAACAAGATTCAACACTTAGAAAATTTTTCAGACTGATGGCCGAATGAAGATCTTTAGGGCGAATGTCGGGGGCCGAATGTGATAGACTTGGCGAATGAGAGACTGAGTATGACTATCTGGCGAATGAGAAGAAAGAATGACTCTTTCGGCGAATGAAAGGGTCGAATGAAGCTATTCGGCGAATGAGACAGCCGAATGTGGCTATTCGACGAATAAGGCTTATTCGGCTAAAACTATTCGGCCACCATGGACATTCGGCCAATCTGAGGGTTTTTGCAACAAAAATCGTGATAACTTGAGATTTCGACCAGATCTAAGTACCAAATTTGGTACAGAACATCATGAGATGATAATGAACAAATTGGGATAAATGATTTGACAAAAACACCACAAAAATCCACAGATTTGTAATGAAACAGTAACTTTTGGGACAAAACGCTTAGGGTTTTTGCAGATCTTGAACGAACAATCAAGGATATGGTGATTTGAATTGGAAATCGAGCAGAATCAAGAGCCAATGCTCTGATACCACTTTGTAGGACCAAGATTGATCTCGGAAACAGCTCGAAATCAAGACAAATCTGCTCTACAGCCTTTGGAATAGTGTGGAATCCTATTCCAGGGTTTTCCAATTGAAACCAACAGAAACCGTGGTGATCCGAAGGTGAAAGATGAACGTTTGATTGAGAATCGAACACCACGAGCTATGAATCGAACTTGGACTGCAAGAAACTCTCAAGTCTTCAAGGGTTTGACACTGGAGCACACAGGGAAGAATGAGGGTTCTCAAAAGTTAGGGTTGAAATGATTTTGAACTTGTATATATAGGCAGTAGACATTCGGCCGAATGAGAGGCCGAAACAACTCATTCGGCGAATGACTATGTCGAATAGGTAAGTCAGTCGAATGAGTCATTCGGCGAATGACTTCATTTGATAGAGTCATTCGCCCGAATGAGTAATACTCATACTCACTTGATAATAAACCAAATCAACCAATCATATAATCAAATAACTAAAATATAAACATTAAGAACAATATAGAAAGACAACTTCAATTAATATAACTTGAACTTTACATGATGAATAATACAAAATTGAACTAGGGACATTAAGTGCATCTACATGTTCAGAAATACACTATGCCACCACATGGAAAGGGTCCAAAATGGATGTTCAATTATTCTGATATGTTTCACTCTTTTAATATGTCTCCCATGTATTCTAATGAGGATATTGTTGTTCAAATGACGTATGATGCACAAAATGCACATGATGAACCAGTGCAACCTTCATCAGTTCCAGCTCCAATGCATACACATGATAACAGTTCAGACTTAGATGATCATCACTCTCAGCCAGATGTCCCAGAACCTAAAGTTGAAAACATTGTACATGCTCTTGAGGATCTTAACCTTAATAATCTTGATCCAGAAGTTTTTTTTCCTGCTAATCCAGTGGGAAGAATTAACAACATGCATCCTCAGATGAATATTATTGGAAATTTGAATTATGGTGTGAAGACTTGAAACCAGTTCATGTGGTCTTGCTGACATACATGACTTTGCAGATGTGAACTTTTGTGCCCATTCATGTTTTATCTCCCAAATTTAGCCCATAACCATTACTGAAGCCTTAAAAGAAGAATCTTGGGTAGATGCTATGCAGGAAGAGTTGTTCCAATTTAAGAAACTTGGGGTTTGGTGGCTTGTTGATAGACCTAAAGGTGTGAAAGTCATTGGCACAAGATGGGTTCTACACTGCAAACGTGATGATCATGGTATTGTGATAAGAAACAAAGCACGTCTAGTTGTGCAAGGTTTTAGACAAATTGAAGGGATTGAAGTTTTTGCACCGGTTGCTCGTCTTGAAGCAATCCGAATTTTCCAAGCTTATGCATCTTACAAAAGGTTCAAAGATTATCAGATGGATGTTAAAAGCACATTTCTTCATAATGTGATAAATGAAGTTGTGTATGTCAGTCAACCTCCCGTGTTTGAAGATCCATTACACCATGACCAAGTTTACAAGCTTGACAAGGCCTTATATGGATTGCAACAAGCTCCGCAAGCATGGTATGAGACACTTTCTACTCACCTTATGAACAACGGGTTCAGAAGATGTGTCATTGACTACACTTTGTTCATTAGAGAGATGGATGGGGATTTGCTCTTGGTACAGGTTTATCTGGACGATATCATTTTTGGGTCCACAAATGATGTTCTGTGCAAAGACTTTTAGAAGGTTATGAAAGACAAGTTTGAAATGAGTTCTATGGGAGAGATGAAATTTTTCCTTGGATTGCAGGTGGATCAGTCTGAGGCAGGAATCTTTATTCATCAGACCAAATATGTTGGTGACATTCTAAGCTAGTTCAGTATGTTGGATGCTAAATCTGATGGTATCCCACTGGCTGTTAATCACTGGATTACACCAGATGAAAAGGGGGAGTTAATCGATGTCACTCTGTATCGAGGAATGATTGGATCTTTTATGTATCTCATTGCCTCTCGACCAGACATCATGTTTGCTACTTGTTTGTGTGCGCGATATCAATCAAAGCCAAGAATCTATCATCTTGTTGCTGTGAATAGGATTTTGCGTTATTTGAAGGGTACTCCGTATCTAGGCTTATGGTGTCCTAATGATGATAACTTTGACCTGACTGCTTATAGTGATTCAGATTATGGTGGATGCAAAAGGGATTTTAAGTCACCATCTGCGGGGTGTCAGTTCTTTGGGAAATGCCTGGTTACATGGCAGTGCAAAAAGCAGACATCGGTGTCTCCTTCCACATGTGAAGCAGAATACATTGCAACTGCAAGTTGTTGCTCACAAATCATGTGGATTCAGCAACAACTCAAGGATTATGGGTTACATTTTTCTAACACTCCTATATTTGTTGATAATACTTTTGCCATTGCTGTCACTAAAAATCCTGTCTAGCACTCAAAAACAAAACACATCGACATTAAATATCGCTTCATACGTGATTGTTTTGAAAAGAAATTAATTATTTTTAAAATTCACACCGATTACCAGAAAGTCGATCTTTATACAAAAGCTTTTGATAAACCCAGGTTTCTATATCTGTTATCGGCTAATGATGTTTTTCAGAAAGATGAAGTCATTCCTTCATATGAATCAAACAAATGATCATTCTCCTTATTTTTAGTTTCTTTTGTATATAAAGTATTTATGTTGTTTTTCTTTTGCTTATTAAAAAACCAAATTTTTTTTTTGTTTTAGGTTTTTAGGGGGAGAAATAGTTATTGAAAAACCAAAAACATCTGAAAAAATTGTAAAAATGAGGAAGTCTGGTTTGGGAAAGTGATGTATTAACCAGTCATTTTCTTTGAAGCAAAATTAAATGCATTTGGATTTAAAGCACATGGTATTATGATTTGATGTACTGATAGGCTGACTTTACAAATTTATAGACTACTGGTGTTTGCTTAAAATGTCTGATTTGTGGGATCCAGTCTAGGAAAATGATTTAAGGTATAAACATGCTATAATTAAAATCAAGCATACACCTAGTATCATAAGATCTTATGAGGCTTCCAATGATTCATGAGTTCGAGTCTGTACAGGTGCCACATTGCTAGGTTTCAACCTACCTGAAGTGGTCCATTCAGATAAGAATGAATGAATCACATGAAAATAAAAGTAAATCCGACTCTGTACACGTGCCACATTCCTGGGTCACAGCCTAGCTGAAGCCATCCATTCATATAGGATATGCTAGAAAAAAACAAAAATAAAATAATTTCGATTCCATACATGTGCCAAATACTGGGTTGCTGCCTAGTTGTAGCCATCCATTTGGCTAGAACCAAGCTCTTGATCAACACAATTTTGACACGTGCCATATTGCTTTGTAAAGACCTAGCTGAAGTCGTCCATGAGAAGGTTTTGAGATTGAGAAACTTATTATAAGAAAAATGCAAAAATATAATAAATTGGAACCTTATGGAACTTATGATCTCAGGTTTTAAGATGTGCAGAGATGAGTTATAACTTATTTTATACCTGTATTGGTTGACTAAAATGTGAAACTCAGTCAAAAGATATGGGTGGTCACTGATGTGTTTACAAACAAGCATGGTCTGGTTTAAAATGTACAAGTATATCAGTAGTTGCATTATAAACTCAATGTGCCATAACTATAACATTCAAGGATGCTGATTTGAAATGGTCTGGTGTATATGTTACTCTCCTGAAAGACTACTTACAAAAATATGTGGTCTAATTGTCATATTTTAGTTGTACAGTTATCTACTTATCAGAAATATACAAAAAGAATTTTAATTTTATTTTTAGATGATCATTTTTCTGTTCTGGTGTTTAATTTTGTTTAAACTTTTTCATAAATACTGACAAAAACTTCACAACTGTGGTGTTCGAGTGCTTGGTTTAAAATATGTTTAAAATGAATGTGGTTGACTCGTTCGCACGAATGGACCACTTTGATTGTTCATGTATGCGAATGGTTCACACGAATGAATGGATAATTCATCTAAACATCACTGACGAATGGAGTACACGAACGAATTGCTGTTTCGTATGAATCTCATTGACGAACGAATCCTTCATACGAATGGGACTCCGGAATGAATGAGTTATGCATTTAAACTATATGTTTCATCTGAAGCCTCATTTGCCCCTATTTTGATTCGTTAATTGTGTGTGTGTCTCCGTTCGTTTGACCGAGAGTTCTTGGCGATCACCTCCTTTTTAACCGTGATTTTGAACTTTTCTTATCATAAATCATATCTACATTGTTTCAGGTATTGTATGGATCAGATTTCATCCTCCGTAAATAAAATTTTGAGCTGAATAGAATGGTTGTTTAGGGTTTTAGGTTTTGAACAGATGGATGTCAAATAGACCATTTAACCATACTCAAATCGATCCAAAACCGGTTCATATAGTTTCATCGGCATTGTCTGATGACAATGTGACCATTTTTATGCCTTGATCAAGGATCTTACGAATTTAGGGTTTTATGGTTTATGGACAGGCGAACGAACTGTTCGTACGTGTGACTTGTCACACGAAGTAGTCAATTCGTTTGAGAGGTCTAACGAATGAACATGCCATACGACGGAGCTTGTTCGTGTATCTCATTCTTGTATCATGTCAATTCGTATGACTTCTTGATTCGACTGAGCGTTTGGTCATGCCTATTTAGTCTAACACCCTATTCATTCGAACGAATGAAGTGTTTTTGGTTAAGTGTTTCTACTATTTTATTTCTGTCAATCTGAACTGAATTGCCTATTTTACTATTTGCAGAATGACTGATCTAAGAGCTTTTCCATAGAACACCATTTGTGCCTTTTTGGACTTGTCATCACAAAATGTTGAACACTTCTCAGGGATCATCTCCTTTCTCAGACGATCTCGTATATTCACTGCTATTTTGACTGTACATGTCCCATACTTCTCACATCAGAAGTCTTTCTAGGAGTCCGCTGACATTGATTGTACTGTAGAACCGACAGACATTAGGGGAGTTGTAGGAGGAAGGGATGTGGTTGTATCTGCAGAACACATCTGGAGAATCTATGGGTTTAAGGATCTGCCTAAGCACCCTGTTTTTTTGGATAAACACCTTGTAAGAGGTTGTTTCTTGAGATGCAAGTATGGAGGAGATCTTACCATTGTAGTGCTGAACAAGGCATACCTTCGTCCACAGTTCAAGTATCTATGCCATGTTCTTCTACACTTCATGAGATCCAGACGGGGTGGATTTGATGAACTAAGAGAGACTCTACAATCTGCTTTTGTAGATTTGATCCTAAATACTCCCTTCAATTTTTCGGAGATGGTCTTCATGCATATGAAGGAGAATATTAGCTCAAAAGAAGACAAGAAATATCTCATGTATCCTAGATTCCTCCAAATGATCTGTGATGCACATCTGCCTGATCTCCCTAAGATTAATGCAGATATCATCCGGTTGCAGTATATGACCGATACAACGCTCAACCGTGTCAAGTCTTATAGGAAGAAGGATGTCAGGCTTGTAGATTGTAGTGTTTTTGGACATCTCCTTAATCCAGAATATGTGGCACCTGCTAGGAGGAGATGGAGACATGATGAATTTGATTCAGATGTTGAGGATATGATCGTTCCTCAAGTAGATAGTGATGTTGATGCTGGTGTTGGCGGTACTGGTGTTGGTTGTGCTGGTGTTGGTAATGCTGGTATTGGTGATGCTGGTGTTAGTGGTGCTGGGGTTGGTGGTGCTGGTGCTGTTGGTGTTGGTAATGCTGGTGTTGGTGGTGATGGTGTTGATAATGTTGATATTGGTGCTACTACATCTCAAGATGAGGGAGAGGATGCTCTTCATTCTGACCAAGATGGTGATGATGGAGATGAGAGTGGAGATGATGAGGCATCTGATGATACGGACACAGAGGAGACTGAACCTGAACCTGTAAGGGTTTTTTCCACTTATAGATCCCAGTTGATTTATGTTGAGAAAAGGCCACGGGATCAAGCATCAAGGAGAGAGGAAATTGAGGATCCTACTTTTACTCCAAAGTGTGACATCGATCCCATTCTTGGTACTTCTTCTGCTACTGCTTCATAAACTACCTCCCCACCAGCTAAGAGGAGAAGAACTAGATTTATCATGTAGAGACAGAGAGAGTTTGTTTCTGTTGTAGCCTCCACTACCACACCTGCTGCAACAGTTTCTACTTCTTCACTGTCCAGGTTTGGGGCTATTCCTACACGTGTTACTACTTTCCCTCAGACTTCATCTGCTGCTGCAGCTGTGTTTACAGCTGCTTACTCCGGTCCCTTCACTGCACGCGCAGATCTTTATATACCAACTTTCTCAGTTGCTGAACAGCTTAGCACACTGAACAGTACGGTTCTTCGACTGATGTAGATGAACCATGAGCAAGATCAAGCCATCTCCCAGCTGACACATCGAGTGAATGAGCAGGATGCTCTACTGCTTCAAGCTGTGGATCAGAGGGCAGACTTGAGAGCTCGTAATGTTGATCTTGAAGACCGTTTGCTCAAGTCAGTGGACGAGCACAATGAGCTTTCCTTGACGGCATATGCATACAACGAGAGGATTGTCGCCCTGGAGGCTGACAACCTGCGTCTCACTGAGCAGGTTGAAAGCTTAAAAGACACCGCCCCCAGGATAGAGGCGGGGAATGCCTCTGCCAGTTCTTCCTGTTCTCCAGATCAATCTTCACCTAGAGAAATCAGAACTAAGAAGAAACATGATAAAGCTCCCAAGTCATCTCAAAATCAAGCTGAAGAACCGAAAGCCACTTAGGAAGTTGATGTTGTGCCCGTGAGACATCTTCAATATGACAAGTTGACTATGATTCTGGACGCTCAAGGAATCATATAGCATTCAGTGAGCTATGACAAAGAAGAATTGACCATTATTCATTGCCTCACCAAGGAATAGATAGCAGAGCTGCTTAGGTTAAATCCTGATGATGTGATTATGGATGACCCTACTGTTCCTGCTTCTGATGAAGAAGAGAACGTCAAGTACACTTTTACTGAAGAGGAACTGCCTGCATTTACTGATCTTTTTGGGTTGAATTCTAAGAGGAACTGAAAAGGAAAATAGAGGAGAAGGTCACTAGCTGTGAATATACTATAGAAGACACTCATAAAAGAAAAGAAGAATGGGCAGCTTATTGGGAAGTGTTGATGAAAAGCAGTGTTCCTCCTCCGCAAACTCCTCACACCAAGGTTTACAGGACCAAAGGATACAAGTCTGGCGGTCAGATTTTGAGTTGGCCGTATTTTGTGGACTTGCACTGCTATGCTATCAAAAGAGAAAGAAGAGTCCAGTATTTCAGATTTCCTCATCACTTCAAGACACTGCCTGGGTTCGAGGTAAATCAGCTGGCTCGTCTGAAGATGTTATATAGTAATGATTCAGGGTAGTCATCCTGGTTTGCTAGGCAAATCCAGTTTGAGTATAGAAAGAAGTGGGCAAACTTCCAGCCACAGCAACCAGAATGTTACTATCTACCAGAGATCGATGCTCAAACGAGAAAACACAAAGTTATTCTGAAGTGGCTACCGCCTAAGTTCATGAAGAAGATTCCATTAAAGAAGATGCCTCAAGACTTCTCAGACAGATTCAGGTGGTGATATTATGATGGTAGAACCGCTGAGGCTGTGATAGTTCTTTGCAAGGAAGAAAAATGGGATAATATTTGTGTCTTTGATCCCATGTGGCAGACTAACCTGTCAATTCAGGATGTGAAGACCTTGTACAGGTGTCAGATCTTCTTTGATATTGAAGACATGGAACAAGCACTTCCGTTTATGAGAGTCATCCGGTTATGCTTTGCGTTTGACATTAATGTCGGCTCTGACAGGAAATTTCTTTCCGAGAAGTTTTTGAAGACCAGCGATGATATAGTAGAGAACTAGGTCCAAGGGGGAGTTTGTTGATGCATGAAAGGTCCCTAATTCTATGTAATGGTCAATTATGATTATAAAAAACTATCAATGTTTAATGAAATCACGTATTTTGCATTACGTATAGTTGTGTTTAAACATGTTGACATTGACTTTTGATATCCTACAGGACCATTCGTACGACTTAACCTAAACATGAGTCACTTCGTACGAATGAACGCTTAACGAACGATCAGTTAAACGAAAGAATCACATTTCTGATTAGTTCATACGAATGAATTAGATACATGATTCATTTGAATAACAGCTTCATTCATGGATCGTGGTTCGCATGATCGGGTGATTTGTGTAGCCCATTGGTGTGGACCGCTGATTACTATAAACAACTGCAAAACAGAATATTTCAAAACCCCTGAACATTCCATGTCAATCCCTAGGTCTCAAGAGCCGTCTTCTTCATTCCAATTTCGTTCTCATCCCCGTGGTGTTCTATTTAAATAAAAACATAGACTCCTCATCATCGGATTACCACGGGGCTTTTTGATTTCGATTGGAAAACCCCGAAGTAGGGTTCACACTATTCATGGGCCTGCCGAGAAGAATCTGTAAGGAACCGAGCCATTCCATAGGTCCTACACAGTTTATAAACCTTATTCTTTAAAAGTTTAACATTTACAAAATCATTTTGTGTAAAACAGTTGTAAAACAGTTTAGAAAACCTTTTATAAATCCTTTTAGTAGAAAAGTGTTTAACAATTGATAAATCCTTTAAAACAGTTGGTAAATCATTTAGAATACTTGATAAATCCTTTAGAATAGTTGAGAAATCCCTTAGAGTTTAAAAGTAAACCTTTGATCGTTGCAAAAGTGAAATGAACCATGTATATGAAATGTGGTAGCATAAAGCTTGTTTGGTCACGTGTTCCACCCCAAAAGAGTTGTAAAAGAGTAAAAGAGGGGCTAATGTTCTCACCTAACAACTGTAGACTCTGATCTCATACAAGTAGCATGTAACAAGACCTCTAAATGATTCCTATATCATTGTAATTATACATATAATATAAGCTTTCATTTATGGTGTTTTAACTTTGATCGATTTGACCAACTTGTTTTCACTTGTTAATGAACCTTTCTTTATGTAACTGGTTCTTATGTACAAAAGTATTAGATTAACTTGAAAACTTTGATTGATTTCTTGAAAGTGATTATTGTCTTATGATTCAAAAATATGTGTCATGATACTTTATGCACAAACTCATTATGCATATAAGTAGCATGTGTTTGTGATTCTTGATAATACTTGTTTCCATTGTATTTCTTTGAAAATGTTTATGTGTTTAAGCCCTTATGATTATGATACAATCTTACTCTTAAATCAAATTAAACTTAATTAGAATAAAACTAATCCATAATTACTAGAATCAAATTAGGGTTATGACACCCTTATTGAACCCTTTAAGCCTAAATGATCCATCTTTTGTTTGTTTGAGATTCATAACCTTTGGAATTTAAAACACCTGCATGGGACTAAGGACTAGTATCAACAACCATCGGTAATGGGTGTGATAGTCGAAATTAGCAATGTCGACCAACTTGGGTTCAAGTGAGGCTCATCGATATTAAGAATATCGATCGCTTCCAATCCCTTCAATATTAGTTTTTGTTACTCATCTCATACCCATGTTTTTACATTCTATCTCCCTTGGATCATCCTAATTAAAGTTGTGCCATTTATTAAAGTAGTCTTTGACGTTTGCATGGCTGACCATATCGAAGGAGCATGATCGAAGCTGAAATGGGTCCCATCAATAGAAGTAATATCGATGGTCCCCTTGGCCATCGATATTGTTGTGAAATTTTCTTCCATTTTGATCCTACCTTGTTCCAACACATTTAAATTTCATGTCTCTAACTGCCTATGTTAGCTCAAGATCCTACTAAGATTGGTGGAGGCTGGATATGTTCGATCATGCACAACCGATTGTCCAACACCACCCCCATCGATACTATTTGTATCGATGGTGGGTTAGTCTCGATCAGGTGCTTCATTTGGCTAATATCAACGAGCTATGTTTGGGGAACTCTCGATGACTCCAACCTTGATGTTTTCGTTGGTTTGAGGCTGGTTTGAGGGCTGTCGAACTTGTCAATTTCAATGGAATCCAACCCCCAACTCCTTCATACATCGATACATCATAAGAAGCCCCAAACCCTTCTATATTAACTCCGGTGATCGAACCAGCCCCTCCAAGACTCTCATGACCTTAATGTAACCTTGTCCAAAGAGTTTTCAAGTGGTTACAACCAAATTGTTTTGATCTGATTGGCAGAGGACTCGATTAAAGATGAAGAAGAAGATGAATAGTGTAAAACCCTTCAGACCTGTACCTTCTCTCTAAGATTCAGGCAAAAAAACTTGAAGATCGTTTTGATATATGTAGATGCATTAAATGTCCCTAGTTCTATTTTGTACTATCCTTTGTGTGTAAAGTTTATGATTTTAATGGAAGTGGTCTTTTTATACTGTTATTAATGTCTATTGTTGATTACATGTGTTTGATTATACTTAAAGTTGAATTTATATGTTTTATAGACCCATTCGGGCGAATGGCTCTAAATATGAAGCCAATCGCCGAATGAACGAAGTAGCAAATGACATAGGCAAGCGCATGAGTCATTCGCCGAATGAGTTGCTTCGGCCTCTCATTCGGCCGAATGACAACAGACTATATATATCAGCTCATTCTGTTTCAAATGTAACTTTTTGAGAGCCCTCCTTCTTCCCTGAGAACATAGAGTCAAAACCCAAGGAGATTAGAGCGGCCATTGCACATCCAAGTTCGATTCCCATCCCGTGGTGTTCGATTCTTGATCAAACCCCCATCCTTCATCTTCAGATCATCACGGTTGCTGTTGGTTTCGATTGGAAAACCCTGGAATAGGATTCCACACTATTCCAGAGGCTGTCGAGTAGATATCCATTGGAACCGGATTGTTTTCGTGCTCCTAATTGGTCCTACAAAGTGGTATCAGAGCTGTGGCTCTTGATTCTACTCGATTTTCATTCAAAATCATTAGATCTGAGAATGGATTTTTGTAACTTGCAAAAACCCTAAGTTTCTTGTTCCCCAAGTCACTGTTTCATTCAAAATCAGTGTGTTTTTGTGGTGTTTTTTGTCAAAACATTAATCTCAATTGGGTGGTAATCATGTCATGAAGTTCTGTACCAAATTTGGTGCTTAGATTTGGTCTAGATCAAAAGTTATCGTGATTTTAGTTGCTGAAAACTCCAAATAGCCCGAATGACTATGTCGGCCGAATAAGTTTGCCCGAATCACTCTCATTCGCCAACTCATTCGGCGAATAGCTTTCTTCGCCTACTCATTCGGCGAATAGTCTCATCCGGTTCTATCATTCGCCGAATAGGATCAATCGCCTCTGTCATTTGCCCAATTGTCATACTGACTTTCTCATTCGCCAGTTTAATCAAATTCGGTCCCCGACATTTGGGTTGAATATCTTCATTCGGCCCATTAGTTTGAGATTTTTCTAAGTGTTGGATATTATTGTTGTTGACTCTATGGAAGCCTTAGCATTGATGCCTAACCAGAACCATCGTATTCAGACGTCGCTGCTGACTGAAACTGAGACAGGGAACTCCAATAAAGCTCCCAAGTTGCTGTCCATAGATGATTACCCACACAGGAAATACAGATTTGAGATTCACATCAATGGAGTGAACACTAACTTATGGATGATCATTGAAGGTGGTTATCTGAGGCCTCTGAATGAAGATGGAACTCCAATGTTAGTCACACGGATGACTGAAACCCAGAGGAAGCTTTATGATTATGAGAAGAAAGCCTATGCTATTTTGTCTCAGTCCATTGCAACTGATATCTTCCATCGGTTCAGAAAGTTTACATCTTCTAAGTATTTGTGGGATGCTTTACAGCAGAGGTATGAAGGGAATGATGCACTGAAGAACATCAAGTCAAAGGCATTGAAAAAGTAATTCAATAGCTTCATGAATGTGGGAAATGCATCATTGGATGATTTGATTGCCATATTCTACCATCTTTTGAGTGAGTTGTTCAATCATGAAGTCAAGACTACTACTCAGGAGAAGATCCAGTGTTTGGCAGATGCTCTACCTCCAAAGTGGGAATCATTTTTGATGGTACTTAAGCAGAATGAGATGATGGCACATGTGGACATAAATGATATCATCCAGAAGTTGAAAGAGCAGGAAATTGAAAACAAGTGGAAGGCTAAGAGGGTTGCTCAAGTTCAGGATCCTTCATTGTATTACTGTACCCCTACAGTAGAGAAAACCTCTTCTCATGCTACACTAAAGACTGCTTTCGTTTCTCAGACTACTGAAGCTCCATCTTCCAATCAGATTCATTTCAGTTAGTCATCTTCCTCATCCAGCTCTCAAAAAGAAGATCATCAACCAGTCACCAGTCTGAAGACAGAGAATTTTGATAAAGTGACTGTAGAGATTGCTAAGGAGCACATGGCTCTTTTATCTACTCTTGTCAGCTCTTATGATGGATTAGTAGCTGGACAAATTGGAAATCCTAATCTGACTAATGATGATTACTCTCAGATAGATCCAGATGATATGGAGAGGATTGATATCATGTGGGCCTTAGCTAGTGCTGTGAGAAAAGCTAAAGAGTTTGTGAAAAGAACTGGAAAAGTCATTAACTTGAACAAAGAGTCCACGTTTGGATTTGACATGGCATCTATCACTTGCTATAATTGTGGGGAGAAGGGTCATTTTGCAAGACAATGCAAACATCCAAGGAAAGCTTGAAACAAGAATCCTTTTCAGTATCAAAAGTCTTCTGCAGCAAATCCAGAAAGAAAACTTGTTCCTATTGAGTCTCCTGCTCAGGCTAGCTCTTCAAATACAAGCAAGGCATTGATGCTACAACAGGATGAAGGTGAAAATTGGGATTTCATATTCAATTATGAACAAGGGGGACAAGATAAAGCATGTGTTGCTGAGATTTAGAAGACAGATGATTCCTGTAAAGAAAGCACTTCTGGAGAAGCACATACCAGTCTAGAAGAAACATCTGGTTCAGAGTCAGAAAGCATATCAGACTCAGACACTCAAACTGATTCTGATGCTGATATTGATGATTCAGTTGCTCAATTTGCTTTGATGGGGAACTCATCTGCTACTCCTACTGCATCTTCACAGTCTGATCAGGTATCTGATGAATGCTCTTCTTCTAATTCTAGATGTTTTAATTGTGTTGATCTTGACAACAAGGTCCTTGTTTATCAGAAACACAATGTTGACTTGATCAGTGATCTCAAACAATGTATTGAGGCAAACAAAGTTTTAAAATCCAATGAAAAAGATTTTCAAGCTAAAATTGAACTCTTAAACAGACAACTTCATGAGGCTGAGATTGCTGTTCTGAACAAGCAAGATGCTATCACTTATTATCTCAATACCATCAATGAGATAAAGAAGAAGTTAGCCATAGTCGAGTGTGACTATGAGACCTTAGGTCAAAAGCTCAAGAGCTATGAAAGCTCTTCATACATCATTGAGCACATGATCAGTAAGGGTACTGATCAGAAGGGTAAGGGAAAAGTGAACTATCAACAATGTCCTCCACCAATCTTGAACACCTTTGTCAATTCTCCATATGACAAAGATGTTAAAGATATCCAAGTTAAAACTCCATTAGTAATTGATCCAATTGGGATGATTACTAATGAGGGTTCCTCATTGTCAGAGGAATCTTTTGTGGAGGGAATTGTTAAAGACTGGGTCTCAGATTCTGAGGATGAATCTGATAATTCATCTGACTGTGTTGTTTAGAATCAGACACCTACAGTCATGAAAGGTGACCCAATCTCTTCTTCAAAAATCTATCAAGCTTTAAACTTTGTGAAAGCTTCAAAAGAAAATGAAGCTTGTGTGTCTGACAAGATTAATAATCTTGTACCTAATGGGACAAAGGGTTCGGGTTTTAATCAGAACAAGCCTAAAACAAATGTCTTTAAGCCACAAAAGAAATATTTTTCTGAACTAAAACATTTCATAAAAAGAGTAACAAAGTTTGCTTTGAATGTGGAGCATCTGGACACATTGTCAGATTTTGTCCTCAGTTGATGAGACAGAAAGTTGCATCACCAAGACAGCAAAATCAGCATGTTTTCAAACAACTTAAATATAAAAAACCCAAACAAACCAAACAGGGTAAAACTTTGGACAAGGGTAAAGAGAAAGTGGTGAACTTGGATGTTCCCAAAGTTATTAACGTCAATCAAGCAAAGTCAGCATCCATTTACCTAAAAAACTCTTTCAACAAAAACACAGTCTGGAAAGTCAAGTCTTCTAATACTTCAGTTTTACCAATTCCAGAAAAGGATACCCCTGATGGTAAATGGATCGATGTTTGGATCCGTGACTCTTTGGGTCAACCCAAGACTGTAAAGGCTTGGGTTCCCAAAATGAACTAATTGTTTGTGTTTGTGCACGTTGCCCCAACAGCTGCTCTTAACAACTTTTGGATTGTTGATAGTGGGGCTTCCAGGCACATGACTGGTGATATTTCGCAGCTCACCAATGTTAATTCTGTTTGAGGTGGATATGTAGCGTTTGCCGGTGACAAAGGCGGGTTCATAACAGGAGAGGGTATTTTGTCAAATGGCCAAGTTTCTTTCGACAAAGTCAGATATGTCAAGCAGTTGAAGAATAATCTTCTTTCAGTGTCACAGATTTGTGACAAGCAGTATAAAGTTCTTTTTGATGATTCCAAATGCTACATTCTCAAGCAAGGCGTGACTATTCCTGATGATTGGATTTTAATGTCAGCTCCCGTAAGCAAGACTTGTATGTACTCAACATGGCCACAGCTTCAACTACATCCTCCACAGCTTCATGTTTTATGTCAAAGGCAACTGAGAAAGATTCAATTTTTTGGCATAAGAGGATGGGTCATTTGAGTCTACGCAAGATGAATTGTAACACCCCAGTCCGGTTAGGGCTGACGTGTCACTTTTACAGAAATCAGACATACTAATTAAGACAGAATTAAATATAAACCAAGATTCAGATTCTTACATAAATTCAAGCAAAAAAACCAACATATTAAATATCCCAATTATTCTTAAAAGTCTTAATATAATTACTAAAATCTAATGATTCTTCTTTCTTCAGAACTCTTGTCATCTTGTTTCACTCTTTACCATTCCTGTTATTTCCTTGCAAACCTACCGTGAAGAAACAATGTGGCTGAGCGAAGCTCAGTGGGGTAAAACAAAAGAACTAATAGGAACATAGCAAATCAGAACTCATCTTAACATATCAACTTAAGATTTTAGATAACAGGTCATATCATTCATTACATCACAGATTTTCTGATCAACATTTATCATGTTTTAACAGATCAAAATATTATCATAGCTCAGATTAAATCCTATAATAACAATTTCAAATCACTAGATATCAAATTATTTAAGTTATTCAGATTAAAGGAAATACCCAATGAGCCAGATTCAGATGTCAGAAACACAGTAGTAACCACGGTTGTACAGAGGGACGCAGTCCCAAAGTACCAGATGTGTGTGATGGGGTGTTGGCATACACTTATCATCCACCAGAAACAGATATATCCTAGGACCAGTCCATAAGCCTCTTAACAGTTATAGCTAATTACTTCTACGAGTACATAGATATAAAAATAAAATTGAGACTCCGTGTCTAATCGCACCATCACGGGTGGTTCCAAGTCATCATTGCCGCAATGACAAGTCTATGGAACGTCCATAGATAGGGTTGCTCGGGCATCGGAGTTCAGAATACATGTTATGATAATATAATTATGAAAAAATTAATTCTAAATCCATCTATTTCTACAAACTCCTAACCAATCAAACAATTAAAGTTATAAAAGGAATACCAAATTTTAAAATAGTCTACCTAATCAAGTTCAGAAACAGAGCAGATAATTCATAACTAAATGCAAAATATATTCAGAGTATTCATCCCTGATCTATCGCATCAGGTTAAACACCAATCTATAATAAAGAGAGTTTATAGATTTATCCGTACCTTAAGAAAAATGTCGAAGATACAAAAATGTAAGTATACCCGAATCCACTTAAACTTCCAAGTAACCTACAATATAATCGTATTCTAAACCTTGTTAATTTTGTGATTTTTATTATGTATTCGACTCTTTGATAGATTTTTGAGGTTGGATTCCTTGGTAAACAAACATAGGACAACGAAAATCTCCAAATAAGACACGTTTAAAAATTCATTCCTCTCCATATCTACCTTTTTCGCAGCTTTAACTGCTTCAGCAACATTAGTAAATGTGGAGTGTATAATCACACGACGAATTCTATCACACATAGCCCACTGATATTTTTCTGCCTGTTCCTCGGGTGATCCAACTGAAGAGCCATGAAATCCAATAAGTCGATAGAAACGATCATTGAACTTAGACAGTTCCTCATCATCTCGTTGGCGAATGTTATGATACTCTCGAATATATGCACCAAGATCCACATTAGAAAAATACTTATCAAAGAAAAGAGTACAAAATTCTTTCCAAGGTAATGTCTCTGCAAACTGTTCACCTCCTCTTTCATGTAGAATCAACTCCCACCAGTTTTGAGCATCCTCTTCTAGCTTGTATGCCGCCAACCTCGTCTTGTATTGATTTTCAACATCGAGCACTCTAAAAATTTTCTCGATATGAGAAATCCAATCCTTAGCTTCTATTGGGGTGGTTGCCTTTGTGAAAGACTTTGGTTTCTGCTTTTGAAATCGTTCTAACCATACGCGTATACCCACGGGTGCATTTCTTCTAATGGTTGATTCTGGGTCAGATGGTGGGGGTTCAGGAACATAAGGAGGAGTGTTAGGAGGAGTTGGGGGAGGTGCATTATTCAGTTGTTGCATAATCTGTTGCGTAATGCTAGGAAGTAATTCTCCTAAGGCATGAGTCACAGCAGCAGAAAGAGCAGAATCACTTGGAGTACCTTCTGAAGACATCTGAAAGGGATCACACATCATGAGGGAAACAATAACTATTGGAAAACGTAACCCCGTGTCTACCATTATCCTCACATGTCTTAATTATTTTGTTCAAGTTTTCTACAGGAAAGAGCCAAAATCTCTGATACCATAACTGTAACATCCCAGTCCGGTTAGGGCTGACGTGTCACTTTTACATAAATCAGACATACTAATTAAGACAGAATTAAATATAAACCAAGATTCAGATTCTTACATAAATTCAAGAAAAAAAACCAACATATTAAATATCCCAATTATTCTTAAAAGTCTTAATATAATTACTAAAATCTAATGATTCTTCTTTTTTTCAGAACTCTTGTCTTCTTGTTTCAATCTTCACCATTTCTGTTATTTCCCTGCAAACCTACCGCGAAGAAACAATGCGGCTGAGCGAAACTCAGTGGGATAAAACAAAAGAACTAATAGTAACATAGCAACTCAGAACACATCTTAACATATCAACTTAAGATTTTAGATAACAGGTCATATCATACATTATATCACAGATTTTCTGATCAACATGTATCATGTTTTAACAGATCAAAATATTATCATAGCTCAGATTAAATCCTATAATAGCAATTTCAGATCATTAGATATCAAATTATTTAAGTTATTCAGATTAAAGGAAATACCCAATGAGCCAGATTCAGATGTCAGATACACATAGTAACCACTGTTGTACAGAGGGCTGCAGTCTCAAAGTACCAGATGTGTGTGCTGGGGTGTTGGCATACACTTACCATCCACCAGAAACAGATATATCCTAGGACCAGTCCATACGCCTCTTAAAAGTTATAGCTAAGTACTTCTACGAATACATAGATATAAAAATAAAATGGAGACGCCGTGTCTAATCGTACGGTCAAGAATGACAATTCTAAGGAACCACCATAGATAGGGTTGCTCCGGCATCGGAGTTCAGAATACAGGTTATGATAATATAATTATGAAACAATTAATTCTAAATCCATCTATTTCCACAAATTCCTAACCAATCAAACAATTAAAGTTATAAAAGGAATACAAATTTCTAAAATAGTCTACCTAATCAAGTTCAGAAACAAAGCAGATAATTCATAACTAAATGCAAAATATATTCAGAGTATTCATCCCTGATCTATCGCATCAGGTTAAACACTAATCTATAATAAAGAGAGTTTATAGATTTATTTGTACCTTAAGAAAAATGTCGAAGATACAAAAATGTAAGTATACCCGAATCCACTTAAACTTCCAAGTAACCTACAATATAATCGTATTCTAAACCTTGTTAATTTTGTGATTTTTATTATGTATTCGACTCTTTTAGTTAAATTTATTAATGAAGATCTTTAATGACAAGATTAATTTCTAGCAAAGTACATTTTCGTAATATTTATGAAAATAATTCTTAATGAATTTATAATCCATGAGACCTGTTCATATTTTAATTCTAGTAACCAATCCATGCTTGAGTATTTTATATAATTGGTCCTAATATGATGGGTATGAGATATTCTTTAATTTATTAAATCTTACATTATGAGAATATAGGGAAGAAGAAAGAAAAAAGAAAAAAAAAACCAAAAACAAAAACGTCAAAGGTGAGAATGGAGTCCCCAATCTTAATTGTTAAATTGAAGATGAGCAAACCGGTTGGGCTAAGACACAATTGTTGATAAATCTTCCATCTTTTTATCTTTAACATATTTGTTCATGGTGCCATCTTCTTTATTTTTCAGTCAAAAAAATACACAGATGGCACATACAAGTTTTCCATATTTACACACAAAACAAACATCTTAAATACTAAACAATCGATTAACGATTTCATTATGAACATTAGTAGAGATCGTTACCTTGAAGCCGGATTACACTGTGACAAGTCAATCGTGAAGGAAGTTGCGACTACGGTTCCCGTCAGTAACCGATTCTTGAAAACGTATGCAACGAAAAATGGCGATTATCGGTTTCAAGCAACGGTGAAGTAGGGTGATATTCTAACAGCAGAAACTTGGACATAAAACAAAATAGTAATGCAATGGTACACGATGGAAGTAAGGATCCATGCAACCCGCCGACTGCTTGTGTAGTTTCTGATTTACGACCGATGAAGTTTCTTGAAATGCTGCAATGAATAAGCCAAGCAGGGAGGAACAACGTGATTTTGGTTTGGAAAGCACGTGATTTCGAAACGCAAATTTGTGCCGGTAGATTGATCGAGGAAGAATTTGAGTTCCATTTTTATGAGCTCATTATGAGGTTAATAATTACACGATTTCTCCATCCGTTTCTAAACCAACTTGATTGACAATAATAATGATTTACAGTTTCAATATCTTAAATATATTATTATTGTTTTTTTAGATGCCTTAACTATTAATTTGCAACGTTTGGAATTACCAATGTTATTATTATTATATATTATTCTTAATTTGGTCCTCGAAATTTCTAGATAAAAATCTAATTTTAATACCATCAACAAACGTAGAAACTAATGAGGGAGTTTTTTTTATATTACCACGTATATTAAAAAAAAATAAAATAATAATAATAATAATAATGAGCATATAGTAATCACCACCAAACCTAGCTCATAACAGATAATTCATAAAACAGATTATGTAATCTTAGTTCTTAACTAAATTATTACTAATTATCATAACTTAAAGCAGATAACATACCTTATTTCTCAAACAGACTAGGATATTGTGAGCGAATCATTTCTTCAACCTCCCAGGTTGGCTCGCCCTCTGAATGATTCCTCCACAAAATTTTTACAAAAGGAATGGTCTTTCGTCGCATTACACGTTCTTGCCTTTCCAAAATGGCTTCAGGTTGTTCTTCAAGAGATAAGTCTTCTTGAATCAAATGGAGCGGATATTTCACCACATGAAGAGGGTGATAATTATATCCTCTTAGAAGTGAAATATGAAAAACATTTTGTACATGTGATAATTGTGGCGGTAAAGCCAACCGATAAGATACTTGACCAACTCGCTCCAAGATTTCAAAAGGTCCAATAAATTGAGGACTAAGTTTCCCTTTAATACCAAATCGTCTAACACCACAACATGGCGAAACTTTTTAAAATACATTGTCACCAACATTAAACTCCAAGGCTCGTCTATGCCGATCTGCATAGTTCTTTTGTCTACTTTGTGCTTCTTTTAGTTTTTCCCGAGCTATGGCAACTTTTTCATTCGTTATCTGCACAAGTTCAGGACCTTCAATCATCTTTTCTCCAAATTCATTCCAGCATATGGGTATTCTACATTTTTGACCGTATAGCAGTTCAAATGGAGCCATATCGATACTCGCCTGCCAACTATTATTATAAGAAAATTCAATTAAGCACAAGTACTCATCCCAGTTACCCGTCCATTCAAGTGTGCATGCTCTAAGCATATCTTCCAGTGTCTGAATAGTGCGTTTAGACTGTCCGTCAGTCTGTGGGTGAAAAGCGGTACTGAATCTTAACTTTTTTCCCCAAGCCTTTTGTAAACCTTTCCAGAATTGTGATGTGAAACGCGGGTCTCTATCACATACAATACCATGAAGTCGAACTATATCACGAAGAAATATTTCAGAAAGTTTACTCACTGAGTACCCCTTCTGAATAGGTAAGAAGTGTGCTGATTTTGTAAGTCTATCGACCACAACCCAAATAGCGTCATTCTTCTTAGAAGTCTTCGCTAAACCCGTAATAAAATCCATAGATATATCATCCCATTTCCAAACAGGAATGTCTAATGGCTGCAATAATCCACTAGCTCTCTGATGCTCAATCTTCACCTGTTGACAAGTCATGCATTGAGACACATATCTGGCCACATCTTCTTTCATACCACTCCACCAAAAGTTTTGCCTTAAATCTCTATACATCTTGGTTGAACCCGGATGAATAGAAAATGGAGAACTGTGTGCCTCAGCCAACAATGCTTAACGAAGAGTTGAATCATTCGGCACACATAATCTCTTACCACACCAAATCACTCCATGTTCATCAACTCGAAATTCAGATTGTTTCCCTATCTTTAAATTCTATAAGATCGCCCAAAGTTCACCGTCTTGTTCTTGAGCTTTTTTTATTTGTGTGATAAGATTTGGTTCTATCTTCAGTCTGGCTAAATACCCATTAGAGTCACCAAATTGCATCCCGATCCCCATCCTATAAAAATTTGATATAATACGAGGTTCAATACTAAGGCATGCAGCCCTCCAAAATTCTTTCTACTAAGTGCATCGGCCACAACATTAGCTTTACCAGGATGGTATTGAATGTTAGCATCATAGTCTTTGAGCAATTCTAACCATCTTCTTGTCTCATGTTAAGTTCCTTTTGGGTGAAAATATACTTGAGACTCTTATGGTCAGTGAAGATGTCACATGTTTCTCCATACAAGTAATGGCGCCAAATCTTGAGAGCAAAAACTACAGCTGCTAGTTCTAGATCATGTGCCGGGTAATTTACCTCGTAAGGCTTAAGTTGTCGTGAACCATAGGCAATGACTTTCCCATGCTACATGAGAACACAACCAAGGCCTTTCTTTGAGGCGTCACTATAGATTTGGTAGCCACCAGAACCAGAAGGTAGAGTAAGAATAGGAGCTCACACTAATGTTCTTTTCAGTTCCTCAAAACTCTTTTCTCGATCATTGTTCCAGGTGAACTTTACACCCTTCCTCAAGAGTTGAGTCAGAGGTAATGCCACACTAGAAAATCCCTCCACAACCCGTTGATAATATCCCGCTAAACCCAGAAAACTTCTAACATCAATAACAGAGGTCGGTATGGGCCATTTAGTAATCGCTTCAACCTTCGTCGGATCCATAGTAATACCTTCCGCTGATACAACATCGCCTAAAAACGCGACTTGTTCGAGCCAAAAATCACATTTAGAAAATTTCGCATACAATTTCTTTTGTCGAAGAGTTTCTAGAACGGTACGAAGATGATCTTCGTGTTCTTCTCTACTTTTAGAAAATACCAGAATATCATCAATAAAAATGATTACAAAACGATCTAGATATTTGTGAAACACTCTATTCATGAGATCCATGAAAACAGCCAGAGCGTTTGTCAACCCGAAAGGCATGACTAGAAACTCATAGTGACCATAACGTGTTCTGAATGCAGTCTTAGGAACATCTTGATCTTTCACCTTGAGTTGATGGTAACCCTATCTGAGATCTATCTTCGAGAAAAACTTGGCTCCCTGAAGTTGGTTGAAGAGATCATCTATACGTGGCAGAGGATACCGATTACGAATGGTGATTTTGTTAATTTCTCGATAGTCGATACATAGCTGCATACTACCGTCCTTCTTTTTCACAAATAACACAGGTGCTACCCAAGGTGAAACACTCGGTCTAATGAACCCAAGTTTCAACAGTTCCTGCAGTTGTTCCTTTAGGTCTTTCAATTCCAAAGGAGCCATCCTGTAAGGTGCTTTAGAGATAGGTTCCGAACCAGGTATTAGGTCAATGGCGAATTCTACTTCACGATCTGGTGGTGTCCCTGGTAATTCCTCTGGGAAGACATCAGGAAAATGACAGACAATCGAAAAGTTTTCGATTTGAGGTGTATCTGTCGATGTATCCTTAATCGCACATATAAATCCTTGGCATCCATGGGACAGAAGTTTTTGAGCTTTCAGTTCGGATATGACTTTAATAGATTTTTGAGGTTGGATTCCTTGGTAAACAAACTTAGGACAATGAAAATCTCAAAATAAGACACGTTTGGAATAACAGTCTATGGTTGCTCGGTGTTGAGTCAACCAATCCATGCCGAAAATAACATCAAACTCTCCTATTTCCATGGGAAACAGATTTGCCTTGCAGATAATATTGTCTAAACGTAATGGACAATCATAGTAGATATGAGTGATTATGACTGAACTCCCACTTGGAGTAGAAATCACTAGAGCATATTCAAGTGGTACAGGTGTACTATTAATATGTCTAGCAAATATATGAGAAACTACAGAGTGGGTTGCCCCCGTATCAAATAGAACATAAACCTCTCGTTCACCAAGATACATAATACCAGAAACAGTACCTAATATATGAATAGAAACTGAGATACTAATAAATTTCATGAGTCATACTTAATAAACAAGTGTATCGTAATCATGCACGAAACATATATGAGAAAACTAACCTGGAGTGTTAGCAGCCTCGCCAGCAGTAAGAGTAAACACACGTCCACCTGTAGTACGAGGAACAATAGCACCCTTATTATTCCCTTCATGCATGTTTGCTGGTTTAGGACAGTCCTTGACCAAGTTCCCAATTTGCCCACAACGAAAACATGCTCCAGAAGCTCGGCGACAAGGACCTGGGTGTCGGTTACCACACTGGCTACATATAGGAGTTAAAATTACATTTGAATTGCCTCGCTGATTTAATGGTTGAGCTGGAATCGGTGATTGGTATGCCTTGTTTGAACCATGTTTCTTACTCTTACCCTGCCATGACTTAGCTTGACCTCCTGAGGTTGTATTTCCCTGAATTAGACTGTCATTATTATTTTGGATGGATCCTTGCGATGAGAATTGACTACCAGACTGAACATGCTGACCATCTCTGCCCCTCTTTTTGCTATGAAAAGTTTTCAAAAATTCATTCCTCTCCATATCTACCTTTTTCGCAGCTTTAACTGCTTCAGCAACATTAGTAAATGTGGAGTGTATAATCACACGACGAATTCTATCACACACAGCCCACTGATATTTTTCTGCCTGTTCCTCAGGTGATCCAACTGAAGAGCCAAGAAATATAATAAGTCGATAGAAACGATCATTGAACTTAGACAGTTCCTCATCATCTCGTTGGCGAATGTTATGATACTCTCGTTTATATGCACCAAGATCCACATTAGAGAAATACTTATCAAAGAAAAGAGTACAAAATTCTTTCCAAGGTAATGTCTCTGCAAACTGTTCACCTCCTCTTTCATGTAGAATCGACTCCCACCAGTTCTGAACACCCTCTTCTAGCTTGTATGCCGCCAACCTCGTCTTGTATTGATTTTCAACATCGAGCACCCTAAAAATTTTCTCGATATGAGAAATCCAATCCTTATCTTCTATTGGGGTGGTTGCCTTTGTGAAAGACTTTGGTTTCTGCTTTTGAAATCGTTCTAACCATACGTGTATACCCACAGGTGCATTTCTTCTAATGGTTGATTCTGGGTCAGATGGTGGGGTTTAAGAACATAAGGAGGAGTGTTAGGAGGAGGTGGGGGAGGTGCATTATTCAGTTGTTGCATAATATGTTGCGTAATGCTAGGAAGTAATTCTCCTAAGGCATGAGTCACAGCAGCAGAAAGAGCAGAATCACTTGGAGTACCTTCTGAAGACATCTGAAAGAGATCACACATCATGAGGGAAACAATAACTATTGGAAAACCTAACCCCGTGTCTACCATTATCCTCACATGTCTTAATTATTTTGTTCAAGTTTTCTACAGGAAAGAGCCTAAATTTCTGATACCATAAGTGTAACACCCCAGTACGTTAGGGCTGAAGTGTCACTTTTACAGAAATCAGACATACTAATTCAGACAGAATTAAATATAAATCAAGATTCAGATTCTTACATAAATTCAAGAAAAAAAACCAACATATTAAATATCCCAATTATTCTTAAAAGTTTAATATAATTACTAAAATCTAATGATTCTTCTTTCTTCAGAACTCTTGTCTTCTTGTTTCACTCTTCACCATTCCTGTTATTTCCCTGCAAACCTACCGCGAAGAAACAATGGGGCTGAGCGAAGCTCAGTGGGATAAAACAAAAGAACTAATAGGAACATAGCAAATCAGAACTCATCTTAACATATCAACTTAAGATTTTAGATAACAGGACAAATCATTCATTATATCACAGATTTTCTGATCAACATGTATCATGTTTTAACAGATCAAAATATTATCATAGCTCAGATTAAATCCTATAAAAGCAATTTCAGGTCATTAGATATCAAATTATTTAAGTTATTCAGATTAAAGAAAATACCCAATGAGCCAGATTCAGATGTCAGAAACACATAGTAACCACGGTTGTACAGAGGGCTGCAGTCCCGAAGTACCATATGTGTGTGATGGGGTGTTGGCATACACTTACCATCCACCAGAAACAGATATATCCTAGGACCAGTCCATACGCCTTTTAACAGTTATAGCTAAGTACTTCTACGAGTACATAGATATAAAAATAAAATAGAGATGCCGTGTCTAATCGCACCGTCACGGGTGGTGCCAAGTCATCGTTGCCGCAATGACAAGTCTATGGAACCTCCATAGACAGGGTTGCTCGGGCATCGGAGTTCAGAATACAGGTTATGATAATATAATTATGAAACAATTAATTCTAAATCCATATATTTCCATAAACTCCTAACCAATCAAACAATTAAAGTTATAAAAGGAATACAAATTTCTAAAATAGTCTACCTAATCAAGTTCAGAAACAGAGTAGATAAATCATAACTAAATGTAAAATATATTCAGAGTATTCATCCCTGATCTATCGCATCAGGTTAAACACCAATCTATAATAAAGAGAGTTTATAGATTTATCCGTACCTTAAGAAAAATGTCGAAGATACAAAAATGTAAGTATACCCGATTCCACTTAAACTTCCAAGTAACCTACAATATAATCGTATTCTAAACCTTGTTAATTTTGTGATTTTTATTATGTATTCGACTCTTTTAGTTAAATTTACTAATGAAGATCTTTAATGACAAGATTTTTTTTTAGCAAATTACATTTTCGTACTATTTATGAAAGTAATTCTTAATGAATTTATAATCCATGAGACCTGTTCATATTTTAATTATAGTAACCAATCCATGCTTGAGTATTTTATATAATTGGTCCTAATATGATGGGTATGAGATATTTTTTAATTTATTAAATCTTACATTATGAGAATATAGGTAAGAAGAAAGTAAAAAGAAAAAAAAACGTCAAAGGTGAGAATGGAGTCCCCAATCTTAATTGTTAAATTGAAGATGAGCAAACCGGTTGGGCTAAGACACAATTGTGGATAAATCTTCCATCTTTTTATCTTTAACATATTTGTTCATGGTGCCATCTTCTTTATTTTTCAGTCAAAAAAATACACAGATGGCACATACAAGTTTTCCATATTTACCCACAAAACAAACATCTTAAATACTAAACAATCGATTAACGATTTCATTATGAACATTAGTAGAGATCGTTACCTTGAAGCCGGATTACACTGTGACAAGTCAATCGTGAAGGAAGTTGCGACTACGGTTCCCGTCAGTAACCGATTCTTGAAAACGTATGCAACGAAAAATGGCGATTATCGGTTTCAAGCAACGGTGAAGTAGGGTGATATTCTAACAGCAGAAACTTGGGCATAAAACAAAATAGTAATGCAATGGTACACGATGGAAGTAACGATCCATGCAACCCGCCGACTCCTTGTGTAGTTTCTGATTTACGACCGAGGAAGTTTCTTGAAATGCTGCAACGAATAAACCAACCATGGAGGAACAACGTGATTTTGGTTTGGAAAGCACGTGATTTCGAAACGCAAATTTGTGCCGGTAGATTGATCGGTGAAGAATTTGAGTTCCATTTTTATGAGCTCATTTTGAGGTTAATTACACGATTTCTCCATCCGTTTCTAAACCAACTTGATTGACTATAATAATGATTTACAGTTTCAATATTTTAATTATATTATTATTGTTTTTTTTAAATGCCTTAACTATTAATTTGCAACGTTTGGTATTACCAATGTTATTATTATATATTATTATTATTAAATAAAAAGTAATTAAAATATTATGGGTATTTCATGAATCATTTGGTAAACAATGACTTGGTTGAGGGGGTAAGTCTAAAGAAGAAGTTTCATTCAATCACTGTTCCTCTTGAGCTTCTCCATATGGATTTATTTGGTCCAGTGAACCGCAAGAGTATAGTTGGAGATCAATATTGTTTAGTAATCACTGATGAGTATTCCAGATACTCTTGGGTTTTCTTTCTAAAGGAGAAATCTGAAACGTTTGAGTGCATTCAAGTGTTGGTGACCAAATTTGAATACCTCTATAAGCTCAAGATTCGTATGCTCAGAACCGACAATGGGACGGAGTTCAAGGACCACAACATGGAGAAATTTTGTAATGCACAGGGCATTGTTCAACAATTTAGTGCTCCATATGTCTCTCAAATGGGGGTCTTGCTGAGAGAAGAATAGAACTTTGATTGAGTCTGCTAGGACAATGGTTGCTGATTCATCACTTTCAGTTAAGTTCTGGAATGAAGTTGTAGCAAACGCTTGATACACATTGAACCGGGTTTTGATAGTGAAGAGACATTGGAAGACTTGCTTTGAACTGCTTCACAACAGAAAACCAAATCTTAAGTGTCACACCCCGAGCCGGCGGGCTGGATCGACTTTCCCGCCGGGCGGAAAGTTCCCGGGGCATGATATCGTTGTGATAATCAAATTGATTAGATTGTTTCCATTGCACGTGATAAATAAATGAGAAATGCTAACATGCCAATGAAATAAAATTACAAAGTTAAATTACACTATTTCCTCATAATTTAACTAAGTAAATCTAATCAAAAGAATCTTTGAGTTTATATCTTGTAACTGTACAAGATATAGAAAAGATGATTCATGTTTCGTCATCCAAAAGTATGCAACACAAAAGTAGCTAGGCCTTCTTAAAGTCCACTAGCTATGTCCCTGTAATCCTGGTGACTAAACCTGTTCGTCACCTGAAAAAACATACATATAAACAAAGTCAACACTAGGTTGGTGAGTTCATAAGTTTGATATTTGAAAGCCTTGAAATGTTCACATGCACAATCACAATGTCATACTTGTTGTTTGTAAGTTGCTTGATTCATCCGTTCACACAATTGCCTTTCCATAGTTATATTTACAAGTGATATCTCATCCTATTAGCTATGCTTATATGTAGGGCATATGTAAGGGAACCAAGTCCTTTGCAATACAACTATGGATATCCATTTCATTTCACCCGTCCGTCTGTGTTCATCACCCATCATATGTAGAATAATATAATAAGAGGATTTTAGTTACCAAACCGAAGTATTGATAAACCCTTAATGTGTTAAGGAAATTAAATTAATTTAATCTGATCCTTGTTATTATTATATTCTTGTGGGGTTAACTGTTAATCACTGTTAATAAAAAAAGTGTTAGTTAACCATTTGATATTTGTTCTCAACTTGAAATGCATAGAGCCTAAAAGGAATCCATTGCAATCCTCACGTAATCAGATTACAATGCATCCGATTTACCTCTATCACTATGTGTAACCATAGACCTCATCGAAACGGTTACTAGTGTTATGACTTGAGAGAATAAATTCCTCAGTCTACTAGTCAACAGGTAACGATGGATTAATTACAATTATAACTGTAGATTTATATCACCATGTGTCGCTTACTTGGCCCTGACTTGAGTTGCCCTGTCATCGATCATACGTTACCGGCCCATGATTGAGTACGATCAACATACTAGCCCTACAAGCTAGAGGTTTGTCAAACCTATGGTACCACTATGCTATCGTAGGTTTAGTCACATCAAACTAACTGGTCAGCGATTTATGAAGGGACTTACAATGATCAAACTTGAGTACATGGCACATGATTGAAATGATATAATGCAGACAGTTCAATAGTTATCAATTGTATTGCGTTCATCAATGTTAGTTATTCTCAATGTTATCTGTTCTCGTTGTTAACAAAGTTAAATAAGATCTTGTCTTATTAAATGATGTTAATTGTTGTGTGAATGAAGTTGTTATCATTAAGTTACATTATCATGATTATCATTCCTTGTTGTTCCATATAATCACCATGTTGTCACTAAGCTGTAGCAAGAACTAGTCTCACTATACTTAGTCGACTCAGGTGGTGGATGATTCTTGTTCCCCGTTATCTTGTAATATGTGTTGAGTTGTAAGCTAAGTGTTATAAGTACTTGTCTTATTACACTTACTTAACTCTAGTGTTGAATGATGTTATGAAGATATATTATCGTCATATCATTAATGTGTTTTGTTGTTGTTATCATCATGTTCACCTGTGATTATCTCAATGTTTGTTCTTGTAAGAATAACTATGTGTTATAAGATATAATCTTACAACTATGTTATTCTAATGTGTTGATGAGTTATGAAATTCTATTATCATATTCATCATAGTTATCCATGTCATATCATGATCATACAAGCATGCATACAATGATAAATGATAATAATGCAAGTAATATTATCTAATCATAGTATAAGCAATATGTTAAACATAAAATTTTAAATAAATAAAAGTTAAGCATGTTTCTCAGCCCCGAGTGTTTAAAATCAGTTAAGATTAGAAAAGGGGCATATGAACTCACCTTGTAGTTGAAGTGGTTGACTTAGCTTAAACAAAATGCACGCGCTCTTGATTGTACTTGAGGTTGTTTTCACGATCCTGTATCGATTTCACACTGTGGTAATTTATAATTATAAGTTGTAGGTGTTTGTGTACGTGTATGTGTTAGCCTCAAAATTGGCTAACACCCGTGAGTCTCAGTCTTTATTCGGCCTTTGTTTTAATTGTCCTGAGTTGTTACTACTATGTGTCTTCATGTTGTGTGCTTAGCTTCAGTTTACTTTTAGAAATTTATAAACCTTATCATCATATGTTAATAGTGTATTGACAAAATCTTTGTAAGTTAACCCAAGTCATAATTATGATTTAAGTTTATTGTTTCAAACCTATCGTGTCATCTTTGTTGAAATTGTTTTAACTCAACAATTTCCTCATTCTAGTATTTTCATTTGTACATTCTGTGCATACTATGTATATTACAACTCATATTGTTTTCAAATGTTTGTTCTTATATCAACGTATATGGGCCGAATAATATTTCCATGGGCCGATTATAAGTGGGCCTTGGGCCGAATGTATTGTATGGGCCAAGCTATTGGGCTCAAAGCATTTTACAGGTTAATATTTGGTGATTTGGCCGAATTTCACATGGGTCTCTTTCTTGGTGATATTGGGCCTTAATTTGTGTTATAGGTCGTAGTGTGTGTTGGGCAGAAACAATCAGAGTGGGCCAACCAACTAATATGGATTCATCTAGAGGATGCTTAAACAACGAACCTCAGGTCCCATGAGATGTAGGTTCGGCATTATGGGTTCGGCTAATGATGTTGTTTCATGGGCATGCTGGTTCGTCTAGGGTTGCAGATCATGGGTTGTTAGACATAGGTTTGGCCAAGTCCCTAGCACCAATAGGGTTCGGCACGGTGACATAGGGTTCGTTTCCCAGGCATACGTTCGGCTGGTCCTAGGTTCGCTGGGATGGTTCGGCTTGCATTGTTCATGAATAGCACACCTCCATAGGTTCATGGCCTTCACAGGTTCAGCTGTTGATCAAGGGTTCGGCTGCATGGGTTTCAGCCCATGGGTTCGTTAGTCCTAGGTGATAGGTTCGTCCACCACTTGTACAGGTTCGATGGTGATGCGGTCAAGGAGGTTCGCTGCCATGCTGGTTCGGCTATCCTAGAAATTTCGCGAACCTACAACTTGTTCACCATTATCATCGACCTGATAAGATTTCGGCTGGTTCCAGGGCTCCCCCATCCTTCTCATGTCTTGTACGAACCTTTGTGATGTTGAAATGAAGGTTTACGGTCGAGTAGTATATAGTTTTAGACCGGTTAAATGAGTGGGTCGAACAAGAAGGTGATAAAACCCAATTTTTTCAGATCCTTCATGACTTCATACCTCGTTTTTGGCTGAGTAAAACTCCAGATCCGTTGTACTTCCTTGTAGAGGAGGTTGAGAGCTTCGAGTGGACACCAAGAACATCTGATTTCGTTGAGAAAAGAGTGAGATATCGCGATTTGAAGTTGGAAATCTAGAGAGAATAGAAAGGTTCGGGAGTTGTGTTTGGAGAGAGAGAGTGAAACAAATAAATGAGGAAAAAGCCCTCATTTGGTGTTTATATACCCCGAGGATATTCGGGTTCGTTTCGGTTGCTCGGTTAGCGTCTTCGTTGCGTTTCTGGAACATAACGCGTATTTTACGTGTTTTAAATAAGGGACAACTTTACAGAAATAGAAGCAACTTTTATAACTGTCCCAATTAAGTCACTGAAACTTTTTTTGTCTCAATTAGGTCATCGAACTTAATAATGGTGTTCTAGTCCTATATAAATGACTTGACTAGCACGTTAATGTTAATTTTTTTAATTAAAAAAAAGAAATAAGAAAAGCCAAACGTCTTCTCAAGTCGTGAACTTCTCAGCCCTAAAACTTTCGACCATCTCCTCCCCATGTCCGGCGATATTCTTCCCTTTCTCACATCGTGAACTTCTCAGCCCTCAAACATCCAACCGATCTTTTCTTCTTTCTCAAGTTTGCCACCGGAAGACATCTCCAGTTCGTCGGAAGAGTTGTCATAGGTCCTTTGGTCTCCGATCCCAACATCTTCACACTAATGGATGAGGTATGTATGTGTGTCTGTTTTAATCGATTGGATGAACATAGGATCTTCAGTAATGGAGCTGATATGTATGTGCCCTTTTTAGAAAATAGTTGAGTGCAAGATTGTATAAACTAAATTTTTTATTGTCCCTGTGGTTGCTTTTATCATACACTTTGACTTGAGATTTCAACATTCAGAATTCTTTATTGTCCCAATGGTACTTTGTACAGTAGTTGTTGTACATTTCCATGCATGAGTTGTATAGACAACATTTACATGTACAACTATTGGATGCACTGGGCATAACTACAGTAGAGGCATCAATTGGTGTACCAAACCAAATGCGTGGTGGTTTGAGCATAGTTCAAGTTTTTATATTATGTCTCACATTCTACATTGTTTGTTTATTTTTTAAACAGGCTTTTTATTTTGTTAACATTGTAAATTCACACTTGTAAATAACAGTTGATTATTTGGTTCTGTCATATGGATTTAAATGATGAAGATGTTAATATGAATGATTCTTTTCTGAATTCACTTTGTTGTGATGATGAGGATGAACTTAAGGATGAAGATTCTGAGAATTAAAGTGTTATAGATTGGAGTGCAAGTGAAGAATATTATGACAAGGATGTTGAGAATGAGGATAATGAGGATAAAATTGTAGTGGATTGGAAATTGGTGAAACCAATAGAAGCAATGAAATTTGAGAGTCCTGCACAGTTGAAAAAAATGTTGATTGACTATGGTGTAGCAAATGGTTATCAGTTGGTGTTCACAATAAACGATCATAGTAGGTTACTAGTAAGATGTGGGACAGAAGAAACAGAAGTTGATGAGACAGGAAAAAAAAAGAAAGTTTGGAAATGTCCCTTTACACTTTGGGCTTCTAAGGTCATGGGTGAGAATTCTTTTCAAATAAAGACACTAAAGGATCAACATACATGCTCAAGGCAATTTTTTTGGGTTCACTTATTACATATGCTTGGCTTGCAAAAAGATACTTTAAGCAAATAATAAAAAATCCAGAAATTAGTTTAAGAGAAATGCAACAAGATATCATGAGAAAATACCAATGCAAAGTGAGTATTGGCAATGTGGAAGAGCTAAAAAAAAGATATTGGGTGATTTTGAAGGTGGGTTGAGAGACCACTATGCTAGACTTTCAGATTATCAAGCTGAGATATTGGAAACTAATCCGGGGAGTACTGTGAAGATGGTTATCGATACCATGCCAGATGGAGAGACTTATTTTAGTAGTTTCTACATTTGTTTTAAAGTTGTCAAAGATGGATGGATTGGTGGTTACACAAAAGTTATTTGTTTGGATGGATGTTTTTTGAAAAATAGTGGTCAATTACTCTCGGCTATTGGAAGAGATGCGAATAATCAGATTTATCCTTTAGCATGGGCTGTTGTGTCTGTCGAGAATAAACAGAATTGGAAATGGTTTCTTAATCTATTGAGTTGTGACATTGATATGGAGGGTGGAGCTAGATTAACTTTAATTTCCGATCAACATAAGGTATTTTGTACTTATTAGACATGTATCTACTTGTTTTTTTTATTAACATATATGTTATTCGTTAGGGAATTATAGAGGCCGTGAAGGACGTATTTCCAGATTCTGAGCATAGGCAATGTACAAGACATATCTACGCCAACTTTAAAAAGAAGTATCGTGGGGTCCAATTTAAAATTTTGTTTTGGACTGCTGCAAATTCTACAACAATGCAATGGTATGACATTAAAATGGAAGAGCTGAAAACCATTAGTAAAGGTACTTACGATTATCTTGTGGAAAAAAATCCAATTACTTGGTCAAGAGCTTTTCTTGAAGTTGGTAGGGCATGTGGTGCATTCGAGAATGGAATGAGTGAAAGCTTTAATTCGTGCATTTGAGTCTCAAGAAAGAAACCTATTATCAGTATGTTGGAAGAAATTAGAAGATTTGTGATGTGTAGAATGTTCTTAATGGCAAAAGCTTCAAAAGGCTTAGAACATGAAGTATGTCCTAGAATCAGAAAAAACTGGAAGATATTAAAAAGAAACAAAGGTACGGGTTGTTTTTAAGTTTTTGTCAGTTTGTTATGAATTTTTATAAACTTTTTGGTTGATTGTGTAGGAATTTATAATGTTATTCCTAGTGGTGATAACATATTTGAAGTAACAAGTGAAAGAAATGCATATGTAGTGAAGATTCAGGAACAAAGTTGCACTTGTGGATCATGGCAATTGGCAGGTATACCATGTGCTCATACAGTAGCCGCTTTACGGTTCATCAACAAAGACCCAGAAACGTATGTCAGTAACTGGTTTAAGAAAGATATGTTTGTGGAAGCATATAAACATTGTGTCAAACCGTTGAAGGGAAGTATGCATTGGCCTAAAACAGATGGTGTCAAACCTCTACCTCCAAAGAAAAGAAGAATGCCTGGTAGGCCAACAGTAAAAAGAAAAAGAGACCATTCAGTGAAAGAGAAAAAGAACATAAAGATTAAAATTGGACGAAAAATGACATGCCAAAATTTTCTAGAAATTGGACACAAAATCAAATCTTGCAAGAATGAGAAAAAGAATCCACAACCAAAAGAGCCAAGGCCAAAGGGTAGGCATAAAAATGTTACTTCAAGAAATGCCACCCGTAACGAGAATCTTGATTAGTTTGGAAATTTATTTTTTATTTGTTTGGAATTTTTTTAGTCGTAACATTTGAAAGAATTTTTATCTTTGTCGTAATGAGAATCTTGATGTTTTGATGATTATGTTTCATGTTTTGATGATGATGTTTGACCTTAGAAAACAACTAGTAGCGTAGGCCTTTTTTTTCAAAACAATGTGAGTCAACTTTTGCTAAATGTTGATAATATTAGATAATATTTAATTTAATATTTGCTTTATAAATTGAAAATATCATCAAATAACTTATTTAATAAATTAAATATTAAAAAATTAACATTAATCTGCTAGTCAGGTCATTTATATAGGATTAGAACACCATTATTAAGTTCGATGACCTAATTGAGACAAAAAAAAGTTTCAGTGACTTAATTGGGACAGATGTAAAAGTTGGTTATATTTTTGTAAAGTTATCCATTTAAATAAAAGACTTTTATTTTTATTACTTTTGATGAGTTTCAAAATTGTAAAATGTAAAATATTTTATTTTCTTAAATTATTACAGTTCGTATCGTTTTCGTTTTCGTTTTCGTTTCGTCAGAACGCGTCGCCTTCGCGCGTATTCGTTCGAATCGTCACCCGAACGGACACGACGATGGTTTGGCTTTCCGACTTTTGTTTTCAACTTTTTAGTCATTATTTCAGAACATTAAACTCACAGATATGTTTGTGTGAATCGTCACCTACGCAAACATACAGTCAGTTCATTATTCTAAAACAACACTGCAATTATGTCTTTGATTGTATTTCCTCACTAACGGAATCAACTAAACATCTTGTTTTCACATTGTTTTCGTACTAATTTGTCGGCCATCTGATTCCTGTCATCTATAGATATCAGATCGCAACCGACCTGTTCTTGTTATTTACTTGAATACTGTTGTCATCCTTGATTCGTTGTATTAATTGTACTTAGGTTTTCACCTAAATACTTACAACTATTGTTTATCGTGAGAGTTGTACATACAACTGTATCTTGTATTTTGAATTCTGTTAATACAAACCCTGATCATATACATGTATTTACACATAGTAAATAGTGAAAGTACACATACCGTACGGACTTGCCAGACGATCTGGTACTGGATGTCACATTAAATATCTTGAACCTTTTGGTGCACCATGCACGATGCTTAAGAAACATGAGCAGGGCAAGTTGAATGAGAAGGTGGAAAAAGGGTACTTTCTTGGGTACAACACTCCTAATAAAAGAGTATACAACACATCTACTTAGAATGTGGAGGAGTGGTACCATATTGATGTTCAGAGACATTCTATGCCCCCCACCTGGGAAAGGTCCTGATTGGATGTTTGACTATTCAGGCATTTTCGACTCATTCAATATGCCTCCCATGTACTCAGATGAAGATGTTGTTGTTCAAATGATGTATAATGCACAAAATGCACCTGATGAACCTGATGAACCTGTGCAACCTTCATCTACTCCAATTCCCACAACACATATAAATGATGACAGCTCATACACAGATGACAACCAAGTTCCGCCAGCTGCCTCTGAACCAAATGTTGACAATCTTGTGCCAGGTCTTGAGGATTTGAATCTGAACAATCTTGATCCACAGGTTGAGGTTCCATCTCATCCTGTTGGAAGAATCAATCGAATTCATCCTCAAGAAAACATTATTGGAATTCAACTTGACGGGGTTAAGACAAGAAATCAGCTGTCTTCTGGAGGCCTTGCTGATATTCTTGACTTTGCTGATGTAAACTTCTGTGCCCATTCTTGCTTTATCTCTCATGTTGAACCACACACTGTCACCGAAGCGTTAAAAGAGGAATCATGGGTTGATGCCATGCAAGAGAACTTCTGCAATTCAAGAAATTAGGCGTTTGGCAACTTGTTGACAAATGAAAAGGTGCAAAGGTGATAGGCACCAGATGGGTTCTTGGTTGCAAGAAGGATGATCACGGGATCATTGTGCGAAACAATGCACGTCTGGTGGTTCAAGGATTTAGACAGATTGAAGGATTGGACTATAATGAAATGTTTGCACCGGTTGCTCGCTTTGAAGCAATTCGTATTTTCTTGGCATATGCATCCTTTAAGAAGTTTAAATTTTATCAAATGGATGTCAAGAGTTCATTCCTTCATGGTGTGATCAGTGAAACAGTGTATGTTAGTAAACCTCCTGGGTTTGAGGATCCATTGCATCGTGACCAAGTCTACAAGTTAGACAAGGCCATATATGGATTACATCAAGCACCGCGTGCATGGTATGAGACACTATCTACTCACCTTTTGAACAATGGGTTCAGAAGAGGTGTCATTGACTGCACACTGTTTATTCGAGAAAGAAGGATGGTGATCTACTCTTGGTGCAAGTTTATGTGGACGATATCATTTTCGGTTCTACTAATGATAGTCTGTGCAAGGAATTTGAGAAGGTCATGAAAGACAAGTTTGAAATGAGCTCAATGGGAGAGATGATATTTTTTCTCGGGTTGCAGGTGGATCAGTGTGAGACAGGGATTTTCATTCATCAGACCAAATACGTTGAAGACATTCTGAGCCAGTTCACCATGTCGGATGCAAAGCCTGCTGGTACCCTACTGGCCGTTAATCACAGGATTACAGCAGATGAAAAGGGGGAGTTAATCGATGCCGCTCTGTACCAAGGAATGATTGGATCTCTTATGTATCTTACTGCTTCTCAGCCAGATATCATGTTCGCCACATGCTTGTGTGCTTGTTATCTGTCAAAACCAAGAGTATCCCATCTGATTGTTGTGAAGAGGATTATGCGTTATCTGAAGTGTACACCGGATGTTGGATTATGGTACCCTATTGATGATAACTTTGAGCTTACTGCATACAATGATTCAGATTATGGCGGATGCAAGAGAGACTTCAAGTCAACATCTGCGGGATGTCAGTTCCTTGCAACCCGATTAGTTACCTGGCAGTGCAAAAAGCAGACATCGGTGTCTACTTCAACATTTGAAGCTGAATACATTGCTGCTGCTAGTTGCTGTTCACAAATCATCTGGATACAACAGCAACTCAGGGACTATGGGTTACATTTTTCTAACACTCCTATCTATGTTGATAATACTGCCACTATAGCTGTCACTAAGAATCCAGTCCAGCACTCGAAAACCAAACACGTCGATATTAAATATCACTTCATACGTGATTGTTTTGAAAATAAACTCATCGATGTTGTTAAAATTCACACTGATCACCAAAAAGCCAATCTTTTTACAAAAGCTTTTGATAAACCCAGATTTTTATATCTGTTATCGGCTAATGGTGCTTTTCAAAAGGATGAAGTCCTTCCTTCATCTGACACTAACAAATGATCATTGATTTTCTTAGTTTGTTTTATTTTGTTTTCTTTTTCATTGTTAAGTATTTCTTTTATTTCATATATATCAAAAACTCAAAAAGATTTTCTATTTTAGATTTTCGGGGGAGAAATAGTCAGTTAATTGAAAAACCAAAAACATCTAAATTTTTTTTTGAAAAATACAAAAACAATTAAAAATCATAAAACTGAGAAAGTCATCTTTGAGAAAGCGATGTATTAGCCTATTATGTCTTAAAAGCTAAGTTGAATGTGTAAGCTGAAAACACATGAGAATTGTGAATAGATGTACTAATAGGCTGACTTTACAAAATGCACAGACAGTTTGTGATAACTTAGAAATTCTGATTTGTGGGATCTGTTTTAGAAAATTAGCTAAGTGAGAAATAGTTTATGACTCAAATCAGGCATATAGCTGATATCATAGGATCTAATAAGGTTTCCGATGATTCATGAATTCAAGTCTGTATACGTGCCAAATTACTGGGACCAACCTAGTTGAAGCCGTTCATTCAGATATGAATGATTGAATCACAAAAAAAAAAAATAAAATCAAGCTGGTATTAAGCTTGTGAAAAATACATAATAAAATAAGTACGATTCCATACACGTGCCATATTACTAGGACGAACCTAGTTGAAGCCGTCCATTTGGATAGAACAAGTCAATCATGTCAACACAATTTTGTATACGAGACATATTGCTTTATAAAGACCTAGTTGAAGTCGTCCATGAGAATGTGTTGATCATGAGATACAAAAGAAAAATACAAAAAGAAAATAAGTTGGAACCTTATAGAATTTATGATGTTAGGTTCCAAGCTGTGCAGAGACGAGTTACAAACTGCTTCTGATCTTTTCTGGTTAAAATAACATGGGTAACTCAATCAGAAAACATGAGTAATCATCAAATTAGTTTTGAAGTTTTGTATTGAAAAGCTTAAAATGGACAAATATATCAGTAATCATATCATAAAACAAAGGTGTTTGAAGTGGAGCATTCAGTGATGCTGATTTGATGTGATTAGGTGTATGTGTTATTTTCTCAATAGTCATCTCAAAAAAATATATGTTTCTTTGTTATTGGTTGCTTGTTGTACAGTTGTATTTTGTTTCAGAAAACACAAAAAGAGTTTCTATTTTCAAAATTTGTTTTTAGATGATCATTTGTAAGTTCAGATGTCTGTCATATCTGAATCCTTATCCAACCAGACTTATCTTTATAATGGCACCCATTTAATAGATCCTAATGTTAAATTTTGAAATCAAGTTGTGTATGTGAGTGCTAGGTCTTATTCGTAAAAATAAACAGGCCGAATGAACATTGAGAATGGATCTCATTCGCCGAGTGAACATTGAGAATGGATCTCATTCGGCGAATGAACATTGAGAATGGATCTCATTCACCGAATGAACATTGAGAATGGATCTCATTCGGCGAATGAACATTGAGAATGGATCTCATTCGAAGAATGAACATTGAGAATGGATCTCATTCGGCCAATGAACATTGAGAATGGATCTCATTCGCCGAATGAAGATTGAGAATGGATCTCATTCTTCGAATGAACATTGAGAATGGATCTCATTCGGTGAATGAACATTGAGAATGGATCTCATTCGCCGAATGACTTTGGGGAGAAACAACTCATTCGCCAGTCTCATTAGGCGAATAACTGGTACTATTTAAATACTTAAGTTGGCCGAACTACCCTCATTCTCTACTTTTCATTCTCTCGCCACTGTGTGTTGCTCATTCGCCCGAACCACAAAATTTTGATTGTTCTTTGATTTCCTTGGATCAAGCCTCTTTATTTGCTCATAAATCGTTGTGCAATCATCACAGGTACTTGTGGATCAAAAGAAACAGAATTTTGACCGTTGAATCATTGAAAACAGTTCATGATTTAGGGTTCTAGGGTTTTTAATTATAGCCCTTCAATAGATGATCAAAATGGACTTCAAACTACATTAGACCAGTTTTAAAAGTGCTAATCGGTCATTTCTGAGTATGGGAATGTAACTTTTGTGGACTGATTTGAAGATTTATCAATTGGAGTTTGAATCTCAATAGTCATCCGAATGATGTCATTCGGCGAATGGCTCATTCGTCCAATGACTCATTCGACAGAATGACTCGTTTAGTCAAATTTCTTATTCGACCATAAGACATTCGGCCAAATCAATTACATTCGGCCAAATTGTCTAAGTGTTATTTGTTCTGATCTGAATTTTTTGATCAACTGATTTGTACTGATATGTATACCTATTTGTTTTTCATTATGGCTGGATACAAGTCGGTGACAAAGAACAACATATGCGCTCATCTGGATCTCAACACGCCGAATGCTCGAAACTTCACAGAGATTATTACATTTTTTAGGTGCTTCAGGATTTTTGCTGCCATCTCGACTATTCATGTCCCTTATCATTCGCATCAGCAGGACATCTGGTCATCTGCATATATTGATTGTGAGGTTGAGCCGCCAGTTATACGGGGCAAAGTACTAGGACATGATGTAGTTATCTCTGCAGAACACATCAGGAAGGTTTGTGGCTTTCAGGATTCACCAGATCAGCTGATTATGCTTGACCGCTACTTGGTTCATGGCTGCTTCATGCGTTGCAAGTACGAAGGTGATCTCGGTGCTGGAATTCTCAACAACGCATATATGTCTTCTTAATTCAAGTATCTAGCCCATGTGCTTATCCATTGCCTGGGATCTAAGAGAGGTGGCTTTGATGATATGAGGGAGACTATACAGTGTGCCTTCGTTGCCCTAGTGCTGAACAGGCCCTTCAATTTCTCAGAGATGATCTTCACGCATATGAAGGAGAATGTGGCACTCAAGGGAGACAAGAAGTTGCTCATGTATCCTAGATTCCTCCAGCAGTTGATTGACGCTCAGTTACAAGATTTGCCGAAGATCAATGCTGATATTATTCGTTTGGAGCATATGAATGACATCACTCTCAACAGAGTGATGTCATACAGAGGAAAGGAGAGGAAGCCTACAGTGCGTACATTGTTTGGCCATCTTCTGAGGACTGATTATACAGTTCCAGCTAGTAGGAGATGGAGGCACGATGACTTGGATTCAGACATGGAGGATATAGTTGTTCCTTGTGATGAGGGTAATGATGGAGATGAGGGTGAAGGTGATGCAGGGGCTGGAGTTAGTGGTGTTAGTGTTGGTGTTAGTTTGACTGTTGGTGTCATTGTTACCACTACTAGTGTTAGTACTATTGAGGTTGGAGTGACGGGGGTTAGCGTAGTTGGTGTTAGCACATTAGCTGGAGTTAGTACGTCTGCTGCAGATGATGAGGATGTTGATATTGATTCACTGTTAAAGTCGGATTTTATGGCTACTACTACATCCACAGTTACTACTCCACTTGATATGACCGGTACCACAGCTGCTGAAGACAAGGATGGGTCAGATGACTCAGAGGATGAAGGTGGTAAGGCTGGTGATAAGAGTCCTGAGAGTTCAGACTCAGAAGATACTCCTAATGATGAGTTTGAAAGTGTTTGGGTTGGAGGGAGACTGATGATGAGAAAGAGAAAAAGAAGTGAAGCTGAGCTGGAAGAGATCATTGATCCTTCATTTATCCCAGAGTTTGACATGTCCCCACCTCATCCTCGCACTTCTTCTGTTACTACCACTTCAGCTGTTTCTGTTGATGCTGCAGTTTAGTCCACATCATCTCGTGCAGGAAGGAGGAAAAGAGCGAGGTTTCTCTTTCAAAGGAGGTCAGAACTGTCGACTGTTGCTACAACGACTGTTACATCAGTGGCAGCAATCACAGTTTCTTCACTGGCAATGTCAAGGCTGTTCCGACTCGTTCTACTATCGCCCCTCTGACTACCTCTGTTACTCATGCTCCCATATACACTGATACATCTACTGGTCCTCCGTCCATCACACAATCTGATCTTATTATACCTACTGTTTCAGTTGTCGAGCAGCTGAGTACACTGAATAGTATGGTTCTTAGATTGATGGAAAGGAATCTGAAGCAAGAGCAAAAGAGCAGGGAGCAAGAACTTATGATAGCCCTGCTCACACAGCGGGTAAATGATCAGGATGCCTTATAGAGCTGATCTTAGAGCCCGCTCTGCTCAACAAGAGGAACAACAGCTGAAATACATAGATGAGCATAATCAGTTGGCTTTGACTGCCACTGATTTCAGTAACAGGATCCTATTATTGGAAGAGGAGATCGCCCGACTTGCAGAATAGCTTGAGAGTCTAAAGAAGGGCACTCCAAGGATAGAAGGAACCACAGCCAACTCCGATGAATCAGATGCAGAGAAAGAAGAAAAAGAAGAAGAGGAAGAAGAGGAAGAGGCATCTGATGAGGAGAAAGTAGATTATGAAAAGTCTAACAAGGGGGATGACTCTGATGGTGATGATCAGGATGGATCAGGGAGTGGGTCTACTGGATCTTCCAGTTCTGATGATGATGATGATCAAGCCCCTCCTCCTCCTGAGATACACACAAAGACAAAGCACGAAACAATTTCTAAAGCTCCTTCTCTTCTTCCTACTCAGACTGAAGAACCTACAGCTACTGAGGAAGTCGAAGCTGTGCGCTTGAGACGTCGACTAGATGAGACACTTACTATGATTTTGGATGCTCAGAGCATTATACAGCACTCAGTGAGCTATGATAAAGAAGAGGGGGGAGATTATCCATTGTTTATCAAAGGAGCAGATTGCCGAGCTGTTCAGGTTGAATCCTGACGAGGTTGTGATCGATGATACCTCAGCTCCGATTTTTGATGAGCCGTCTCCAAAAACTTTTGATGATGTTGATGAAGTCATTCTGGAAGACATAACAGAGGAGGAAAATGCTAAGTATACATCTGCAGAGGAGGAACTACCTACTTTCACTAATCTATTTGATCAAGCTACTGAAGAAATGATGAGCAGATACTTAGAAGAACAAGTTGTTAGTAGTAAGTCTGCAGCTGATGATCTTCAACAAAGGAAAGAAGAATGGAAGTCATACTGGGAAGTTTTGAAAAAACAAAGGAAAGAAGAATCCGTACACTTCACACAACACTAAATCGCACGCTTACACGAACACTTGGTCCAAACCGTCACCAATGGGTCGTTAGGTCAAACACGATCGACACGGTCAAACACGGTCAACTCGACCCACATAACCACTTAGTGACGTTGAACACTAACACGGTCCGGTGAGACCCACATACACGAACACAAACTCATAACACCTACATGATATAGGTGATTACTAGCCGGCGAGCTACACTACTCTTTTGAGCTAACGCATATCTAAACTCAGGTGAGTTTACGGCCCCACTTTTACTCTTTAACTGTTTTACTGAACTTTTGGGGTGAGAATACAATGCAACTATTTTAGATATATGACTGGTATGTTGTGAAAACCATTTTCGAGTGTAACTATTATCGCATAAAGCCCTCACTTATCCTTACCGTTAGTTATGTATGCAAACGAGTCGTAATTACGTAGTACTACTGGGTTTGACTAACCCCACTCGGCACCAATGTTGACTGGAGGTCATAACGAGTGTAATTTCGATGTGAATTGCGAGTTCAGCGATGACTCGCGGAGGCAAACGGGAACAGTCTAGTTTCGGTAAGATGAACTGACACACTCCACGGATCGTGGTATCCAACTAAACTTTAACATACCCAGTATATGTCTGTTTACTATTTTCTGTCTGTCTAAACCTGTGAACTCACCAACTTTATAGTTGACACTTTTTCGCATGTATTCTCAGGTAACTAATGGAGCACACGCTAGGACGCTCACATGGACACACTAAGGAGTCAAGCTTACATATAGACTCTTGTCCTAGGCTTGCGTGCATGTATTCTGTTTTGAAAACAATTTAAACATTGTAGTGTCTTGAACAATTACTTTCGCTGCAAACTCATGTATTTCTGATGTTTAACACTTTCCGCTGCTTATTGAATGAAACTTGTATTGTTTTACAATCTGTGTGAATGTGTAACTCATATAGAGTCGTTCTATATGACCATCAGCTATGATCCTGGCCACGTCACACCCACGTGGACTGACACCACGAGTGGCAATTTGGGGGTGTGACAGACTGGTATCAGAGCCTTGGTTATAGGGATCTAGGTTTGCATGTAGTAAACTTAGACTATAATCACTGCTCTACACTAGACACTACACTTACCATTGGCACACTGATATTACTATTACTATGGAACTGTTGTTTACTAATCTGAGAACTTACAGGATGGCCGATAACAACAGAGATGCTAACAGGAACCCGGGCAAACGCCCAGCGATCGATGACTTGACTGAGGAGAGTCGACGCAGGATCGACAGCATCGTGGCTCAGGTAGATGCTGAGATGGAGCGACGCGCCCAGATGCTAGCTCGGGAGCGATACTGGGGATGGTTGCCTAACCTCCTATGAGATTGGGTAGTGGGAGAGCGGGTGCCTACGCCACGATACAGGGGCGATACCTCAGAGGGTCCACGACTGCCGGCACTTGGGATGCCGATGGAGAGAGCCTTCGCGGCTCATGTTGTTGTAACCCGGCGGGAACTTCGGAGAAACGCCGAGCTGTCCGACGAGGTTCGTGTTCTTCGCGAAAAGAACGATCGCCTGGAAAGGCGAAGCGACCGACTGGAGGAGCAGAACGATCGCTTGGAGGAACAGGTGGAGACATTACGTCTCCAGGTGTCTCAGCTCATGTCTCAGCATGGCCAGATGGTTGATGTCATGCAGGAGCATGACGGGCGCATTACTGAGAATCGGACGGATATAGCCGAGACTCAGGCTATGGTACAGGCGAGTGACGCCATGCTTAACGCATGGGCGGCACAGTTTATCGAGGAGCCGCCAGCTGAGGATGACGGACCACAGTTCGAGGCCGAGGACCTCGAGGAGGGAGAGTTTGATGAGGATCCCGACGAGGATCCGGAGGAGGACGATGACGATGATGGGGACGCAGCTAGTAACATCTCCCATGTCTCCATGGACTCGGATTAGTAGATTTTTCTTATTTTGTACTGTCTTTCTCTTATCTCATTTTAGCCTAGACGAGCGGGATGTGCTCGGAGAACTCGCATTGTACTTTCCTTTCAAATTATTGTACTTCAAGATTGATATTAATGAAAATTATGCTTTATTATTATTATCTGCTTTATTATTACTACAGTTATTTGAAGCCTTGTTATGATAGCTAACTTAACATTTGACATGACAACAATCCTAACTTTGGCTAACACTTAGCATCTGATGACTAACACTCTAACCCCTCTATATAGAAACATGTCGGGAAGAGGAACCAATGCCCTTCGACTCAAACGCAAGGCCGAAAAGGCACGGATCGACATGATGGTCGAACGAAAATTCAACAAGGTACTCGCAGAGTACGAAGCCAACAGACACGCCAGTGAGACGAGTGGCTCTAACAACGGTACTAACTTTTGCCTAACATGACTAACATAGTATAGACGGCCTAGACACTAACACGTTGCAATAAACTCCGATGCACAGGATCTCATGGGGGAGTGGCAAAGGGATGCTCGTTTAAAGCCTTCCTGAGCTGTCACCCTCACAAATTCCAAGGTACTAAAGGAGCAGTGGGACTGCTTCGTTGGATAGAGAAGCTGGAGTCAGTTTTCTCCATGGCTGAATGCTCGGAAGAGAATCGAGCAAAATACGCTATGGGAACATTGGAGGGACCGGCCCTCACCTGGTGGAACACCCATGTCCAGACACTTGGACTGGATACCGCAAACTCCATTCCTTGGGAGAACTTCACAAGGATGCTTCACGAGGAGTGCTGTCCTCGTGATGAAATCCGGAAACTTGAGGAGGAATTTTGGACACACAAAATGGTGGGATCCGAAATCGAGAAATACTGCACTCGATTTCATGAGTTGTGCAAGCTGTGTCCGGCAATGGTGACGCCAGAATACAAGAAAATTGAGCAATTCATTAGTGGATTGCCCGAGCAGATCCAAAGTATGGTGACTGCTTCTGACCTCTCCACCATCCAACCACTGATTCGCTTGGCACATAAGTTGACAGACCAGGCAGTAGCTCAAGGGAAACTGCCTAAGAGGGGTGAACACCTGAAACCCCAGGAAATCAAGCGAAAGTGGGAACCTAGCAATAACCGTACCTTCTCACCACAACAACCAGCTCAACACCGACCCGCACCTGCCAAAGTCTTCACCGCCACACAGCCAAACACCCAAAGCAAGGGGGATACCAGGGCAACAGCCCAAAATGCAACACCTGTAACTTCCATCACTTCGGCCCATGCAAAAGAGCCAAGTGTACAAACTGTGGAAGGAACGAGCACGTAGCCAAAGAATGCCGATCAAACCCCAACAACAACAACAACCAAAACACTCTCAAGGGGTGTTATGAATGTGGCAAACCGGGGCACATGCGAAAGGATTACCAGCAGCTGAAAAAGGGTGGGGGAGGTGCAGCGAAGGGACGAGCCTTTGTGATTGGCTCTGGAGAAGCTAAAGACGATCCACATGTCGTCACCGGTACGTTTTTTTAAATAATGTCTATGCTAGTATATTATTTGATACCGGTGCCGATAGGAGTTTTATCTCTAGCGACTTTAGCAAATTACTTAATATGACACCAACACCACTAGACTATAAGTACACCGTAGAGTTAGCGGACGTCAAGCTGATCGAAACACAATATATCATCAAGGGATGTGTTCTAACACTAGCGGACCATCAACTGGTGATTGACCTGATGCCGGTAACTCTCGGGAGCTTCGACGTGGTGATTGGAATGGATTGGCTATCTGCAAACCACGCTGAGATCGTGTGCAACGAGAAGATTGTGCGAATTGCGTTGCCAAGTGGAGAGCAGATCTCAATCCAGGGAGAACGACGCGGGATACCATTAAACATTATGTCGTGCATGAAGGCAAGCAAATACCTGCAGAAAGGATACACAGCTATTTTGGCTCTGATCTCCGAACAACCAAAGAAGGAACGAAAGATTGAGGACATCGCTGTTGTTCGCGATTATCCGGAAGTCTTTCCCGACGATCTACCGGGACTACCACCGGTACGACAAGTGGAGTTCCAGATAGATTTAACCCCCGGAGCAGCACCAATAGCCAAGGCACCGTATCGATTGGCTCCTACTGAAATGCAAGAACTATCTAACCAACTGCAAGAGTTGTTAGATAAAGGATTTATCCGACCGAGCTTCTCACCTTGGGGAGCACCGGTCTTGTTCGTGAAGAAGAAAGACGGTTCATTCCGTATGTGTATAGACTACCGAGAACTAAACAAGGTAACGATCAAGAATCGATACCCCCTACCACGAATAGACGACCTGTTCGATCAACTACAAGGGTCAAGCTTCTATTCGAAAATCGATCTGAGATCGGGTTATCATCAACTCAGAATACAGGAGGACGATATACCGAAGACAGCCTTCAGGACACGGTACGGACACTATGAATTTCTAGTCATGCCTTTTGGACTGACTAACGCACCAGCAGTATTCATGGATCTCATGAATCGGGTGTGTAAACCGTATCTCGACAAGTTCGTAATCGTGTTCATTGATGACATCCTGATCTATTCTAAGACTCAGGAAGAACATGCCGATCACTTGAGACGTGTCTTAGAACTACTAAAGAAGGAACAACTATACGCGAAATTCTCCAAATGTGATTTCTGGATTCGCGAAGTTCAGTTCCTTGGACACGTAGTAAACGAGAAAGGGATACACGTAGACCCAGCCAAGATCGAGGCAATCAAGAATTGGGCAGCACCTAAGACTCCAACTGAAGTGCGGCAGTTCTTAGGATTGACCGGGTACTACAGACGGTTTATCGAAGGATTCTCAAAGATCGCACAATCGTTGACTTCCCTCACACACAAGGACAAGAAGTTTGAATGGGGAGAAAAACAAGAAGCTGCTTTCGATCTGTTGAAGCTGAAGTTGTGCAGTGCACCAATCTTATCGCTACCAGACGGGTGCGAAGACTTTGTGGTTTATTGCGACGCATCGAAGCAAGGACTCGGTTGTGTATTGATGCAACGCGAGAAAGTTATAGCTTATGCGTCACGACAATTGAAGGTGCATGAAAAGAACTACACAACTCACGACTTAGAGTTGGGAGCCGTAGTGTTCGCACTAAAGATCTGGCGACACTATCTGTACGGCACCAAGTGCACAATATTTACTGATCATAAGAGCCTACAGCACATTTTCGACCAAAAGGAGCTGAACATGAGACAACGCAGATGGGTCGAACTGATAGGTGATTATGATTGTGCAATCAAATATCATCCCGGTAAAGCTAATGTAGTAGCCGACGCACTGAGCCGAAAGGAAACAACCAAACGCGTACGTGCACTACAACTTACCATCCACTCCGAACTACCAAATCAAATTCGGATCGCACAACAAGAAGCTCTGAAAAAGGAAAACCTTACCCTCGAAGCCATGCGGGGGATGGACAAACAGATGAAACAGAAGGATGACGGAGCTTACTACCTAATGGATCGAATTTGGATTCCACGCTACGGGGATTTGAGAGAAGTAGTGATGGATGAAGCTCACAAGAGTCGATACTCAGTACATCCAGGTTCTGACAAGATGTACCACGATCTAAAGGCAACTTATTGGTGGCCTAACATGAAGTCAGAAATCGCAACGTATGTGAGTAAGTGTCTGACTTGCTCAAAGGTCAAGGTAGAATACCAGAAGCCTTTGGGATTACTCCAACAGCCAGAAATTCCAGTATGGAAGTGGGAACAGATTTCCATGGATTTTATCACCAAGTTGCCGAAGACAACAAGTGGCTGCGATACCATCTGGGTTATCGTAGACCGACTTACGAAATCGGCACACTTCCTGCCGATTAAAGAAACTGATAAGTTGGAAAAGTTAACCCGAGTTTACTTGAAAGAAATCGTGTCCAGACACGGAGTCCCAATCTCTATTATATCTGACCGAGACAGCCGTTTCACGGCACATTTTTGGAAGTCCTTACATAAGGCACTCGGGACGAGACTGGATATGAGCACAGCATATCTGTCACACCCCTGCGCCGCGTGCGGAATCCACGGCGCGGTGACGTATGAACAGTTGAATCATGCACAAGTATTGAATAAGAACAACCACAATGGATTACTACATTTCATAATGTTTAGACAGTTGATTTGTTACAGACAATCTATCTACCAAAAGTAAGACAACTACAGACCCAAAATATAGTTTACAAAATAAGACATCAAACAAGACAATTAAACAATTAGGATTTTGTGAGTTTCTATTCCATCCTAGCATGTTTCTTCATCTTGTTCTATCTTAGAATGGTCTCCTTAGTTGTCACTGAGAATGTCTTAAACCTGATTACCTGAAACACGTGAAAAGTAACTGTCAACTACAGACGTAGTTGGTGAGAACAATAGGTTTAAACATTTGTAAACATGAGTTTTATGATATAAGACATAGGTAAGTTAAAGCATCATAAGATTCACACGGATGAGCTGCAACCCAAACTAACATCAAGTAAGAAAATGAGTGTAAACAGTCCAATCACTGTTCGCACGACAGCCGATAATATCAAGTCCCAAACCACGTTTGGAGTTAGATAATACGTCAGCAGTTTTGATAACCATATGACACCAGACCTGCAGTTGGCTTTTAAAAGCAAATTTAAAAGCCAACTCCATCCTGGATAAGAAAACCATGACACCAAACCTGCAGTTAGCTTTTAAAACAAATTTAGAAGCTAACTCCATCCTGGATAAGAAACAATGTGTCCGCTTTCCCTTGTTGTGATCACCCAGTACTAACGCTAATGAATATGATACTTGATGGGTTTATAAGTTTGTTTACAACAATGGACACCATGTTTTCTGAATCTTACTTTAACCGGATGTGTTAATGTCTTATTGAAAACCTGGATTTAACTCCACGAGTTGAATCCTTTGTTTATGTAACATGAAATGAATCTCTTGATTTGAATACCATGATGTGAACAACTTGACTTGAATACCATGTTTTGAACCAATGAATTTGAATACCATGTTTTGAACCACTTGATTTGGATACCATGTTTTGAACCAATGAATTTGAGTACCATGTTGTGAACCACTTGTTTTGAATACCATGATGTGATGACCTTGTATAACAACAAGGTTTATAACAAAAGAAGGGTTTATGAAATCATTTATTTAAAAATGTTTATCCTTTAAAAGAACATTTGAGTAAAACTGTTATAAAACATTTCAAGAAAACATTTTAATATCCTTTTTAGTAATAAGGGTTTAATAGTAAATAATTCCTTTAAAACAGTTGACAATTTCCTTAAACAGTTGAAGAATCACTTGGATTCATAGGATAAACCTGTAATGTTTATGAATGCACATACACTGTGCAATGAAACAAGATTGAAATAGCGGTTTTGATCACGTGTTCCACCCCAAAACAGTTATAAAACAGTAAAAGAGGGGCTAAAGTTCTCACCTGTCTGCAGTAGACTCTGAACTTAAACAGTTAGCAAGTAGCAAACAGGACTTCTAACTTGTTCCTATATCATTGTAATCATACATAAGATATAAGATTTATAGTTGTATAGACTTTGATTCATTGATTGACTTGTGTTCTCATGATTAACACTTGAAAGTTATGTCTTGGATAAATTGATTGATCATGGGTTCAAGAAACTAATGTGAAATGCTCTTTTGTGTACACTTCTTGTGCACAAATGATAAATGTTTGAGAATTCGATAACCATTGATTTACGTTAATAATGAAAGAATGTTCCAATTGTTTTAAGTCGTTATGATTGTGACTTGATCATGTGATTAAGATAAGTTGCAATTTAAACCCATTTATGATCAATTCACAATTCGTCATAGTCGAGGGCCTCCCATTGCCTTAAGCCCATGTAACCCCAATGGTCCTTAATTCGAGTCCATGACCACTTAATTCAATAATGGGCCAATTGCTAAGTATTGGGCCAAAAGTGGATTTCGTGGGCCAAATGAATGAATTATTGGGCCTCATGTCTTGTTGGGCTTAACCTAAGGTGGACCGAAGCTAACTAATCAATTGGGCCGAATGGAATTTGATTGAGTTGGGCCGAAAAAGTCATGGGCTGCCACTTGGGCAGCGAACCCTTTAGTCTCAAGGCTTAGGTTCGTTGACATGCATGGGTTCGGCTCAAGTTGGTTCGTGGCATGCACAAGGGTTCGACTAGGGTTCGTGATGACTCCTTAAGATCCCTAGAGTTCGGCTGATAGATCCCCGAACCATGCAGGGTTCGGCTTTAGTGGAGTGATATACATGGTTCGGCAAGACCCTAGTGGTTCGGTTTGAAAAGCTTCGAAGGTTTGCTTGATAACCCCACGAACCATGCAAGGTTCGTTTGTATGGGGTTCGTGAAAGGATCTTCTTGTAGGGTTCGCAGATAGTTCGATCTAGGAGGGTTCGTTGGTCACCAACTGGTTCGTGAAGGCTCGTGGGACTCCCTAGGGTTCGGCTGGTACTCAAACGAATCATTGCAGGGTTCGTGAACTCCAACAGGTTCGACATCAGGTGGATGAAGGTTCGGCAAGCATAATAGGGTTCGGCCAGTGTGCCTCGCGAACCCTAGGCTCGGCTACAGCTTGCCCAAACGAACCTGTGCGTGTTCATCCTCCTCATCAGTTCGAATCTTTGGTTTGAAGCTCCCCATGGTGTTGTTGCTCAAGTACCAGTCCTCGTGATGGTTAGAAACGACAAACAAATAACTTACAACCGATTGCATCTAGGTTTGAACAAAACCCACGAAAACCCTATTTTCAGCTCATACTTTCGATTGTACCTTGTTTTTGGCTGGACAAATCCGTGGTTTTCTTGTACTTTCGGGTAGAGAATGTTGAGAGCTTCGCGTGGACACCAAGAACACCGAATTCCGTCAAGAAACGAGTGAGATACGAACGATTAAAGTTTGGTTTTCTAGAGAGAGAGAGGGTTTGCGAAATTTATAGAGAGAGAGAGAGGGTTTGGCTGATAATAAATGAAGGAAATGGCCTTCTTTAGGGCTTTTATAGTCCGGGTAGTGTTCGGGTTCGTTTCGGTCGCTCGGTTCGCGTTTTCGGAACGTAACGCGTATTTTACGCGGCTTTAAATAAAACATGATATTAAACTCATTAAAATGATGAGTTTCAAAATTGTAAAAATATAAAATAATTAATATAATTATTTTACTCTTCGTGCGTTGCCAGATCGTTAAAACATTCACAATTACGTGTATACCCGCAATCGCGTACGTTTTCCGATCGTATTAATTATTTAAAGTCGTTTAATCGTAATTATAAGTTCAACATTCGTACTATTATGGATCGTCACCCATAACTATACTCAGTCTCGCTTACAGATTACGATCTTGGTTGAATTAATTAAATGTTATAATACTCGTCTCAACACTACGCACTAACACTAACCTGTTACACCGAACGCAGTATATATATAGGGCTCACTCTCGCTGCCCACCACTGTTTCGATATAACAAGTTACTGTTCTTGCTTAGTGAAATCGACTGTAAATAAATAATACATACTTGTTTTCTGATTACTAAGATCCTGTAACACACAAGCACACATTTTGAACATACGAATCACATTGATGAACTGAACCATGAATAGACACTGTTCTAACACTGTTTACAACTACATGACTATATGCACAAATGTTACAGTCTCCCCTAGTTAAGGGAATTTCGTCCCGAAATTAACTAGCCGAAGGTACTGTAAAAAGATGAGGGTACTTAAGCTTCATCTGGTCTTCACGTTCCCAGGTGAACTCAGCACCGCGTTTGCCCTCCCATCGCACTTTCACGATCGGGATACGGCTGCGTTTAAGTTTCTTGACCCCATGATCCATGATTGCAACCGGACGTTCTATGAATTGCATGTTGTTCTGAATCTGTATGTCTTCCAGTGGAATCTGAACATCATGATCCGCTAAGCATTTCTTAAGATTTGATACATGAAAAGTATCATGAACATTGCTTAGCTCCACTGGAAGTTTGAGTTTGTAGGCTACGGGACCAATCCGTTCCAGGATCTCAAAAGGTCCAACGTACCTTGGTGCAAGTTTCCCTTTCTTCCCGAATCGGACAACGCCTTTCCAGGGAGAAACTTTGAGTAAGACTCGGTCACCGACTTGGAACTCAAGCGGTTTCCGACGTCGATCAGCATAACTCTTCTGCCGATCTCGTGCGGCCTTAAGCCGTGACTGAATGATTGTGATCTTGTCTGATGTTTCCTGAATGAGTTCTGGTCCTACGACCTGTGAGTCACCAATCTCGGTCCAACAGACCGGTGATCGGCACTTTCTACCATATAGAGCTTCGAATGGTGCACATTGAATGCTCGTATGATAGCTATTGTTATATGAAAACTCAATGAGTGGGAGATGAGTGTCCCAACTTCCACCGAAGTCAATGACACAAGAACGGAGCATGTCCTCAAGTGTTTGGATAGTCCTCTCACTTTGGCCGTCGGTTTGGGGATGATACGCCGTGCTAAGATTAACACGCGTTCCCAAAGCCTTTTGCAATGATTGCCAAAAGCGAGAAGTGAAGCGACTATCACGATCAGATATGATTGATGTTGGAGTACCATGACGTGCAATGATTTCGTTGATGTACAATGTGGATAACTTCTCCATCTTGTAATCCTCTCGGATTGGGAGAAAATGAGCAGATTTGGTGAGTCGGTCAACGATCACCCAAATCGAATCGAAACCTCTCGGAGTTCTCGGCAACTTCGTTATGAAATCCATGGAAATTTGCTCCCATTTCCATTGAGGAATTTCAGGTTGCTGCAGAAGCCCCGAAGGCTTTTGATGTTCTGATTTGACCTTTGAACAAGTAAGACATTTTCCCACGTACAGTGCTATGTCTTTCTTCATTCCCGGCCACCAGTAAGATGTCCTCAAGTCCTGATACATCTTATCGGATCCAGGATGAACTGAGTATCGCGACTTATGAGCCTCATCACAGATGAGTGTGCGCAATTCTTCAGACTTTGGAATCCAAATGCGGCCGTTGAGATATAACAACCCATCAGCTCGAGGTTCTAGTTTCTTCTCAATGCCACAATCCAAGTCTGTTTTGAGTTGATTTTCTGTTACTACTTGTTGTTGTGCAATACGAATCAAGTCTTTCAAGTTTGGCTGTGTGTTGATCTCCATGGCTCTAACACGAATTGGTTTGACTGGTTCCTTGCGACTAAGAGCATCCGCCACCACATTGGCTTTACCCGGATGGTAACGAATCTCACAGTCGTAATCAGTTAGAAGCTCAACCCAACGTCGTTGTCTCATGTTGAGTTCTTTCTGATTGAGAATGTGTTGAAGGCTCTTGTGGTCTGTATAGATGACACATTTAGTACCATAAAGGTAGTGTCTCCAAATCTTCAATGCAAAGACCACAGCCCCTAACTCAAGGTCATGAGTAGTGTAATTATTCTCGTGAACCTTAAGTTGTCTTGAAGCATAAGCAATGACCTTGTCCCGTTGCATAAGTACACAACCGAGACCAAGGTTTGAAGCATCACAGTAGACAATGAAATCATCACTGCCTTCTGGAAGACTAAGGATAGGGGAATTGCATAACTTCTGTTTAAGAAGTCGAAATGCATCTTCTTGTTTCTGTCCCCATATAAAAGCTTGACTTTTCTGAGTCAATGTAGTGAGTGGCAAGGCTATCTTAGAGAAGTTTGCAATGAATCTTCTATAATAACCTGCCAGACCCAGAAATGAACGAATCTCTGTTGGAGTAGATGGAGTAGTCCAGTTCTTAATCGCCTCAATCTTCGCCGGATCCACATGTATCCCATCTTTGTTTATGACATGTCCTAAGAAGTGAACCTCCTTTAGCCAAAATTCACACTTTGAGAATTTAGCGTAAAGTTGTTCCTCTCTTAGTAATTCCAAGACTTTCTTCAAATGATCCTCATGTTCTCGTTCTGACTTGGAATAAATCAGTATATCATCAATAAAGACGATAACAAACTGATCCAAGTAAGGCCTACAGACTCGATTCATCAAGTCCATGAACACTGCAGGTGCATTGGTCAGCCCAAATGGCATAACCACAAACTCATAGTGTCCATATCGAGTCCTAAAGGCAGTCTTTGGTATATCCTCATCATTTACTCGTAACTGATGATACCCGGATCGCAGATCAATCTTAGAGAAGCAAGTTGCTCCCTGTAATTGATCAAACAGATCATCGATCCTAGGTAGAGGATATCTATTCTTGATTGTTAACTTGTTCAGCTCACGATAATCGATACACATGCGAAACGAACCGTCTTTCTTTTTGACAAAGAGAACCGGAGCTCCCCATGGAGAGAAACTCGGTCTTATGAAACCTTTGTCTAAAAGTTCTTGAAGCTGACTAGACAGTTCTTGCATCTCAGACGGTGCTAACCGATACGGTGACTTCGCCACTGGGTTTGCTCCAGGGACGAGATCAATTCTAAACTCCACTTGTCGGACTGGTGGTAGTCCAGGCAAGTCTTCTGGAAATATGTCTGGATAGTCTTTGATAACCGGTACGTCTCCAACTGCTTTCTTGTCAGGTTTCTTTTCCACCACGTGAGCTAAGAATGCATAATATTTCTTCTTCAGATACTTCCTCGCCTTGATGCACGATACAATCTTCAATTCGCGGCAGGGTTTCTCACCGTAGACTATCATCGTTTCGCCAGACGGTAGGGGAATCCGAATGAGTTTCTCCGAGCATACGATTTCAGCATTATGCTTAGATAACCAATCCATTCCTACCACTACTTCGAAGCTTCCGAGAGTCATAGGAATGAGATCGATGGAAAAGAGATGGTCATTTAGTCTTAGCTCACAAGCATGAATGATGGAATCTACAACTATAGTCTTACCATTCGCTACTTCTACAGTATAGGGAGCAGTAAGTGTGGATAGTTGCATATTAAGAACAGAAGCAGTATGAGCAGAGATAAAGCTTTTATCAGCACCAGTATCAAATATGATAGGAACATAGTGATCATTGATAAGAAATGTACCCGTGATGACTGCCGGCTCTTCACGTGCTTCCGCAGTTCCAATCACAAAAGCACGAGCAGCAGCAGTATTGTTATTGAGTTTTGGACACTGGTTTCTGAAGTGCCCTTCTGCCCCACAATTATAGCAGGCTCTTCCACCTGCAGCAGTAGAAGTTGTGGCAGCAGTTGTTGCAGCAATAAGATGAGCAGATCGACAAGTCGCTGCAAAGTGTCCCATACGCCCACACTTGAGACACTTCTTGCATGGAGTATCGGGCAGATGATGGTACTGGCATTTGGTGCAGAGTGGAAACGAACCAGTGTACTGCTTTCTGACATTAGCGGGTTGTGGCATAGCAGTGAGGGGAGTAGCATGAGTAGGTGCAGCCGCAGTCAACGCTGCAAAGTTCTTGATTGTCTTCTGTTTCTTCTTCTTATGATGGTGCTGTTCAGGCTTCTTGCCTTCCTCAATCTGTGCTCTTTTAAATCCCTTTCGGGTGAGCACTCCCGATTTAACATACTCCTCGGTCAGAGTAGCACCGAGTTGAATTGCGGCTTCCAAGGTAGTGGGGTTGTTACCCATGACAGTTCCTCTAACAACCAGAGGCAACCCTTCAATGTATTTCTCTATCCTGCGGGATAGAGGAGTAACCAGATGTGGTACCAAAATGCACAACTCATGAAAACGAGTTGTATACTTGGCATTTTCGCCACTATCCTGCACCAGATTGCACATCTCCACTTCCAGTTTCTTTAGCTCGTGACGTGGACAAAACTTTTCCACCAGTAAGTTCTTGAATCCATCCCATGGTAAGGCTAGAGCGACTTCACGTCCCCTGGTGTTCTTCTCAGAGTTCCACCAGGTAAGTGCGCCCTTATGAAATGCACTCGAGGCCATCTTGACCTTTAGATTTTCAGGGCATCCAGTGAAGTCTAGAATGTCTTCGATACTTTCCAGCCATTGCAGTAGGCCGGTAGCTCCTTCGGTACCAGAGTACTTAGGAGGCTTAGCATCGTTGAACTGCTTGAAAGTAAAGTTAGCAGTTCCAGCGTTTGTGGCATTTGAGTTGTGTGCAGAATCACCGGTACTTCCCCGAAGATTCTGGGTAATATCAGTGACCATACCCGGGATCACATCCCTCATGTGAACAGCGATAGCTCGAGCAATCTTGTTAATTTCATCATCATTACCGCTTGTCGAACCCCCAGCATTTGGGTCTCGTCGAGGAGGCATTCTACGAATAGAAGCCACAAGCGGATCAGTAATGAGAATGGATACAATTGAATTTTCATGATAAGGTCAGTAATATATCCATACTACTAGTATTATCATTCAATTGTAATATGATCCAGTACACGTATAAGTTATCAACTTATTTGTATACTTATCATGTGAATATGTACGATGTCTCATGATCTCTCCACCAAACCTACCCACTGACACTTTCCCGATATACCGAAAATAGCTTATATATAGGGCTCACTCTCGCTGCCCACCACCGTTTCGGTATACCACGATCATGCCCTTGCTAGCATTTGGCAACACGTTTGTACTGATTTCCATGTGTTTTCCATTGATTAAGAATCCCATGATCTTTGATCAACTTGAACTATGATTGATTCCATGTTTGAACTATGATTATGTTATGCGTGAACCTACTAACAGTTGTTAACATGTAGAACTAAATCATACGTGTGTTCTACACTTTCCTGTTAACTTATGCCAGTAAGTACTAATGATGTAATCACTTAAGAATTTCACTTAAGGTTTACATTTATGATATGTTCACAACTTGGTTGATTCGCCATAATGTCTGGTTCATCCAAGTTTGAATTTCATTATGATTTGATTCACCAATGATTGTTTCCCAAATGATTGTATCCCATGTGTTTTGACTAATGTTCCATGTGTCCAGTTGATCCCGAATCCTCACTCCAAATACAAACGCCGGATTCCCCCTAACATACTGAAATAAGCTTATATATAGGGTAAGCTCTCACCGACCCACCACTTACCTCAACACGTCAGCGTTAATCCGTCGTCTATATTTGGGGCTAAGATTCCAACTGTTGATTGATTATGATTGTCTCATGATTTCTCTTGTTCCTTGATTCTGTTTATGATTGTGTAAACCATGGTCCTTAATTTACTAGAAACTAAGACCTTAGGTTTATGTATATGTGTCCTAGGTTAATCAACCTAGTTTCCCAATACTTACAGTACTGAGCATAATGATTTCCTGTGAGAACTTCAACTAAAGAATACTGTTACACAGATTCTAAGTTATAAAGTTCCTATGATAATGAATCCATGATAATGATAACAATGACAAGGATTTCAATTCTAAGTTCCAAATTAATAGACCTCAACCTTTGAATTCCTATAATGAATATGACAAGGATCTCAAATCCAAGTTCTAAATTAATAGATCTTGACCTTTGAATCCTATAATGAATATGACAAGGATCTCAAATCCAAGTTCTAAATTAATAGATCTTGACCTTTGAATCCTATAATGAATATGACAAGGATCTCAAATCCAAGTTCTAAATTAATAGATCTTGACCTTTGAATCCTATAATGAATATGACAAGGATCTCAAATCCAAGTTCTAAATTAATAGATCTTGACCTTTGAATCCTATAATGAATATGACAAGGATCTCAAATCCAAGTTCTAAATTAATAGATCTTGACCTTTGAATCCTATAATGAATATGACAAGGAATTCATATCAAAGATACTGAAACTACAGATCTTTGCCTCTGAATTTCTATAATGATCTCTGTGTGAGAATTTCAGATCAAGGATACTAAGAATACAGATCCTTGCCTCTGAAATCCTTAAATGCATATGTGTGAGAATTTAATTCGGTTTCTAAAATTATAGAAGTCCGATTCAAATTCTTTGACTCGATGTCTAATCTTAGAAAAATGTCCCTAAGATCTTTCAAGCTTAATGTAGACTTAATGCTTACTTAAGTTACTTAGATCCTAAGTATCCTCAAGCCTATAGCACTTAGTCCTATTGGGTAGCTTAGGTTATAGTCTAGGTCATTAAACATTGGGTTTTTCCTAGTTCTCTACAACCTTGGCTCTGATACCAACCTGTCACACCCCTGCGCCGCGTGCGGAATCCACGGCGCGGTGACGTATGAACAGTTGAATCATGCACAAGTATTGAATAAGAACAACCACAATGGATTACTACATTTCATAATGTTTAGACAGTTGATTTGTTACAGACAATCTATCTACCAAAAGTAAGACAACTACAGACCCAAAATATAGTTTACAAAATAAGACATCAAACAAGACAATTAAACAATTAGGATTTTGTGAGTTTCTATTCCATCCTAGCATGTTTCTTCATCTTGTTCTATCTTAGAATGGTCTCCTTAGTTGTCACTGAGAATGTCTTAAACCTGATTACCTGAAACACGTGAAAAGTAACTGTCAACTACAGACGTAGTTGGTGAGAACAATAGGTTTAAACATTTGTAAACATGAGTTTTATGATATAAGACATAGGTAAGTTAAAGCATCATAAGATTCACACGGATGAGCTGCAACCCAAACTAACATCAAGTAAGAAAATGAGTGTAAACAGTCCAATCACTGTTCGCACGACAGCCGATAATATCAAGTCCCAAACCACGTTTGGAGTTAGATAATACGTCAGCAGTTTTGATAACCATATGACACCAGACCTGCAGTTGGCTTTTAAAAGCAAATTTAAAAGCCAACTCCATCCTGGATAAGAAAACCATGACACCAAACCTGCAGTTAGCTTTTAAAACAAATTTAGAAGCTAACTCCATCCTGGATAAGAAACAATGTGTCCGCTTTCCCTTGTTGTGATCACCCAGTACTAACGCTAATGAATATGATACTTGATGGGTTTATAAGTTTGTTTACGACAATGGACACCATGTTTTCTGAATCTTACTTTAACCGGATGTGTTAATGTCTTATTGAAAACCTGGATTTAACTCCACGAGTTGAATCCTTTGTTTATGTAACATGAAATGAATCTCTTGATTTGAATACCATGATGTGAACAACTTGACTTGAATACCATGTTTTGAACCAATGAATTTGAATACCATGTTTTGAACCACTTGATTTGGATACCATGTTTTGAACCAATGAATTTGAGTACCATGTTGTGAACCACTTGTTTTGAATACCATGATGTGATGACCTTGTATAACAACAAGGTTTATAACAAAAGAAGGGTTTATGAAATCATTTATTTAAAAATGTTTATCCTTTAAAAGAACATTTGAGTAAAACTGTTATAAAACATTTCAAGAAAACATTTTAATATCCTTTTTAGTAATAAGGGTTTAATAGTAAATAATTCCTTTAAAACAGTTGACAATTTCCTTAAACAGTTGAAGAATCACTTGGATTCATAGGATAAACCTGTAATGTTTATGAATGCACATACACTGTGCAATGAAACAAGATTGAAATAGCGGTTTTGATCACGTGTTCCACCCCAAAACAGTTATAAAACAGTAAAAGAGGGGCTAAAGTTCTCACCTGTCTGCAGTAGACTCTGAACTTAAACAGTTAGCAAGTAGCAAACAGGACTTCTAACTTGTTCCTATATCATTGTAATCATACATAAGATATAAGATTTATAGTTGTATAGACTTTGATTCATTGATTGACTTGTGTTCTCATGATTAACACTTGAAAGTTATGTCTTGGATAAATTGATTGATCATGGGTTCAAGAAACTAATGTGAAATGCTCTTTTGTGTACACTTCTTGTGCACAAATGATAAATGTTTGAGAATTCGATAACCATTGATTTACGTTAATAATGAAAGAATGTTCCAATTGTTTTAAGTCGTTATGATTGTGACTTGATCATGTGATTAAGATAAGTTGCAATTTAAACCCATTTATGATCAATTCACAATTCGTCATAGTCGAGGGCCTCCCATTGCCTTAAGCCCATGTAACCCCAATGGTCCTTAATTCGAGTCCATGACCACTTAATTCAATAATGGGCCAATTGCTAAGTATTGGACCAAAAGTGGATTTCGTGGGCCAAATGAATGAATTATTGGGCCTCATGTCTTGTTGGGCTTAACCTAAGGTGGACCGAAGCTAACTAATCAATTGGGCCGAATGGAATTTGATTGGGTTGGGCCGAAAAAGTCATGGGCTGCCACTTGGGCAGCGAACCCTTTAGTCTCAAGGCTTAGGTTCGTTGACATGCATGGGTTCGGCTCAAGTTGGTTCGTGGCATGCACAAGGGTTCGACTAGGGTTCGTGATGACTCCTTAAGATCCCTAGAGTTCGGCTGATAGATCCCCGAACCATGCAGGGTTCGGCTTTAGTGGAGTGATATACATGGTTCGGCAAGACCCTAGTGGTTCGGTTTGAAAAGCTTCGAAGGTTTGCTTGATTACCCCACGAACCATGCAAGGTTCATTTGTATGGGGTTCGTGAAAGGATCTTCTTGTAGGGTTCGCAGATAGTTCGATCTAGGAGGGTTCGTTGGTCACCAACTGGTTCGTGAAGGCTCGTGGGACTCCCTAGGGTTCGGCTGGTACTCAAACGAATCATTGCAGGGTTCGTGAACTCCAACAGGTTCGACATCAGGTGGATGAAGGTTCGGCAAGCATAATAGGGTTAGGCCAGTGTGCCTCGCGAACCCTAGGCTCGGCTACAGCTTGCCCAAACGAACCTGTGCGTGTTCATCCTCCTCATCAGTTCGAATCTTTGGTTTGAAGCTCCCCATGGTGTTGTTGCTCAAGTACCAGTCCTCGTGATGGTTAGAAACGACAAACAAATAACTTACAACCGATTGCATCTAGGTTTGAACAAAACCCACGAAAACCCTATTTTCAGCTCATACTTTCGATCGTACCTTGTTTTTGGCTGGACAAATCCGTGGTTTTCTTGTACTTTCGGGTAGAGAATGTTGAGAGCTTCGCGTGGACACCAAGAACACCGAATTCCGTCAAGAAACGAGTGAGATACGAACGATTAAAGTTTGGTTTTCTAGAGAGAGAGAGGGTTTGCGAAATTTATAGAGAGAGAGAGGGTTTGGCTGATAATAAATGAAGGAAATGGCCTTCTTTAGGGCTTTTATAGTCCGGGTAGTGTTCGGGTTCGTTTCGGTCGCTCGGTTCGCGTTTTCGGAACGTAACGCGTATTTTACGCGGCTTTAAATAAAACATGATATTAAACTCATTAAAATGATGAGTTTCAAAATTGTAAAAATATAAAATAATTAATATAATTATTTTACTCTTCGTGCGTTGCCAGATCGTTAAAACATTCACAATTACGTGTATACCCGCAATCGCGTACGTTTTCCGATCGTATTAATTATTTAAAGTCGTTTAATCGTAATTATAAGTTCAACATTCGTACTATTATGGATCGTCACCCATAACTATACTCAGTCTCGCTTACAGATTACGATCTTGGTTGAATTAATTAAATGTTATAATACTCGTCTCAACACTACGCACTAACACTAACCTGTTACACCGAACGCAGTATATATATAGGGCTCACTCTCGCTGCCCACCACTGTTTCGATATAACAAGTTACTGTTCTTGCTTAGTGAAATCGACTGTAAATAAATAATACATACTTGTTTTCTGATTACTAAGATCCTGTAACACACAAGCACACATTTTGAACATACGAATCACATTGATGAACTGAACCATGAATAGACACTGTTCTAACACTGTTTACAACTACATGACTATATGCACAAATGTTACAATATCACCCACAAACGGATGGTCAAAGTGAACGAACCATCCAGACCTTGGAAGACATGCTTCGAGCATGTGTGATTGACTTTGGTAACAGCTGGGAGACTCACTTACCTTTGGTAGAGTTCTCATATAATAACAGCTACCACACCAGCATTGGAGCTGCACCGTTTGAAGCACTTTACGGGCGTAAATGCAGATCACCACTCTGTTGGGCGGAAGTTGGTGAAAGCCAACTGAGCAGACCCGAACTCGTACATGAAACAACTAAAAAGATCGTGCAGATACGCAACAGAATGGCAGCAGCTCGAGATCGACAAAAGAGCTATGCCGACAAGAGGCGCAAACCTTTGGAATTCCAAGTAGGAGACCGAGTACTTCTTAAAGTCTCGCCTTGGAAGGGAGTGATTCGATTTGGGAAACGGGGAAAGCTAAACCCTCGTTATATAGGACCATTCGAGATCACTAAACGAATAGGCCCCGTGGCCTACGAACTACAGCTACCACAGGAATTGAGTAGCGTACACAATGTGTTCCACGTTTCAAACCTCAAGAAATGTTTATCAGATGAAACGCTCGCGATTCCTTTGGAAGAAATCCAAGTTGATGAACAACTTCACTTCGTTGAGGAACCGGTGGAAATTATGGACCGGGAACTCAAGAAGTTGAAACATAGTAAGATACCCATTGTAAAAGTTCGATGGAACTCACGACGAGGACCGGAATACACCTGGGAACGGGAGGATCAGATGAAGAAGAAATACCCTCATCTATTCGCCGAACAAACCAACACCGGCACGTGAACTGAATTTCGCGACGAAATTCCCAATAACTAGGGGATGATGTGACACCTCGTAAATTCCAGGTCAGCAACTCTATTATTTTTAATAATAATGTTTATTATTAATTCATACGTGGCACTAGATTAAATGCATTTAGTGTGACACGTGGCACAACAGTCTGAACACGCCGATAATTCAAGGAATTATCGCACAACACTCGCACGTGTCTTGAATAACGAACGTTGGTGAACGGATCAAACTGTAACACAAAACCCTGCACTTAGGTTCGGTGAACCTAAATTAGCTAGAACAAGACCAATATGACAAGAAACGATGATCGTATTCGAGAAATACGAAAGATTCGGTTCAAAACAATGAAAATGGGCCTATTGGGCTCCACCGAGACCCATCGCGGTACGCGATGGGCACCCAATTGGGCTTTCGCGGTACGCGAAGCTCGAGCGGGAGAATTTGAATTCTCCGAAAGACGTCGCGGTACGCGACGACCGATCAACTTCCACCATCGCGGTACGCGGCGTGTTTCGGGAACAGAATGATTATTTTAATTATCGCGGTACGCGATGATACTTTTTGGACAATTGTCGCGGTACGCGACGACCCCAACACGCAAAATCTTTTATAAATCCAATGTTAATCATTTCTGCCGCCCTACACCATTTCTCTCGACTGAAACTCACCATTCTCGACCCCTATCACTCTGTGAACGCCATTGGAGCCATTTGGGATCTTTGGGGAGCAAGTTTGAAGACATTCTAAGGGAGGATTGAAGGTTTGAGGCTCAAGAACACCGTGTCTACTCCTTGCTCGAGATTAGCATCATTCCAGCAGTATCTAGGACTTCTACAGACCTGCTCAAATCGTTTCTAGGCGTTCTAAAGCTTTGTGAGGTAGTTTCCATGTTCAATCTTGTCTAAAATCACCACTAGGCACACATGCAAGCCATAATGGCCACATGCATCACCATCACCACTTTTATCACGAAATTTTGGACTTGTGAACATGTTATTTGATGTTGATACTACTGATTTGATGATTTGAGGATGGTCCTTGGTGATTTTGAATGTCTATGATAGTGATTTGTTGATTTTTCTATGAAATGAGTACTTTTATCAACATGCATGCGCGATCCATGATGCTTCACATGATTCTTGATATTGAAATATGATTATTAGTGATATTGGGTATGATCTAAGAGATTGGAAGTGTTGATTATAGTCAAAAGTATTGATTTAGGGCTTAATGCTAATTTTAGAAACTTTGTCCTTGCAAGTATGTGAATAATTGTGTTAATTGTAACATTTGTGCATATAGTCATGTAGTTGTAAACAGTATTAGAACAGTGTCTATTCATGGTTCAGTTCATCAATGTGTTTCAGTATGTTCAAAAAGTGTGCTTGTGTGTTACAGGATCTTAGTAGTCAGAAAACAAGTATGTATTATCTATTTACAGTCGATTTCACTAAGCAAGAACAGTAACTTGTTATATCGAAACAGTGGTGGGCAGCGAGAGTGAGCCCTATACATATACTGCGTTCGGTGTAACAGGTTAGTGTTAGTGCGTAGTGTTGAGACGAATAGTATAACAATTAATTAATTCAACCAAGATCGTAATCTGTAAGCGAGACTGAGTATAGTTATGGGTGACGATCCATAATAATACGAATGTTGAACTTATAATTACGATTAAACGACTTTAAATATTTTAATACGATCGGAAAACGTACGCGATTGCGGGTATACACGTAATTGTTAATGTTTAACGATCCGACAACACACGAAGAGTAAAAATAATTATATTAATTATTTTATATTTTACAATTTTGAAACTCATCATTTTAATGAGTTTAACAATTTTTTTAAATAAAAGCCGCGTAAAATACGCGTCTCGTTCCGGAAACGCGAACCGAGCGACCGAAACGGACCCGAATACCACCCGGGCTATAAAAGCCTTGAACAAACCTTTTCCTTTCATTTTTGGCAGCCAAACCCTCTCTCTACAAATTTTCGCAAACCCTCTCTCTCTCTAGAAAAACCGACTTTAAACGCGCGTAACTCGCTTATTTCTCAACGGATTTCGAAGTTCTTGGTGTCCACGCGAAGCTCTCGACAAACTCTACACGAAAGTACAAGAAATCAGTGGTTTTATCCGGCCAAAAACGAGGTATGATCGAGAGAATAATCACGAACGTAGGGTTTTCTATGTGTGTTTGTTGGAAACCCGACAACCAGCCGGTTTTAGCACTCCATTTCTATTTTCTGGGTCTGGCAGGTTATTACAGAAGATTCATTGCAAACTTCTCTAAGATAGCCTTGCCACTTACCACATTAACTCAGAAAAGTCAAGCGTTTATATGGGGACAGAAACAAGAAGATGCATTTCAACTTCTTAAACAGAAGTTATGTAATTCCCCTATCCTTAGTCTTCCAGAAGGCAGTGATGATTTCATTGTCTACTGTGATGCTTCAAACCTTGGTCTCGGTTGTGTACTTATGCAACGGGACAAGGTCATCGCTTATGCTTCAAGACAACTTAAGGTTCACGAGAAGAATTACACTACTCATGACCTTGAGTTAGGGGCTGTGGTCTTTGCACTGAAGATTTGGAGACACTACCTGTACGGTACTAAATGTGTTATCTATACGGACCACAAGAGCCTTCAACACATTCTCAATCAGAAAGAACTCAACATGAGACAACGACGTTGGGTTGAGCTTCTAACTGATTACGACTGTGAGATTCGTTACCATCCGGGTAAAGCCAATGTGGTGGCGGATGCTCTTAGTCGCAAGGAACCAGTCAAACCGATTCGTGTAAGAGCCATGGAGATAAACACACAGCCAAACTTGAAAGACTTGATTCGTATTGCACAACAACAAGTAGTAACAGATAATCAACTCAAGACAGACTTGGATTGTGGTATTGAGAAGAAACTAGAACCTCGAGCTGATGGGTTGTTATATCTCAACGGCCGCATTTGGATTCCAAAGTCTGAAGAATTGCGCACACTCATCTGTGATGAGGCTCATAAGTCGCGATACTCAGTTCATCCTGGAGCCGACAAGATGTATCAAGACTTGAGGACATCTTACTGGTGGCCGGGGATGAAGAAAGACATAGCACTGTACGTGGGAAAATGTCTTACATGTTCAAAGGTCAAAGCAGAACATCAAAAACCTTCGGGACTTCTGCAGCAACCTGAAATTCCTCAATGGAAATGGGAGCAAATTTCCATGGATTTCATAACAAAGTTGCCGAGAACTCCGAGAGGTTTCGATTCGATTTGGGTGATCGTTGATCGACTCACCAAATCTGCTCATTTTCTCCCAATCCGAGAGGATTACAAGATGGAGAAGTTATCCACATTGTACATCAACGAAATCATTGCACGTCATGGTACTCCAACATCAATCATATCCGATCGTGATAGTCGCTTTACTTCTCGCTTTTGGCAATCATTGCAAAAGGCTTTGGGAACGCGTGTTAATCTTAGCACGGCGTATCATCCCCAAACCGACGGCCAAAGTGAGAGGACTATCCAAACACTTGAGGACATGCTTCATTCTTGTGTCATTGACTTCGGTGGAAGTTGGGACACTCATCTCCCACTCATTGAGTTTTCATATAACAATAGCTATCATACGAGCATTCAATGTGCACCATTCGAAGCTCTATATGGTAGAAAGTGCCGATCACCGGTCTGTTGGACCGAGATTGGTGACTCACAGGTCGTAGGACCAGAACTCATTCAGGAAACATCAGACAAGATCACAATCATTCAGTCACGGCTTAAGGCCGCACGAGATCGGCAGAAGAGTTATGCTGATCGTCGTCGGAAACCGCTTGAGTTTCAAGTGGGTGACCGAGTCTTACTCAAAGTTTCTCCCTGGAAAGGCGTTGTCCGATTCGGGAAGAAAGGGAAACTTGCACCAAGGTACGTTGGACCTTTTGAGATCCTGGAACGGATTGGTCCCGTAGCCTACAAACTCAAACTTCCAGTGGAGCTAAGCAATGTTCATGATACTTTTCATGTATCAAATCTTAAGAAATGCTTGGCGGATCATGATGTTCAGATTCCACTGGAAGACATACAGATTCAGAACAACATGCAATTCATTGAACGTCCAGTTGAGATCATGGATCATGGGGTCAAGAAACTTAAACGCAGCCGTATCCCGATCGTGAAAGTGCGATGGGAGGGCAAACGCGGTGCTGAGTTCCCTGGGAACGTGAAGACCAGATGAAGCTTAAGTACCCTCATCTTTTTACAGTATCTTCGGCTAGTTAATTTCGGGACGAAATTCCCTTAACTAGGGGAGACTGTAACATTTGTGCATATAGTCATGTAGTTGTAAACAGTATTAGAACAGTGTCTATTCATGGTTCAGTTCATCAATGTGTTTCAGTATGTTCAAAAAGTGTGCTTGTGTGTTACAGGATCTTAGTAGTCAGAAAACAAGTATGTATTATCTATTTACAGTCGATTTCACTAAGCAAGAACAGTAACTTGTTATATCGAAACAGTGGTGGGCAGCGAGAGTGAGCCCTATACATATACTGCGTTCGGTGTAACAGGTTAGTGTTAGTGCGTAGTGTTGAGACGAATAGTATAACAATTAATTAATTCAACCAAGATCGTAATCTGTAAGCGAGACTGAGTATAGTTATGGGTGACGATCCATAATAATACGAATGTTGAACTTATAATTACGATTAAACGACTTTAAATATTTTAATACGATCGGAAAACGTACGCGATTGCGGGTATACACGTAATTGTGAATGTTTAACGATCCGACAACACACGAAGAGTAAAAATAATTATATTAATTATTTTATATTTTACAATTTTGAAACTCATCATTTTAATGAGTTTAACAATTTTTTTAAATAAAAGCCGCGTAAAATACGCGTCTCGTTCCGGAAACGCGAACCGAGCGACCGAAACGGACCCGAATACCACCCGGGCTATAAAAGCCTTGAACAAACCTTTTCCTTTCATTTTTGGCAGCCAAACCCTCTCTCTACAAATTTTCGCAAACCCTCTCTCTCTCTAGAAAAACCGACTTTAAACGCGCGTAACTCGCTTATTTCTCAACGGATTTCGAAGTTCTTGGTGTCCACGCGAAGCTCTCGACAAACTCTACACGAAAGTACAAGAAATCAGTGGTTTTATCCGGCCAAAAACGAGGTATGATCGAGAGAATAATCACGAACGTAGGGTTTTCTATGTGTGTTTGTTGGAAACCCGACAACCAGCCGGTTTTAGCACTCCATTTCTATTTTCGCACCACTAGCAACCCTATCTGAAATTATACTAGTTAGATCGTGGTCTGGATCCAAGGATTTCGAAGATGGTGATGATGCTGGTAACAGGTTCGGCGGCTAAACCTTCATCCACAGCCGGCCGAACCCTAAAGAGGATTCACGAACCTTGCATAGTTCGTGGTGTTATCAGCCGAACCCCAGGGGTCCTCACGAGCCTTCATGCTGTCAACGAACCATCCTAAGACCACGAACCCTCCTAGCTTAGACGAACCATCTCATGCTGTTGCCGAACCATGTCCCAGCCGAACTATCCTACATGAACCAACTCAGGCGAACTCTAAGGAACCACGAGCCTTCACGAACCATTTGAATGTCCAACGAACCCTCCATGCATTCTACAAATTCTGTTTGTTACAGCGAACCTCCATGCAATAGTTAACCTAGACGAACTATATGGTTCGTTGCTAAATGGCCGAACCCTTCAACCATGCAATCGGCCGAACCCATGCAGACCCACCATCATATCAGACGAACCTTGGGCTAAAACCTCAAAGGGTTCGCTGCCCAAATGGCAGCCCACTTTCTTTTCGGCCCAACCTAAACCATACCCGGCCCAATTCCATTTACAACTTGGCCCGTAGACTTAAACCATGTACACTTGAGATAGCTCGGTCCATTAGGGGCTTTAAGTTGGCCCAATATGACCTTGGGTATTCTACATGGTCCATAAACAAGTTTGTTGGCCCAATAGCACATTCAATTGGGCCATGGCCTTGTTAAGCCCCATGGTTTATGGGTTTAAGGCCCAATTGTGTTGGCATTGATTATGATATTGTGAATTGATCACTAAGAGGTTAAGTGACAACTTAACATAATCAAGAGATCAATTCATAATCACAATGACTTGAAATCAATTGAACATATTTTCACAACAAATGGTAAACAATGGCTATCAAATTCAAGAACATTTATCATTTTATGCATAGGAATTATGCATCAAAGAACATTTCATAAGTTTCTTGGACCCATGATCAATCAAATGACTCAAAGCATAACATTTAAGTTTTCACAACAATCAAATCATGAGAACACAAGTCAATCAATGAATCAAGTTATACAATTATAAATCCTATATCTTATGTATGATTACAATGTTATAGGAACAAGTTAGAAGTCCTGTTTGCTACTTGCTAACTGTTTTAGTTCAGAGTCTACTGTAGACAGGTGAGAACTTTAGCCCCTCTTTTACTGTTTTATAACTGTTTTGGGGTGGAACACGTGATCAAAACCGCTATTTCAATCTTGTTTCATTGCACAGTTATGTGCATTCATAAACATTACAGGTTTATCTTATGAATCCAAGTGATTCTTCAACTGTTAAAGGAATATTGTCAACTGTTTTAAAGGAATTATTTTCTATTAAACCCTTATTACTAAAAAGGATTTTATAATGTTTTCTTGAAATGTTTTATAACAGTTTTACTCAAATGTTCTTTTAAAGGATTTTACAAACCCTTTTGTTATAAACCTTGTTATTACACAAGGTCATCACATCATGGTATTCAAAACAAGTGGTTCACAACATGGTATCCAAATTCATTGGTTCAAAACATGGTATTCAAATCAAGTGGTTCAAAACATGGTATTCAAATCAAGTGGTTCAAAACATGGTATTCAAATCAAGTGGTTCAAAACATGGTATTCAAATCAAGTGGTTCAAAACATGGTATTCAAATTCATTGGTTCAAAACATGGTATTCAAGTCAAGTTGTTCACATCATAGTATTCAAATCAAGAGATTCATTTCATGTTACATAAACAAAGGATTCAACTCGTGGAGTTAAATCCAGGTTTTCAATAAGACATTAACACATCCGGTTAAAGTAAGATTCAGAAAACATGGTGTCCATTGTTGTAAACAAACTTATAAACCCATCAAGTATCATATTCATTAGCGTTAGTACTGGGTGATCACAACAAGGGAAAGCGGACACATACATTGGGGCAGGCCGATTGCTGCAGTTAGTTTTTAAATCTGTTTTATAAACTAACTGCAGATTTCGGTTACATATGGTTTATTCAAAACTGTTGACATATTATCTAACTCCAAACGTGGTTTGGGACTTGATATTATATGTTGACTCATGTGCAAACAGTGATTGGACTGTTTACACTCATTTTCTTACTTGATGTTAGTTTGGGTTGCAGCTCATCCGTGTGAATCTTATGATGCTTTAACTTACCTATGTCTTATATCATATACTCATGTTTACAAATGCTTAAACCTATTGTTCTCACCAACTACGTCTGTAGTTGACAGTTACTTTTCACGTGTTTCAGGTAATCAGGTTTAAGACATTCTCAGGGACAACTAAGGAGACCATTCTAAGATAGAACAAGATGAAGAAACATACTAGGATGGAATAGAAACTCACTAAATCCTAAATGTTTAATTGTCTTGTTTGGAGTCTTATTTTGTAAACTATATTTTGGGTCTGTAGTTGTCTTACTTTTGGTAGATAGATTGTCTGTAACTAATCAACTGTCTAAACATTATGAAATGTAGTAATCCATTGTGGTTGTTCTTATTCAATACTTGTGCATGATTCAACTGATCATACGTCACCGCGCCGTGGATTCCGCACGCGGCGCAGGGGTGTGACAGGTTGGTATCAGAGCCAAGGTTGTAGAGAACTAGGAAAAACCCAATGTTTAATGACCTAGACTATAACCTAAGCTACCCAATAGGACTAAGTGCTATAGGCTTGAGGATACTTAGGATCTAAGTAACTTAAGTAAGCATTAAGTCTACAATAAGCTTGAAAGATCTTAGGGACATTTTTCTAAGATTAGACATCGAGTCAAGGAATTTGAATCGGACTTCTATAATTTTAGAAACCGAATTAAATTCTCACACATATGCATTTAAGGATTTCAGAGGCAAGGATCTGTATTCTTAGTATCCTTGATCTGAAATTCTCACACAGAGATCATTATAGAAATTCAGAGGCAAAGATCTGTAGTTTCAGTATCTTTGATATGAATTTCTTGTCATATTCATTATGGGATTTAGAGGCAAAGATCTATTAATTTAGTATCTTTGATCTAAGATCCTTGTCATATTCATTATGGGATTTAGAGGCAAAGATGGTTATCTTTGATCTAAAGTCCTTGTCATATTCATTATAGGATTCAAAGGTCAAGATCTATTAATTTAGAACTTGGATTTGAGATCCTTGTCATATTCATTATAGGATTCAAAGGTCAAGATCTATTAATTTAGAACTTGGACTTGAGATCCTTGTCATATTCATTATAGGATTCAAAGATCAAGATCTATTAACTTAGAACTTGGATTTGAGATCCTTGTCATATCACTATAGGAATTCAAAGGTTGAGGTCTATTAATTTAGAACTTAGATTTGAAATCCTTGTCATTGTTATCATTATCAGGTGTTCATTATCATAGGAACTTTATAACTTAGAATCTGTGTAACAGTATTCTTTAGTTGAAGTTCTCACAGGAAATCATTATGCTCAGTACTGTAAGTACTGGGAAACTAGGTTGATTAACCTAGGACACATATACATAAACCTAAGGTCTTAGTTTCTAGTAAATTAAGGACCATGGTTTACACAATCATAAACAGAATCACAGAACAAGAGGAAATCATGGGATAATCATAATCAATCAAGGGTTGGAATCTTAGCTTCAAATGCAGACGGCGGATTAACGCTGATGGGCTGAGGTAAGTGGTGGGTCGGTGAGAGCTTACCCTATATATAAGCTTATCTTGGTTTGTCAGGGAAAATTTGGCGCTTGAATTTGAAGTGAGGATTCGGGAACAACCGGAATCATTGAACATTGGTCAAACACATGGGGTACAAACACATGGGATACAAACATTTGGGAAACAATCATTGGTGAATCAAATCATAGTGGAATTCAAACTTGGATGAACCAGACATTATGGTGAATCACTCAAGTTGTGAACATTCCTTCAATGTAAACCTTAAGTGAAATTCTTAAGTGATTACATCATTGGTACTTACTAACATAGGTTAACGGGAAAGTGTAGAGCACACGTATGATTTAGTTCTACATGTTAACAACTGTTAGTAGGTGCACGCATAACATAATCATAGTTCAATCATGGAATCAATCATAGTTCAAGTTACTCAAAGATCATGGGATTCTTAATCAATGGAAAACACATGGAAATCAGTACAAACATGTTGCCAAATGCTAGCAAGGGCATGATCGTGGTATACCGAAACGGTGGTGGGCAGCGAGAGTGAGCCCTATATATAAGCTATTTTCGGTATATCGGGAAAGTGTCAGTGTGTAGGTTTGGTGGAGAGATCATGAGACATCGTACATATTCACATGATAAGTATACAAATAAGTTGATAACTTATACGTGTACTGGATCATATTACAATTGAATGATAATACTAGTAGTATGGATATATTACTGACCTTATCATGAAAATTCAATTGTATCCATTCTCATTACTGACCCGCTTGTGGCTTCTATTCGTAGAATGCCTCCTCGACGAGACCCAAATGCTGGGGGTTCGACAAGCGGTAATGATGATGAAATTAACAAGATTGCTCGAGCTATCGCTGTTCACATGAGGGATGTGATCCCGGGCATGGTCACTGATATTACCCAGAATCTTCGGGGAAGTACCGGTGATTCTGCACACAACTCAAATGCCACAAACGCTGGAACTGCTAACTTTACTTTCAAGCAGTTCAACGATGCTAAGCCTCCTAAGTACTCTGGTACCGAGGGAGCAACCGGCCTACTGCAGTGGCTGGAAAGCATCGAAGACATTCTAGACTTCACTGGATGCCCTGAAAATCTAAAGGTCAAGATGGCCTCAAGTGCTTTTCATAAGGGAGCGCTCACCTGGTGGAACTCTGAGAAGAACACCAGGGGACGTGAAGTCGCTCTAGCCTTACCATGGAATGGATTCAAGAACTTACTGGTGGAAAAGTTTTGTCCACGTCACGAGCTAAAGAAACTGGAGGTGGAGATGTGGAATCTGGTGCAGGATAGTGGCGAAAATGCCAAGTATACAACTCGTTTTCATGAGTTGTGCATTTTGGTACCACATCTGGTTACTCCTCTATCCCGCAGGATAGAGAAATACATTGAAGGGTTGCCTCTGGTGGTTAGAGGAACTGTCATGGGTAATAACCCTACTACTTTAGAGGCGGCAATTCAACTTGGTGCTACTCTCACTGAGGAGTATGTGAAATCTGGAGTGCTCACCCGAAAGGGATTCAAAAAAACACAGATTGAAGAAGGCAAGAAGCCTGAACAGCATCATCCCAAGAAGAAGAAACAAAAGACAATCAAGAACTTTGCAGCGTTGACTGCGGCTGCACCTACTCATGCCACACCTATCAATGCTATGCCACAACCTGCTAACGCCAGAAAGTCTTATACTGGCACATTTCCACTTTGCACCAGATGTCAGTATCATCATCTACCCAACATTCTATGCAGAAAGTGTCTCAAATGTGGGCGTATGGGACACCTGGCGGCTACATGCCGATCTGCTCATCTTGCTGTTACAACAACTGCTACCACTGCTGCTACAGGTGGAAGAGCCTGTTATAATTGTGGAGCAGAGGGACACTTCAGAAACCAGTGTCCAAAGCTCAACAACAATACTGCTGCTGCTCGTGCTTTTGTAATTGGAACTGCTGAAGCACGTGAGGATCCAGCAGTCATCACGGGTACATTTCTTATCAATGATCACTATGTTTCTATCATATTCGATACTGGTGCTGATAAAAGTTTTATCTCTACTCATACTGCTTCTTTGCTTAATATGCAACTATCCACACTTACTGCTCCCTATACTGTAGAAGTAGCGAATGGTAAGACCATAGTTGTAGATTCCATAATTCATGCTTGTGAGCTAAGATTAAATGACCATCTCTTTTCCATCGATCTCATTCCTATGACTCTCGGAAGCTTCGAAGTTGTAGTAGGAATGGATTGGTTATCCAAAAACAATGCTGAAATCGTATGCTCGGAGAAACTTATTCGAATCCCCTTACCGTCCGGCGAAACGATGATAGTCTACGGCGAGAAACCATGCCGCGGATTGAAGATTGTATCGTGCATCAAGGCGAGGAAGTACTTGAAGAAGAAATATTATGCTTTCCTAGCTCACGTGGTGGAAAAGAAACCTGAAAAGAAAGCAGTTGGAGATGTACCAGTTATCAGAGATTATCCAGACGTATTTCCAGAAGACTTGCCTGGACTACCACCAGTCCGACAAGTGGAGTTTAGAATTGATCTCGTCCCTGGAGCAAACCCAGTGGCGAAATCACCGTATCGATTAGCACCGTCTGAGATGCAAGAACTGTCTAGTCAGCTTCAAGAACTTCTAGACAAAGGTTTCATTAGACCGAGTTTCTCTCCATGGGGAGCTCCGGTTCTCTTTGTCAAAAAGAAAGACGGTTCATTTCGTATGTGTATCGATTATCGTGAGTTGAACAAGTTGACAATCAAGAATAGATATCCTCTGCCCAGGATCGATGATCTGTTTGATCAATTACAGGGAGCAACTTGCTTTTCTAAGATTGATTTACGATCTGGGTATCATCAGTTGAGAGTAAATGATGAGGATATACCAAAGACTGTATTTAGGACTCGGTATGGACACTATGAGTTTGTGGTTATGCCATTTGGGCTGACCAATGCACCCGCAGTGTTCATGGACTTGATGAATCGAGTCTGCAGGCCATACTTGGATCAGTTTGTTATTGTCTTCATTGATGATATACTGATTTATTCCAAGTCAGAACAAGAACACGAGGATCATTTGAGGAAAGTCTTAGAGTTACTAAGAACTGAACGACTATATGCTAAATTCTCAAAATGTGAATTTTGGCTAAAGGAGGTTCACTTCTTAGGACATGTCATAAACAAGGATGGGATACATGTAGATCCGGCGAAGATTGAGGCGATTAAGAACTGGACTACCCCATCTACTCCAACAGAGATTCGTTCATTTCTGGGTCTGGCAGGTTATTACAGAAGATTCATTGCAAACTTCTCTAAGATAGCCTTGCCACTTACCACATTAACTCAGAAAAGTCAAGCGTTTATATGGGGACAGAAACAAGAAGATGCATTTCAACTTCTTAAACAGAAGTTATGTAATTCCCCTATCCTTAGTCTTCCAGAAGGCAGTGATGATTTCATTGTCTACTGTGATGCTTCAAACCTTGGTCTCGGTTGTGTACTTATGCAACGGGACAAGGTCATCGCTTATGCTTCAAGACAACTTAAGGTTCACGAGAAGAATTACACTACTCATGACCTTGAGTTAGGGGCTGTGGTCTTTGCACTGAAGATTTGGAGACACTACCTGTACGGTACTAAATGTGTTATCTATACGGACCACAAGAGCCTTCAACACATTCTCAATCAGAAAGAACTCAACATGAGACAACGACGTTGGGTTGAGCTTCTAACTGATTACGACTGTGAGATTCGTTACCATCCGGGTAAAGCCAATGTGGTGGCGGATGCTCTTAGTCGCAAGGAACCAGTCAAACCGATTCGTGTAAGAGCCATGGAGATAAACACACAGCCAAACTTGAAAGACTTGATTCGTATTGCACAACAACAAGTAGTAACAGATAATCAACTCAAGACAGACTTGGATTGTGGTATTGAGAAGAAACTAGAACCTCGAGCTGATGGGTTGTTATATCTCAACGGCCGCATTTGGATTCCAAAGTCTGAAGAATTGCGCACACTCATCTGTGATGAGGCTCATAAGTCGCGATACTCAGTTCATCCTGGAGCCGACAAGATGTATCAAGACTTGAGGACATCTTACTGGTGGCCGGGGATGAAGAAAGACATAGCACTGTACGTGGGAAAATGTCTTACATGTTCAAAGGTCAAAGCAGAACATCAAAAACCTTCGGGACTTCTGCAGCAACCTGAAATTCCTCAATGGAAATGGGAGCAAATTTCCATGGATTTCATAACAAAGTTGCCGAGAACTCCGAGAGGTTTCGATTCGATTTGGGTGATCGTTGATCGACTCACCAAATCTGCTCATTTTCTCCCAATCCGAGAGGATTACAAGATGGAGAAGTTATCCACATTGTACATCAACGAAATCATTGCACGTCATGGTACTCCAACATCAATCATATCCGATCGTGATAGTCGCTTTACTTCTCGCTTTTGGCAATCATTGCAAAAGGCTTTGGGAACGCGTGTTAATCTTAGCACGGCGTATCATCCCCAAACCGACGGCCAAAGTGAGAGGACTATCCAAACACTTGAGGACATGCTTCATTCTTGTGTCATTGACTTCGGTGGAAGTTGGGACACTCATCTCCCACTCATTGAGTTTTCATATAACAATAGCTATCATACGAGCATTCAATGTGCACCATTCGAAGCTCTATATGGTAGAAAGTGCCGATCACCGGTCTGTTGGACCGAGATTGGTGACTCACAGGTCGTAGGACCAGAACTCATTCAGGAAACATCAGACAAGATCACAATCATTCAGTCACGGCTTAAGGCCGCACGAGATCGGCAGAAGAGTTATGCTGATCGTCGTCGGAAACCGCTTGAGTTTCAAGTGGGTGACCGAGTCTTACTCAAAGTTTCTCCCTGGAAAGGCGTTGTCCGATTCGGGAAGAAAGGGAAACTTGCACCAAGGTACGTTGGACCTTTTGAGATCCTGGAACGGATTGGTCCCGTAGCCTACAAACTCAAACTTCCAGTGGAGCTAAGCAATGTTCATGATACTTTTCATGTATCAAATCTTAAGAAATGCTTGGCGGATCATGATGTTCAGATTCCACTGGAAGACATACAGATTCAGAACAACATGCAATTCATTGAACGTCCAGTTGAGATCATGGATCATGGGGTCAAGAAACTTAAACGCAGCCGTATCCCGATCGTGAAAGTGCGATGGGAGGGCAAACGCGGTGCTGAGTTCACCTGGGAACGTGAAGACCAGATGAAGCTTAAGTACCCTCATCTTTTTACAGTATCTTCGGCTAGTTAATTTCGGGACGAAATTCCCTTAACTAGGGGAGACTGTAACATTTGTGCATATAGTCATGTAGTTGTAAACAGTATTAGAACAGTGTCTATTCATGGTTCAGTTCATCAATGTGTTTCAGTATGTTCAAAAAGTGTGCTTGTGTGTTACAGGATCTTAGTAGTCAGAAAACAAGTATGTATTATCTATTTACAGTCGATTTCACTAAGCAAGAACAGTAACTTGTTATATCGAAACAGTGGTGGGCAGCGAGAGTGAGCCCTATACATATACTGCGTTCGGTGTAACAGGTTAGTGTTAGTGCGTAGTGTTGAGACGAATAGTATAACAATTAATTAATTCAACCAAGATCGTAATCTGTAAGCGAGACTGAGTATAGTTATGGGTGACGATCCATAATAATACGAATGTTGAACTTATAATTACGATTAAACGACTTTAAATATTTTAATACGATCGGAAAACGTACGCGATTGCGGGTATACACGTAATTGTGAATGTTTAACGATCCGACAACACACGAAGAGTAAAAATAATTATATTAATTATTTTATATTTTACAATTTTGAAACTCATCATTTTAATGAGTTTAACAATTTTTTTAAATAAAAGCCGCGTAAAATACGCGTCTCGTTCCGGAAACGCGAACCGAGCGACCGAAACGGACCCGAATACCACCCGGGCTATAAAAGCCTTGAACAAACCTTTTCCTTTCATTTTTGGCAGCCAAACCCTCTCTCTACAAATTTTCGCAAACCCTCTCTCTCTCTAGAAAAACCGACTTTAAACGCGCGTAACTCGCTTATTTCTCAACGGATTTCGAAGTTCTTGGTGTCCACGCGAAGCTCTCGACAAACTCTACACGAAAGTACAAGAAATCAGTGGTTTTATCCGGCCAAAAACGAGGTATGATCGAGAGAATAATCACGAACGTAGGGTTTTCTATGTGTGTTTGTTGGAAACCCGACAACCAGCCGGTTTTAGCACTCCATTTCTATTTTCGCACCACTAGCAACCCTATCTGAAATTATACTAGTTAGATCGTGGTCTGGATCCAAGGATTTCGAAGATGGTGATGATGCTGGTAACAGGTTCGGCGGCTAAACCTTCATCCACAGCCGGCCGAACCCTAAAGAGGATTCACGAACCTTGCATAGTTCGTGGTGTTATCAGCCGAACCCCAGGGGTCCTCACGAGCCTTCATGCTGTCAACGAACCATCCTAAGACCACGAACCCTCCTAGCTTAGACGAACCATCTCATGCTGTTGCCGAACCATGTCCCAGCCGAACTATCCTACATGAACCAACTCAGGCGAACTCTAAGGAACCACGAGCCTTCACGAACCATTTGAATGTCCAACGAACCCTCCATGCATTCTACAAATTCTGTTTGTTACAGCGAACCTCCATGCAATAGTTAACCTAGACGAACTATATGGTTCGTTGCTAAATGGCCGAACCCTTCAACCATGCAATCGGCCGAACCCATGCAGACCCACCATCATATCAGACGAACCTTGGGCTAAAACCTCAAAGGGTTCGCTGCCCAAATGGCAGCCCACTTTCTTTTCGGCCCAACCTAAACCATACCCGGCCCAATTCCATTTACAACTTGGCCCGTAGACTTAAACCATGTACACTTGAGATAGCTCGGTCCATTAGGGGCTTTAAGTTGGCCCAATATGACCTTGGGTATTCTACATGGTCCATAAACAAGTTTGTTGGCCCAATAGCACATTCAATTGGGCCATGGCCTTGTTAAGCCCCATGGTTTATGGGTTTAAGGCCCAATTGTGTTGGCATTGATTATGATATTGTGAATTGATCACTAAGAGGTTAAGTGACAACTTAACATAATCAAGAGATCAATTCATAATCACAATGACTTGAAATCAATTGAACATCTTTTCACAACAAATGGTAAACAATGGCTATCAAATTCAAGAACATTTATCATTTTATGCATAGGAATTATGCATCAAAGAACATTTCATAAGTTTCTTGGACCCATGATCAATCAAATGACTCAAAGCATAACATTTAAGTTTTCACAACAATCAAATCATGAGAACACAAGTCAATCAATGAATCAAGTTATACAATTATAAATCCTATATCTTATGTATGATTACAATGTTATAGGAACAAGTTAGAAGTCCTGTTTGCTACTTGCTAACTGTTTTAGTTCAGAGTCTACTGCAGACAGGTGAGAACTTTAGCCCCTCTTTTACTGTTTTATAACTGTTTTGGGGTGGAACACGTGATCAAAACCGCTATTTCAATCTTGTTTCATTGCACAGTTATGTGCATTCATAAACATTACAGGTTTATCTTATGAATCCAAGTGATTCTTCAACTGTTAAAGGAATATTGTCAACTGTTTTAAAGGAATTATTTTCTATTAAACCCTTATTACTAAAAAGGATTTTATAATGTTTTCTTGAAATGTTTTATAACAGTTTTACTCAAATGTTCTTTTAAAGGATTTTACAAACCCTTTTGTTATAAACCTTGTTATTACACAAGGTCATCACATCATGGTATTCAAAACAAGTGGTTCACAACATGGTATCCAAATTCATTGGTTCAAAACATGGTATTCAAATCAAGTGGTTCAAAACATGGTATTCAAATCAAGTGGTTCAAAACATGGTATTCAAATCAAGTGGTTCAAAACATGGTATTCAAATCAAGTGGTTCAAAACATGGTATTCAAATTCATTGGTTCAAAACATGGTATTCAAGTCAAGTTGTTCACATCATAGTATTCAAATCAAGAGATTCATTTCATGTTACATAAACAAAGGATTCAACTCGTGGAGTTAAATCCAGGTTTTCAATAAGACATTAACACATCCGGTTAAAGTAAGATTCAGAAAACATGGTGTCCATTGTTGTAAACAAACTTATAAACCCATCAAGTATCATATTCATTAGCGTTAGTACTGGGTGATCACAACAAGGGAAAGCGGACACATACATTGGGGCAGGCCGATTGCTGCAGTTAGTTTTTAAATCTGTTTTATAAACTAACTGCAGATTTCGGTTACATATGGTTTATTCAAAACTGTTGACATATTATCTAACTCCAAACGTGGTTTGGGACTTGATATTATATGTTGACTCATGTGCAAACAGTGATTGGACTGTTTACACTCATTTTCTTACTTGATGTTAGTTTGGGTTGCAGCTCATCCGTGTGAATCTTATGATGCTTTAACTTACCTATGTCTTATATCATATACTCATGTTTACAAATGCTTAAACCTATTGTTCTCACCAACTACGTCTGTAGTTGACAGTTACTTTTCACGTGTTTCAGGTAATCAGGTTTAAGACATTCTCAGGGACAACTAAGGAGACCATTCTAAGATAGAACAAGATGAAGAAACATACTAGGATGGAATAGAAACTCACTAAATCCTAAATGTTTAATTGTCTTGTTTGGAGTCTTATTTTGTAAACTATATTTTGGGTCTGTAGTTGTCTTACTTTTGGTAGATAGATTGTCTGTAACTAATCAACTGTCTAAACATTATGAAATGTAGTAATCCATTGTGGTTGTTCTTATTCAATACTTGTGCATGATTCAACTGATCATACGTCACCGCGCCGTGGATTCCGCACGCGGCGCAGGGGTGTGACATTAATGGTCACATGCATGTGTTTGAACCCATGATTTATGCTTAGAATAAAGTTTAGGAAACTAACAAGATGATTCTTGGAATGTTTGGATTGTTAGAATTGCTAAAAGGGTGATATTTAGAGATGTTACTAAATATAGTAACTTTTTATTTTAGGTTTGCTTGAAATGATGGTTTTGAAGGATGTTATATGTTTAGAGTGCTTATTTAAACTTGTTAGGATGTTAGTAAATGGTTTCATGCTCTAAAATGGGTGAGAAATGTGTTTTATCACAAGTTACTATAAATAGTAACTTTGTGTTTGCCAATTTCGGGAATAGGAGCATGCTAGACATAACGATTATGATTAAATGACTATCTATGACTAGGATAATGATACTTAGATGATGTTGGTTGATAAACTTGATAAAATATGCTTATTTGAGTAACTTTCCAAAAATGGAAACTTTTACGCGCAAACTATGCTAAACCGGCTATGTGTAACTATGTGCTATGTGATAACATGCTCATTTAGGATAATTATGCATGTTAGAATAATCGGAATATGACCTTATGCATAACTTGCCAAACATGGAAACTTTCCTAAAATAGAAACTTACTATAAATAGTAAGTTTCCTCATAGGAACGATTTTGGTATCCGTACACTTCACACAACACTAAATCGCACGCTTACACGAACACTTGGTCCAAACCGTCACCAACGGGTCGTTAGGTCAAACACGATCGACACGGTCAAACACGGTCAACTCGACCCACATAACCACTTAGTGTCGTTGAACACTAACACGGTCCGGTGAGACCCACATACGCGAACACTAACTCATAACACCTACATGATATAGGTGATTACTAGCCGGCGAGCTACACTACTCTTTTGAGCTAACGCATATCTAAACTCAGGTGAGTTTACGGCCCCACTTTTACTCTTTAACTGTTTTACTGAACTTTTGGGGTGAGAATACAATGCAACTATTTTAGATATATGACTGGTATGTTGTGAAAACCATTTTCGAGTGTAACTATTATCGCATAAAGCCCTCACTTATCCTTACCGTTAGTTGTGTATGCAAACGAGTCGTAATTACGTAGTACTACTGGGTTTGACTAACCCCACTCGGCACCAATGTTGACTGGAGGTCATAACGAGTGTAATTTCGATGTGAATTGCGAGTTCAGCGATGACTCGCGGAGGCAAACGGGAACAGTCTAGTTTCGGTAAGATGAACTGACACACTCCACGGATCGTGGTATCCAACTAAACTTTAACATACCCAGTATATGTCTGTTTACTTTTTTCTGTCTGTCTAAACCTGTGAACTCACCAACTTTATAGTTGACACTTTTTCGCATGTATTCTCAGGTAACTAATGGAGCACACGCTAGGACGCTCACATGGACACACTAAGGAGTCAAGCTTACATATAGACTCTTGTCCTAGGCTTGCGTGCATGTATTCTGTTTTGAAAACAATTTAAACATTGTAGTGTCTTGAACAATTACATTCCGCTGCAAACTCATGTATTTCTGATGTTTAACACTTTCCACTGCTTATTGAATGAAACTTGTATTGTTTTACAATCTGTGTGAATGTGTAACTCATATAGAGTCGTTCTATATGACCATGAGCTATGATCCTGGCCACGTCACACCCACGTGGACTGACACCACGAGTGGCAATTTGGGGGTGTGAGATTGTCAGCTCCCGGATTAACTGAATATCGCGACTTATGAGCCTCATCACAGATGAGTGTGCGCAATTCGTCTGACTTTGGAATCCACATGCGACCGTTGAAGTATAAAACCCCATCAGATTGAGCTTCTTGTTTACCTTGAACTCCGCAGTCTATGTAACAACTGTAAGAAAATCCCAACAAACTAAGACATTAAATTGTAATACGATAATAAGGCCCAATACGATATAAAGGCCCAACAAGATATAAAGGTTCAATAAGATGTGAAAGCCCAATAAGAAACTTAGGCCCAATTAGGCCTATTAAGAATTTTAAACAGAACATAATGTGTGAACACCGATATTAATTAATTTAACGTTCTGACTCCCGAGCTGAGGTAAATAGCTTTGATAAATACCTAATTAAAATATATATATATATATTTACGATATTAAAGGTACAAGAATCTTATTTAGAGCGTGAAAACATTAAATCCGTTAAATATGGCGTATACGCGATATTAACGTATTTCAACGTAATTAATTTAACAAATTATTTATAACGAACAAAATAAACATTTTAATAATAATTTAGGTTATTATTGTTGATCTAATAAATATCGGGTCTAGAATAATAAACGATGACGAAATACAATCGTGATACGAGTATTATACGCGTTTAAAACCCTAGATAACTCTAAGTATAAAAAGGGATGGAAACCCTATTCTTTCTTTCCATACACCAGCCGCAACACATCCTTGTGTGTGTGTGCACGTTCAACAGCTCAAAACACCCGAGAGAAAGAGAGAAAGGAGCAGCGGCCGGAGCTGGCCACCCACGGCGGCGGAACAGGGTGGCTACACCTCCGAAATCCTCTCAACCAACTATACAACCTTTTCTTCTCCAACTTCGCAAGATGTCGAGTCTAAAGGGGTCAAAAGGGGGTGCGAAGGTGACGACGGCTAGGGTTTCATCCAAACGAACTGTGGCTAAAGGCTGAGGTCGAGTTCGAGATGGCTACCAGGGGTTACCAGATGGTGGAATGAACATGAAGGAGCCGCATGCAGTGGCAGTAGTGGCTAGGTTTCCGCCTATGGCTCATGTGGCGGTGGTTCTAGTACCGAAACATGACTTTCCCAGCGGATTCTCACACTCCAGCCGAACTAGATGGTAAGAACAACTTGGTAAACTCCGATTCACACATGCATGTCATTACCTTGAGGATTTTTGTTGTAATATGTGCGTGTTTGGATGGTTTTTGTAAGGGAGATGGTCGGAGGTCGAGATAGAGGGATTATCACCAGATGGATGGTGGTTCCCGATGGTCAGAGCCTTCTTTGAACGCAATGGTGGCGGTCTCGATCCATTGGAAGGTCTACAGAAACAATGGGAGTAGCTAATAAGGTTAGGAGAGTGTATTACAACAAGAAGCAGGTAAGAATCGACACCATAACACCCGATTTATACATGCATGTTGTTTCCTTGGAGGTTCTTATGTTAAAAGTATGTGTTGGTGATTCTTCTAGCGGCTGTAATGGCGACTAGCAGCTACTGGTGGTGGTGGAACAGCCACGGTGGTGGCCAGAAGTGAAACCGAGGAGATTACGGCTTTGGGAGATGATTAAAGCCTCGGTCAAGAAAAGTCAAAGCAGATTAGGACCGGTCAAACCCGGACAGACTCGGTCAACAGGAAAAACCGACTACACGATTTTATTCGTTAATTAAAAACGATTTAAGACACATGTTCGAGTTATGAAACAAACGTGCGAATAGTTTAATCGGTTTTGGATACGCGAAACGAACGGGTGGGAAGGTAAACCGCGCGCTATTAGCTTTTAATATGTGATTTATTTGTTTATACAAACATGCTAAGTTGGTTGAGCTTTTGGGTTAACAAACATAAATTATAATTAGAAATGATTGGTTAAAAATGCGATTATTGGTTGGAACCATATACCGTATGTGATTTATGTTAAAGTTTCGGAGGCGTATACGTAAATAAATATATCTATACGTGAGTGATTTATAAAAAAAAATATACTTAAGATGCTCACACAAAATCATGTTTATAAATGTTTATACATACAATAAGTATGTCAATACTTGACTAATGTATATGGTTTATACTTTGGTTTTATTATAGTATATGTGGTATATATATTTAGAGTATTAAATTGAATGAAATTTATAAATTATAAACCAACTAGTTAAATGTTTAATTATAATAAGACTTGGAAAGCTAGATCCTTAGTTCAACATAATAAATGGTACAAAGTGTTAATATGAACACTTGTAATATATATGCACATTTACATAGGATAAACACATGTTTAAATGGGTATTACAAGTTTTAACATATAAAATATCGGTACTTATTGAAATGTATATAGAACTTGTTACGTTGGGTATAAATTAACTTAGATGCTTGAATTAAATAGAACTTTATAAATTGTGTACTCAATGAATGTGTAGGATACATATATATATAATTCTCATATAAACATTTAGTCTTTATATATATACAAATACACGTTATATATACATCTATAGTATTGTATACAATTATTAGTTAAGTATAATCACATGTTTATAAATATGTTTAATTTAACATGTTAACAATTGAATTTATAAACACATGGGTAAACAAAATATAAATTAGGTTGACATTAATAAGATGAATGTGCATACATATGTTAATGGTAGTATGATAGTATTACACAATTAGGAGCTTAACAAAAGGTGTTTGACTCTATATTAATATGATTTTATACAAAATATCAATCTTATACAAATTCTCTATTTTATCATGAATTTGTTAATTTTATACTAAGACTACTTACCTTTAAGAGTATTATTATTATTATCAACAGCATTTCTATTCTTTCAAGACTACTAAAGGTCTTACTAAATATTATCTAACATTTTAAGTATTTACGAATCATACTCATTTTGTCATTTAAATTATTGTTTAAAAATAATTAGACTCATTAAGAACATTAATATTAACCTAACATATGGTACTCCTTTATTCATATATTTTACAAATGATTAACATATTGAAAATTGATACGTTATTAATATTGTTAGTAAAATTAGTATTATTATTGTTATTATTATTTATTATTATTATTACCCTTAATAATAGTATTGTCTAAGAATGATTACTTACCTTGAAACATAGAAATTAAATTATGTATATTTTAAACATTCTTTTGTTCAATATTTATAACAATTACAATAGTAGTATATACAATGACTACAACATGTAAAATATCTCAGATACTAATGATTAATTGAAACTATTTTGTAATGCATGAAATACTTATTAATTATCTTTAATTATTAATAAGTTAGGTAAATACATTATAATAATTATCTTCTTGTCTTATAATACCTTATGTATTACATCAATTTATATCAAAAGTAAAGCACCATGACTAGTAATACAGCTAAACAACTTGAATATTGATCGTCTCAAGGGTGAGCCAACATTTATATGTACAATTGAATAGTAGGATTTCACTGAGTATAGTAATATAAAGAAACATTATGCTAGTAAACCTTACACACATAAACCCAAAGAGCTCAACCACAATCAACAACCATAATATATGAATCTACAACTTATACATGTATAGATGATTACAAATAGGAACTTGCCTTGATGATAACTCTGGGAACATAGCAAATCTTGCATAGTGGCACAATGACATATTTATACATGAACAAAAGGAACCAGTTAAAGCAACCAGGTGAGTTCATGTGATCCCTTTTCTTTTTACTGTTTTGGGATACTGAAAGCATGCTCCATAAACTGTTTATAAAATTATATTTATGTGATAATGAACGTCCGTTTCAAATAAAATTGCTTCCCCTAGACATTAAACATAATTTACAACCATTAACTCATAAGGAGAGCCGGTGAGTATATGGGTAGTACTACTTGGGGAATCCCCCCCGCACAGTGGCCCGAAAGGGTGGCCTTATAAAATAGGGTTGAAACCCCACTGAGGTTAATGTCAACCGTTGTGGCATATATTCTTTAGAATGGGAAGTAAATTAGAATGACCATGTTATGGGCTAACATTATAAGAGGCAAACGCCCGAGCATGGAGCAGGGTTGATTGAATTGATTTTGAATTATCACATGCTATTTATTATTGTGTCTGTAAACTAAAACTCATGAGCTCACCAACTTTATAGTTGACGTATTTTAGCATGTCTTTCAGGTAATTAGAAACAGGTTTGACTCGGATACAAGGTTGCTTGAACAAGAACACCACATGGAAAACTGAAGAACTTGGCTTAAAGATTAATAAAGTGTGCTGATGCCTGGATGGACCTAATAACTCTAGAAAGTCTCCCACTAGTGAAATCATATCTTTAGATTTGTTGTAAACAAATTAGATATCAAGACTAAACCTTTGGTTGAATTGTAATTTATTTATTTTGTCTTCCGCTACTTTGTGTTTTGAATCAATCGTTAGTCAAGCCCCCAGGTTGGGCTGTGACAGGTTGGTATCAGAGCCAAAGGTTTTAGCGAATTAGGAACCTTAGGATAAGTTCCTAGACTTTAACCTGAGTAATCTAGGGGCCTAAACAAATAGAAACATGATATTAGTGAGACCATGCATACCCAGGCATATGAAGCACACAAATGTTAAAATAGAACAACCATGTAAATTAAATTCAGGATTATGGGTGCACACATAATGGTGAATTTGAAGTTACATGGGATGTTCTAAGACACACACAAGATAAAAATTTGGACATAATGTTTATGCATACACGTGTAAGTACTTGTTATGATAATGACTGTTGGAACAAACGATAGTTGACATTGGGAGTTGAGCATAGAATTATGTTACAAGAGGTCAACGATGATTTTAGGGTATGTTATTTTCCTTCGTTCATCCTATTCTAGTGGAAACGACATTCCCGTATTCTCAACTTCTTTTTACCGCAAATACTGTGGGAATCATGACTTCTTCTTTATCAAGGTACGTATGTTGTCAACTTTCAAATACTTTGAAGGCGTTCGAGAATCTTTTGTTTTATTCTGAAGATTCCAAAATTCTTTGTACTTCTTTATCAAACTCTTATTTACAACCACAGAAGATTTATTTAAAGACATCAACTTGGTCCATTCCTCAACTAACCACAAGGCTACACGAGTGAGTGAAAAATCACAAAGACCCAGAAGAAAGCAGGTGATGACATCAAAGTTATACGACACACTGTACCTTCAGATTCAGATTATCATACGTGTAAACTTGAGATAATCTTCATTTCATCGTTTCTCCTATCAACATTAGGTTAATCACCTTTAACAACCAATGACCATTTTTGGTCTGTGATTTTCTATTTCTATTATCCTTAATAGTTCATCTTCGATCTCCAAACTTTCATCAACGATTCATTCTATTTGCGACTCTAATGAACACACTTTTTACTTAACCATTCTGAATTCTTGATAGCTAAGGTAGAAGTATTGGAATTGTATGTTGTTGAGAGGAAATTTCTTAGTTCACACAGCAGGAATGTAAACCTTCATTATGAAGTTTAGTTTATTCTACCACTTGAACTTTTGTTCCAGAAATGTTATTTCATAAGCAATCCAAATCAACATCGAAACTTTTTCCCTACACAATCCAATCAAATCGAACTCCTAATCCTGAACCAAACAATGACGTCATAGGTAAACAAGTTAGAAATCCCTAAAGGAGCTCCACCTAGTGAATATAATTGATGGAACAGGAAGCTGCAGACCGAGAACATGACTTAAGAAGTTAGGTTGTCATGAGAGGAATGTATTCCCATGGATCATCAGGGTGATCAAGATATTCTTCAATAGCAATATATAAGGGAAGACGCAAAGGTGATTTTATGTACGGTATATCGAAGACCATAGATGAGATTGGGCGAGACTTCCTATTATCTCTTCAAGAAGCTTCATGGTTTTGGCGAATGAGACCTCCATGCGCATTGATATACGATGATCAGTACCAGCTACCAAATTATAGCAAGGTGAAGGAAGGTAATTAATACCAAGAGGAAAAGATGAGTTTCAAACAGTTAGAATCGATGATTATCAGAAAAAGAAGAAGTGAAGAATTAATGGTGAAATATTTAATCTTAGATCAGAAGATTTTATAGTGCCAATAAATGTTTTGAGAAGCATTGAAGACCAACTGCAAGAAATAGTATGTGCATCATGGCATTAAGGTGAATCTTATCAACTTGTGTAGTAGGATATAGTAAATTGTTTAATTTATATTTAAATACATACTAACATATTTACGGTCAAATACGTTTGGTGAGGACACTATCGTAATATATCGAAACGGTGGTGGGCTGGCGGCTGATCAGGCAGGTAGCCTGACTCTACGTATGCCCTATACATAAACTATGTTCGGTATATTGGGATAGTGTTGTTGCAAAACGTTATGACAAGTAATAGGACAGTTAAAACATTTTAAACAAATAACAACTACAAGAATTCTCATGTTATACAACTTATAAATTCCAAACAAGCCGAAGTCACGAATAGTTATACGAAAGACTCTAGTTGAGTACCGACCACTCTATAGTGGAGGAAGAGATCTCAGAAAATCGAAGAGTTTAGACGTTTTAGAGATTTTGATCATTGAGTAGATCTGCACGGGAACATGTTCATACAAACACCATCAATAGATGATAAGTTGAATTAGCAAGAAGGGCAACTAATCTAGATTGTCACTACCAGAAAATAGTTATTACCAGGATTAAGCGGTATGGAAGGACTGCAGCGAAGTAACGTCGGAGGATCAATCTCAAAGAAGATATAATGTATTAAATTGTAAAGAGAAAAGCTACATGGAGGTAGCATAAAAAGGTAAAAATCATTTGCGAAAAGTCAACCTCAAGAGCACAATTATGAAGATCTCTGTCAGATTTTAAATGAAGATCACATGCGAGCCTAATGCACTTTTTTTTATCGGTCCAAGACGTAAGGTAAATAAAATATGTACACCAGGAGTATTCATGACAATGAGATACGTTGAAAATCTTATAACGACAAGATATTACTAGGCTATAACTGATAGGACGAAGTAGCACGACTAGTAAAAGAGATAGGAAATGAAACCGGCAACCAATGCAATGACACAATGAAGTAGTAGTCATCTACATAATGTGAGGGAAGAAATATAGAACATTCTATTGATTTTCGCAAAACGATAAAATAATTATTTGTTAGACCTACTGCGAAGCCAACAACAATCTATACTTCTATAACTCATAACTTCATTTATCAACAACAAAGCGGATAAATAAGAGTCAATACGTTATTGGAATAGACAGTATCATATACGAAAGTCATGTCCATTTGTTCATCAAAAGTGGGTACATTAATGGAATTATTAATGGGAATCAATAGCTCGATCTCAGCAAGCACACAATTGAGGTTCCGGTGCAAGAAGTCATCGTTAGGGTGATGTAGGTCAAAAGCTACTTAGACGGACTTATCGAAAATGGACAAATTGTTATCACCCTAGATTAGAGGTAACCTCATCAGTTTCTTTTGTAATCATGATGGATGTCTTTTAACTACGTTATCTATTCTTTTACACCACCACATACTATTAGTGTTTCTAAAATTTCCGACACAATTCCATTTTATTAGTGGCATTTGAAAGAACTACTCCTTGATTTTTCTTGGTAAGGACGAAGCTTCCCTAAAAGTCTGTATCTCTGATTTCTTATATTCCAAACCGGATGATCAAAAAGTTTGATATATTCAAACAAGATGCTACCCTCCTTCCGAATGATGATTTGTCCTTTGATTCTATTTTGAAAGACTTCCTATGAGGCTGTAATTGTTGCAAACCCTTGAAATAATTCTGGGTAATATCCTGACACAAACAGTGAGTCAAATCCTTTACGAATCTAATTTAATCGACTCTAGTTGAAATCTAACCTATGTATCCTTGTTAACTTATCCATTGGAAATTCTATGAGAACTTTAATTACGGGTACTTTATCGATCTCTCAAAAATTTACCTAAGGCTACAGTCAGGAGCCTTAGCGAATAAATCCCCTACGTGAAATGATCTACGTATTGTAAAGGTATCTCTTCGCATGAATGGCAATAAAAATCCTTAAATTCAGATTTTCAATATCCTAGTAATCGTATTAGGCTCTACTCTTTCCCTAACTAGACAGGGATCAATAGCTTCTTTTATTAGTATTATTTTAATCGCACTGGAGCCTATTCTTTGATAATCTAGGTTTAGAGCAACAACTCCATTTTTATACATTTAAGACTTTAGTTAAACTCAACATAAAACGTTATTATGCCCTACTCACAATTACATTGTTGATAGGCTCATAAATTTGTTTCAATCTTAACTCAACTACTTAAAGTGTATCGGTTACACTTTAGTTCTGGATAATCTATACGATTGACTTCGATTACTTGAAATGGTTACTCTCACTCTATTGGTTTTAGAAACCAAAGATATGTTTATCATTGACAAGCTTTGTAGGCTCACATAAGAAATCATAAAAATATAGTATAATGAAAGTAACCAAGAATACAAGATTGATTTACATTATGTTCAATATTGTGCCAAATGTCATGTATAAATGAGATAATTATATTATTATTCAGGATGAGACATTAAATGAACAACATGTATGCTTGATTTCTATGTTTATGTTGTAGGAAACATTGTATCCAGAAACATGATCAAGGAGCTATGAGCCTTGACAACTATTGGTTACATTCAGTATAAGATGAAACATTATGTTTGGAAACAAGATCAAAGCGATTGGACTTTGTAAACTATTGATACATTGGATACGTAATGAAATATTTTGGAAAAACTAGAATGTAACTTGGCGTCTTATGGAACACTTATAACGCAATTAAATTATATTTATATGAACTTTTCTGTATTATAGCCTTATGAACAATTAAACTGCAATACATGTAGACTGACATTTTTTGATAGGTTTTACTGTTTATAATTATTATGGTCTTTATTAATATCTTATGCCATAATAGGTAAAAGTGTATGCATGTTTAGTTCAAGGGTAGCCTCTTAGGATGAATTAGAACATGGTGATACTTAGAAATGGTAAACCAAAATTTAAGCTTTAAGAAAAGATGCATAAGAAATACCTACAACTACTCGAACATGCTAAACCGTAGAAACAGCTAATTTCGAGGACGAAATTCTTTTAAGTTGGGGAGACTGTAACAACTGTAAGAAAATCCCAACAAACTAAAACATTAAATTGTAATACGATAATAAGGCCCAATACGATATAAAGGCCCAACAAGTTATAAAGGTTCAATAAGATGTGAAAGCCCAATAAGAAACTTAGGCCCAATTAGGCCTATTAAGAAATTTAAACAGAACTTAATGTGTGAACACCGGTATTAATTAATTTAACGTTCTGACTCCCGAGCTGAGGTAAATAGCTTTGATAAATACCTAATTAAAAAAAAATATATTTACGATATTAAAGGTACAAGAATCTTATTTAGAGCGTGAAAACATTAAATCCGTTAAATATGGCGTATACGCGATATTAACGTATTTCAACGTAATTAATTTAACAAATTATTTATAACGAACAAAATAAACATTTTAATAATAATTTAGGTTATTATTGTTGATCTAATAAATATCGGGTCGAGAATAATAAACGATGACGAAATACGATCGTGATACGAGTACTATACGCGTTTAAAACCCTAGATAACTCTAAGTATAAAAAGGGATGGAAACCCTATTCTTTCTTTCCATACACCAGCCGCAACACATCCTTGTGTGTGTGTGCACGTTCAGCAGCTCAAAACACCCGAGAGAAAGGAGCAGCGGCCGGAGCTGGCCACCCACGGCGGATACACGGCGGCGTCACGGCGGCAGAACAGGGTGGCTACACCTCCGAAATCCTCTCAACCAACTCTACAACCTTTTCTTCTCCTACTTCGCGAGATGTCGAGTCTAAAGGGGGTCAAAAGGGGGTGCGAAGGTGACGACGGCTAGGGTTTCATCCAAACGAACTATGGCTAAAGGCTGAGGTCGAGTTCGTGATGGCTACCAGGGGTTACCACATGGTGGAATGAACATGAAGGAGCCGCATGCAGTGGCGGTAGTGGCTAGGTTTCCGCCTATGGCTCCTGTGGCGGTGGTTCTAGTACCGAAACATGACTTTCCCAGCGGATTCTCACACTCCAGCCGAACTAGATGGTAAGAACAACTTGGTAAACTCCGATTCACACATGCATGTCATTACCTTGAGGATTTTTGTTGTAATATGTGCGTGTTTGGATGGTTTTTGTAAGGGAGATGGTCGGAGGTCGAGATAGAGGGATTATCAACAGATGGATGGTGGTTCCCGATGGTCAGAGCCTTCTTTGAACGCAATGGTGGTGGTCTCGATCCATTGGAAGGTCTACAGAAACAATGGGAGTAGCTAATAGGGTTAGGAGAGTGGATTACAACAAGAAGCAGGTAAGAATCGACACCATAACACCCGATTCATACATGCATGTTGTTTCTTTGGAGGTTCTTATGTTAAAAGTATGTGTTGGTGATTCTTCTAGCGGCTGTAATGGCGACTAGCAGCTACTGGTGGTGGTGGAACAGCCACGGTGGTGGCCAGAAGTGAAACCGAGGAGATTACGGCTTTGGGAGATGATTAAAGCCTCGGTCAAGAAAAGTCAAAGCAGATTAGGACCGGTCAAACCTGGACAGACTCGGTCAACAGGAAAAACCGACTACACGATTTTATTCGTTAATTAAAAACGATTTAAGATACATGTTCGAGTTATGAAACAAACGTGCGAATAGTTTAATCGGTTTTGGATACGCGAAACGAACGGGTGGGAAGGTAAACCGCGCGCTATTAGCTTTTAATATGTGATTTATTTGTTTATACAAACATGCTAAGTTGGTTGAGCTTTTGGGTTAACAAACATAAATTATAATTAGAAATGATTGGTTAAAAATGCGATTATTGGTTGGAACCATATACCGTGTGTGATTTATGTTAAAGTTTCGGAGGCGTATACGTAAATAAATATAACTATACGTGAGTGATTTATAAAAAAATAATATACTTAAGATGCTCACACAAAATCATGTTTATAAATGTTTATACATACAATAAGTATGTCAATACTTGACTAATGTATATGGTTTATACTTTGGTTTTATTATAGTATATGTGGTATATATATTTAGAGTATTAAATTGAATGAAATTTATAAATTATAAACCAACTAGTTAAATGTTTAATTATAATAAGACTTGGAAAGCTAGATCCTTAGTTCAACATAATAAATGGTACAAAGTATTAATATGAACACTTGTAATATATATGCACATTTACATAGGATAAACACATGTTTAAATGGGTATTACAAGTTTTAACATATAAAATATCGGTACTAATTGAAATGTATATAGAACTTGTTACGTTGGGTATAAATTAACTTAGATGCTTGAATTAAATAGAACTTTATAAATTGTGTACTCAATGAATGTGTAGGATACATATATATATAATTCTCATATAAACATTTAGTCATTATATATATACAAATACACGTTATATATACATCTATAGTATTGTATACAATAATTAGTTAAGTATAATCACATGTTTATAAATATGTTTAATTTAACATGTTAACAATTGAATTTATAAACACATGGGTAAACAAAATATAAATTAGGTTGACATTAATAAGATGAATGTGCATACATATGTTAATGGTAGTATGATAGTATTACACAATTAGGAGCTTAACAAAAGGTGTTTGACTCTATATTAATATGATTTTATACAAAATATCAATCTTATACAAATTCTCTATTTTATAATGAATTTGTTAATTTTATACTAAGACTACTTACCTTTAAGAGTATTATTATTATTATCAACAACATTTCTTTTCTTTCAAGACTACTAAAGGTCTTAATAAATATTATCTAACATTTTAAGTATTTACGAATCATAATCATTTTGTCATTTAAATTATTGTTTAAAAATAATTAGACTCATTAAGAACATTAATATTAACCTAACATATGGTACTCCTTTATTCATATATTTTACAAATGATTAACATATTGAAAATTGATACGTTATTAATATTGTTAGTAAAATTAGTATTATTATTGTTATTATTATTTATTATTATTATTACCCTTAATAATAGTATTGTCTAAGAATGATTACTTACCATGAAACATAGAAATTAAATTATGTATATTTTAAACATTCTTTTGTTCAATATTTATAACAATTACAATAGTAGTATATACAATGACTACAACATGTAAAATATCTCAGATACTAATGATTAATTGCAACTATTTTGTAATGCATGAAATACTTATTAATTATCTTTAATTATTAATAAGTTAGGTAAATACATTATAATAATTATCTTCTTGTCTTATAATACCTTATGTATTACGTCAATTTATATCAAAAGTAAAGCACCATGACTAGTAATACAGCTAAACAACTTGAATATTGATCGTCTCAAGGGTGAGCCAACATTTATATGTACAATTGAATAGTAGGATTTCACTGAGTATAGTAATATAAAGAAACATTATGCTAGTAAACCTTACACACATAAACCCAAAGAGCTCAACCACAATCAACAACCATAATATATGAATCTACAACTTATACATGTATAGATGATTACAAATAGGAACTTGCCTTGATGATAACTCTGGGAACATAGCAAATCTTGCATAGTGGCACAATGACATATTTATTCACGAACAAAAGGAACCAGTTAAAGCAACCAGGTGAGTTCATGTGATCCCTTTTCTTTTTACTGTTTTGGGATACTGAAAGCATGCTCCATAAACTGTTTATAAAATTATATTTATGTGATAATGAACGTCCGTTTCAAATAAAATTGCTTCCCCTAGACATTAAACATAATTTACAACCATTAACTCACAAGGAGAGCCGGTGAGTATATGGGTAGTACTACTTGGGGAATCCCCCACGCACAGTGGCCCGAAAGGGTGGCCTTATAAAATAGGGTTGAAACCCCACTGAGGTTAATGTCAACCGTTGTGGCATATATTATTTATGATACATTTACACCGAGAGCAGGAACGGGTCTCGGAATGGGAAGTAAATTAGAATGACCATGTTATGGGCTAACATTATAAGAGGCAAACGCCCGAGCATGGAGCAGGGTTGGTTGTATTGATTTTGAATTATCACATGCTATTTATTATTGTGTCTGTAAACTAAAACTCAAGAGCTCACCAACTTTATAGTTGACGTATTTTAGCATGTCTTTCAGGTAATTAGAAACAGGTTTGACTCGGATACAAGGTTCCGTGAACAAGAAAACCACATGGAAAACTGAAGAACTTGGCTTAAATATTAATAAAGTGTGTTGATGCCTGGATGGACCTAATAACTCTAGAAAGTCTCCCACTAGTGAAATCATATCTTTAGATTTGTTGTAAACAAATTAGATATCAAGACTAAACCTTTGGTTGAATTGTAATTTATTTATTTTGTCTTCCGCTACTTTGTGTTTTGAATCAATCGTTAGTCAAGCCCCCTGGTTGGGCTGTGACAGTCTAACTCCGTCTTCAGCTGATTGTTGATAACCACTTGTTCCTGTGCAATACGAATAAGGTCCTTCAAGTTTGGTTGTGTGTTGATCTCCATGGCTCTAACACGTATCTGCTTGATTGGTTCCTTGAGACTAAGAGCATCCGCCACCACATTGGCTTTACCCGGATGGTAATGAATCTCACAGTCGTAATCGGTTAAAAGCTCAACCCAACGCCGTTGTGTTAGTGTATAGAATGTCCCTAGTCCTGAATTCTGTATGATTTGATGTATAAAGTTGATATTATTAATGAAATCAGTTATTATATATTGTTCGTATATGTTTAATTGAGTTTATTATGTTTATATATGTTTGACTTAGAATTTGACTATGTTACAGACCCATTCGTGCGAATGATACCTAAGAATGAGTTCATTCGGGCGAATGAACGCCTAGCAAATGACTGAGGCGAACGAATGAGTTATCCGCATGACTCATTCGGTCAACTTAGCTCATTCGGCTGAGTCATTCGCCGAATGAGTGTTTCGCACTACTCATTCGGCCGAATGAGTACAGCTTATATATATAACTAGAAACCGAATGTTTCACAACTCTCCGAGCCCCCACTCTCCCATGTGCACTCGTCTGTCATACCCTTAGGTTTTTGAGCCGCTCCTTGCTGCCCAACTTCGATTCACACCCCGTGGTGTTCGATTTCGATCCAAACATTGACTCCTCATCGTCGGATTGCCACGGGACTGGTGGTTTCGATTGGAAAACACTGGAATAGGATTCCGCACTATTCTAGTGGCTGTTGAGAAGATCTCCCAAGGAACCGTGTTGTTTCCAAGGGTTTCTTAGGTCCCACACGTTGTCTCATGTTGTGCTCTTTCTGATTGAGAAAGTGTTTCAGGCTCTTGTTGTCAGTATAGATGACACATTTAGTACCATACATGTAGTGTCTCCAAATCTTAACTGCAAAGACCACAGCCCCTAACTCAAGGTCATGAGCAGTGTAATTCTTCTCTTGAACCTTAAGCCGTTTTGAAGCATACGCAATCACCTTGCCTCGTTGCATGAGTACACAATCGAGACCAAGGTTTGAAGCATCCAGTATACGATGAAATCATCATTGCCTTCAGGAAGACTAAGGATAGGGGAGTTGCATAACTTCTGTTTCAGAAGTTGAAATGCATCTTCTTGTCTCTGTCCCCATATAAGTGCTTTACTTTTCTGGGTCAGAATGGGTAAGTGTAATTCCCCGAATTATCTGGTACAAGTTATTTGAAATTTACGAATGCGTAACAAATAATAAACTTGTAGGAAAATAGACGGAAAATAAACTCAGTTAAGATCCCGAAATGGAGTGCTCGAAATTTAGTTCAAGAAACCTAAGTTCTCGAAGTACAGACTCGAAATTTGCCCAATTTTTGGTACCTGAATTCGATAACTCCGCCTATATATATGAGTTCGTCGGGAAACATGCACACCTTTGACTGGAAGCACATTCTCTCTCAAGTACACAAATTTGGTTTCGAAAACACGAAGAAACGGCTGTATATCGCTCAGGAAGAAGAGGGAACACATGAGGAGCTACCAGGAGGATCATCTACCATCTAGTAAGTCTTTCAAATGAACAAGCTAGGATTTTTATATGAAAGTGAACTTATGCATAAAGCTCACACCTTTATGCATAAAGTTCGAAACTTTATGGTTCCAACGGGTAGGTAGTGCCATAAGGAACCCAGAACTAGCTCCCCAAATCCTTAGATAGATTTCTTAAGATGTTTTATGATGAAAACATGAGTGACCGAAGATGTACACGAAATAAGTACCCGAACCCCTTCGAGTATTTGGTTTCGAGATCAATGTTTCAAGAAATAGGCTTCGAGAACTTGGCATCGTTAACATTGTTTCGTGAACTAGGGATTACGAGAACTAAAATTCGAGAACCATGTTTAGAAAACTAAGGGTTCTTGAACTCCAAGAATTCAAATACTTTGAGTATTCTATGGATTTCGTGTACATTGGTACTTAGTGAACTTCAAGTGTTTCGAATACTTAGCTATGTTTCGAGAACTTGAACTCATAAGGGGGAAAACTCGTAAGCTATGAGGGCTAAGAATAAATTCCAAGTCTAAGATTGGAATGTAATGATATGATGTAATGTAATGATATAGGTTCCTGAGTCCTAGCTAAGGAGTTCGGCTAAGAAGATAAGGAGCTATTGTTTGATGAGTTCTAGATGCCCTATTTTCACAATTTATGTGCACTCATGTTTGAGGCGGACATACATGATGTTACTATGTTTATGTTGTTATGTGGATATGTTATGATAATGAAAGCATGTTAAAGAGTTATGATGATTACGCATGAACGTATGCTAAGTATGATGAATGTATTTTAGTGAGTTATGACAATGAACTGTATGATAACATGCTATGATGATAGTTATAAGTGTTATGCTATGATGAGTTCCTTGTTTGCTAGGATGAAAGTATGATGTTATGATGATGATGCTAGCATGATATGTATATGATTCCATGATGTTATGATATTATGATAATGCTAGCATGTTATGTATATGATGCTTAGAGGTAATGAAGATATGATAAAATACTAGCATGAATTGTTTATGATGACATGATGACTATGATGAATTAAGATATGATGCTAGTATAACATTTGTGATGAATGAATGATGTTCCCCTACTTGTTATGGGATATGTGTGAATGATGCTCCAATACTTGTATTGGGTAAGTATGAAAGTCAACCTGACTATATAAGGGTATGAAACTCAACCCGACTATAACAGGGTATGAAAGTCGCCCTGACTATAACTGGGTATGGAGCCTTGTGCCGGCATAATCCCATTGTTCATGTGGATGATAGTGGATGTATGACGGCGATTTTATGATGTTATGTGATAAGGTTATGGATTACGTGAACATAATGATGTTTTATGTTAAGTATGTTTTAACATACCAAAATGTTAATGATGTTTATTGAAAACTAGAACTCACCAGCGTAAGCTGACATTTTAGCATGTATGTCAGGATAAAGCTATGAGAAGGCATGGAGCTCGGGCATCATGATAGAGAATCCGGTGGTACTGGCTATCATACATGTTTTGATACAATTTATTTCAGTATATTTTGTTTTCATCATAACCTATAGCTCTTAAACTATGAACTTTCTTAAATATGCAGAGGAATTTAAAACTTTTTCAAATACAAAATATACTGAAATATATATATATATATATATATATATATTTCAGTATATTTTGTATTTGAAAAAGTTTTAAATTCCTCTGCATATTTAAGAAAGTTCATAGTTTAAGAGCTATAGGTTATGATGAAAATCAACCTCTGTGAGGTACCCGGTATCGGGGCCTCACAAGTTGGTATCAGAGCCATAGTTTGAGAGATCTTGGCATCACAAATGCTAACACTTGAACTGAGAATGGGATTAAGTAATGCGGATTGCCAACCACATATGAACGGGAGCCACGAGCTGAGTGTTATGTATGATTTAAGAAATAGATGTAAGATTAAGAAAGGTAGTTAGTGTCATGCACATAGGGGAGATGGGATGGGAAGCGTTTGGAGCCTATGAGTTGGGTAAAAGGTTACTAACACCTAATCAACGTCATTCACGATTTACAACACTTATTTCGTGCTAAACTGATTCCTGTACTAACTCATCAATTGTTGCATTATGTAGAAAGTTAAGATGGCCGGACAGAAAGGTACACCCCGAAAACCACTACAGACTACTTAGGAACCACATGTCGAGACTGAAGAACATGTCAACAAAGAAGAAAATGAGAAAAGTGAACATGAAGCGGATGAGTACACGTTAGAGCCTATTGTGGTAAAGGCTATTTTTGATGAAGTCTCCAATATCATGGATGAGAAGATACCAGTAATGACTGCGAAGGCGTTGAAAGATGCGCTGAAAGAAAAGTCTGAAGGAACATAGGAAAGCACCAAAGATGACAAGGAAGTCTTGATCCTCGAGACCAAGAGTGGTGATTCCCATCTAGGTCTGACGAAACGTTACGATTACAAGGCCTTCAAAGGATGCCATCCACCGTCCTTTGATGTTAAGAAAGATGTTTTAGCCACCTGCCACTGGATATCTGCGATAGAGGCTGTTATCTCCATCAGTGAATGCCGAGTCGACCAAGCTGTATAGTTTGCAGCTCACTCTTTTGGAGGCACTTCATTGGTGGATCACCATCAAGCAATCTAAGTTTGCAACTGATATGGAGAGGGTGACTTGGGAAGATCTGAGGGAGCTGGTCACAAAACAATTCTATCCCAAAAACGAGCTAGATAAAGTTGAAAGGGAATTTCTAGAGCTGAAAGCTGGTAGCCTGCACCACAGGCAGTACAATTCACGATTTAATGAGATGGCCAGACTTGTTCCTCATGTGGTTGCTACTGAGGAACGACGGGTGAAGCTGTACATGGAGGGTTTGCCTCCAAAAGTCAGGATCCACGTTAACGCAAATGCCCCAAAGACTTTCGATTCCATTGCCGAGCTTAGTGGGATAGTTTGGGATGATGTGTTGTCAGTCTAACCAGTAAAAGAAGAAGCAAAGTCGAAAGTCTCCTCTGGGACTAAGAAGGGTCGAACAGACCAACGAAAGTTTTCTGGGAAGAAGGTGAAGCGTGAGGTTGCGACCCGATGTAACAAATGTGGTAAAGTCCACTCCGAACAGTGCTTGGTGAGCACTAACTTATGTTTTCGATGCGGAAAGATGGGGCATTTTTCCAGCAATTGCCCGAGTGCCACCAGATGTTTCAACTGCAATAGGTTTGGACATCTGTCCTAGGATTGCAGACAACCATAGGCCGATGCTTCGGGCCCTAGTAAGAAATATGAGTAAGGGAAGGAGAAGTAGAAGGCTAAAGCCCGAGCCTTCACGATGGCAAAGGATGATGCGATCGAGGACCCTGATGTAGTCACATGTACCTTTTATGTCAACAATATTCCTGCTCATGTATTGTTTGATTCTGGTGCCAGTATGAGTTTTGCATCTTCTACTTTGTTTGATAGATTATCTAGGAAGGTTAAGAAGATAGATTGGGTATTTGAGGTAGAGACTGCTATTGCTAAGATTACCAGCATGACTGATGCTATAAATGATTGTTATATTGAGATAAAAGGTCATAGGTTTCCAGTATGATTGCTTCTCATAACCTTAGGAGGGCTCGATGAAGTCTTGGGAATGGATTGGATAGCCAAATATGAGGCGAACATCGTATGTCGACGCAGGATGATATGTTTATGAGCATTAGATGGGAGTATGGTAATGATCTATGGTGATAAAGCGATGTATGCGCTAAAGATCATTTTGATGATCAAGGATGATGTGATGATGAGGTAAGGGTGTGTAGCCCACTTGGCCTATGTGATTTAGGAACGTACGGATATGAGGATGGTTGATGGTGTACCCGTAGTGTGTAATTTCCCAGATGCATTCCCTAAGGAATTGCCTAGATTACCACCAGAACGGGAAATTGAGTTCTAAATCGACTTAGTGCCGAGGGCACAACCTGTCGCCAAAAAACCTTATCGTTTGGCTTCTACAGATATGAAAGAGGTGATGGCCCAACTACAAGAAATCCTTGACAAAGGTTTTATACGACTGAGTGTCTCTTCTCACCAGTGTTGTTTGTTAAGAAGAAAGATGGTAGCATGCGAATGTGCATCGAATACAAGGAACATAATAAGTTGACCGTAAAGAACAGGTATCTTCTACCTAGAATTTATGACTTGTTCGATCAATTGCAAGGTGCAAGTTGGTTCTCTAAGATAGATCTCCGATCCGATTACGAACTGTTGAAAGTTCGGGAGTAGGATATTCCAAAGACTGCATTCCTGACACGTTATGGACAATACGAGTTTCTCATTATGTCAATTAGATTGACGAATGCTCTTGCCGCATTCATGGATTTGATGAACAGGGTATGTCGACCGATGTTGGATCGATTGTTGATTGTGTTTATTGATGATATTTTGATTTACACAAAGAGCGAGGGAGACCATGCTTGCCATGTACGTGAGGTATCGGAGATCCTGAGGAAAGAAAAACTTTATGCTAAGTTCTCTAAATGCGTCTTCTGGTTACGAGAAGTACAGTTTCTGGGTTGCGTGGTAGACCCAGATGGCATTATGGTGGTCCCATCTAAAGTCGAGACGGTTCTGAAATGGAGTCCTCCGAATTCACTGAAGGAAGTACGCAGTTTCCTTGGTTTGGCCGGCAACTATCGACGATTTATTCAGGACTTCTCCAATATAGAAATGCCACAGACGAAGCTCGCAAAGAAATATGTAAAGTATGAATGGGGTCCAAACCAGGAACTAGTTTTTACAGTGTTAACAGAAACTTACCCAAGCTCCTGTTTTAGCACTGTCGGATGGAAATGATGATTTTATTGTGTATGCTAAAGCATGAAGGCAAGGGTTGGGATGTGTACCTGACCCACGATCTTGAACTCGCAGTATTGGTGTTTGCATTGAAAATACGGAGGCACTATCTGTATGTAGTAAACAGTACTGTCTACATCGACCACAAGAGCTTGAAGTACTTCTTTTATCAAAATGACTTGAACATGAGGCAGAGACAATGGCTTGAGCTGTTATAGGATTATGACTGTGATATTTTATATCACCCAGGAAAGGCCAATGTGGTGGCAGATCCTTGGAGTCGCAAGGCTGATCATCCTGCCATAGGAGTAAAATCGTATAGTTTGGTGATAACGTCAGACTTTCTGAATGAGCTCAAGCAGGCGCAATAGGAAGGATTGAAATAAGAGAATGTGGGTTTCGAACGCGTCTTCGGACAAGTCAAGAATGTGGAAGACAATGACTACGGTGTGAAAGTACGATTCCGTCTTATGTGGGTGCCCAGAAATGGGGACATTCGATCGTGAATTTTAGATGATGCTCACAAATCACGTTACTCGGTGCATCCCGGTTTGACGATGATGTATCAAGATCTTCGAAAGGATTATTGGTTGTCGGGTATGAAGTTTAATATGATGCAATATGTGAACAAGTGCCTTACTTGTGCGCAAGTGAAGGCAGAACATCAGAAGCCCTACGGATATGTGCAACCTCTCGAAGTGCCAGAATGGAAATGGGAACACATCACCATGAATTTCATCACCAAGCTACCGAGAACAACTAAACGACATGATACTATATGGGTTATTGTGGACCGACTACGAAGAGTGCAAACTTCCTCCTAATCAAGGAAATGTATACGTCCGAAAGGTTGTCTGATTTGTTCGTGAAAGAGATTGTGACCCGACATGGAGTTCCTGTCTCCATTGTGTTAGATCGGGATACGAGGTTTACTTCCAGGATTTGGAAGCAGTTTCATGATGCTATGGGAACAAGACTTAACATTAGTACCACCTATCACCCCCAGACAGATGGACAGTCTGAAAGGACTATCTAAACGTTGGAGGATATGCTTAGGGCATATATTATCGATTTGGATGAATCTGGGATGACCACTTGCCATTGGTGTAGTTTTCATACAATAACAGCTACCACTCTAGTATTGGAATGCCCTCATATGAGGCGTAGTACTGAAGACGATGTAGAACCCCGGTATGTTAGGGTGACATGGGATAGAAGGAAATGGGAAACAAGGCTACTGTGATTGATATGGCAGAAAAGCTATTGGTGATAAAAGCACGAATGAAGGCAGCACAAGATCGCTAGAAATCCTACGCTGACAAGAGCCGAATACCAATCGAGTTCTATGTTGGTGATCGAGTGTTGTTAAAAGTATCACCATGGAAGGGTGTCATACGTTTCAGAAAGCGTGGAAAGCTGAGTCTGAGGTATATCGACCATTTCAGATAAAGGAAAGAGTAGGAAAAGTCGCGTGTCGACTGGACCTACCAGAGGAGCTGAACGGGATTCATCATCCCTTCCACGTGTCGCACCTTAGGAAATGTTTGGCAGACGAGCAAGCACATGCTCCTTTTGATGACATCGAGGTAGATGACAGACTGAACTACATTGAAGAACCAGTCGCAATTGTGGATACGAAGGAAAGGCAGCTACGGAATAAAATGGTTCGTCAAGTCAGAGTTCGGTGGAGACGTCGAAGGGTTCAAACACTACATGGGAAACAGAAGAGGAAATGAGGAGGTTGTAGCCTCATTTGGTTGATGTGTAACAAGGCAGGTTTCGGGACGAAACCTATTGTAAGGAGGTGAGACTTGTAACGCCTCGAATTTTCTAGTACAAGTTATTTGAAATTTACGAATGCGTAACAAATAATAAACTTGAAGGAAAATAGACGGAAAATAAACTAAGTTAAGATCTCGAAATGGAGTACTCGAAATTTATATCGAGAACCTTAAGTTCTCGAAGTACAGATTTCGAGAACTCGGCCTATATATATGAGTGCCTTAGGAAACGTGCACACCTTTGACTGGAAGCACATTCTCTCTCAACTACACGAATTTGGTTTCGAGAACTTGAAGAAACGACTGTAAATAGCTCAGGAAGAAAAGGGAATACACTAGGAGCTAGCCAGAGGATCATCCACCATCAAGTAAGTGTTCAAACGAAAAAGTTAGGATTTTTATATGAAAGTGAACTTAAGAATAAAGCTTGTAGATGCACTATATGTCCCTAGTTCGATTTTGTATTATCTATCACGTAAAGTTCAAGTTATATAAATGGAAGTTGTCCTTATATATTGTTCTTAATGTTTAATATTTATTATATGATTGTTTGATTTGGTTTATTAATATTTGAGTATGAATTCTGACCATTCGGGCGAATGACTCTACGAATGAAGTCATTCGCCGAATGAATGCCCTAGCGAATGACATAGGAGATCGAATGAGTCATTCGTCGAATGACTCATTCGAATGACATGTCCATTCGACATAGTCTGAGCTGCTTCGGCCACTCATTCGGCCGAATGACTACAATCTATAAATACAAGTTCAAATCGTTTCAAACATAACTTTCCAGAGTCCTCATTCTTCCCAGTGCGCTCCAATGTCAAATCTTTGAAGTTTTGAGCGATCTTTGCTGTCCAACTTCGATTCTCAACCCGTGGTGATCGATTCTCACTTGCACGTTGATTATATGCTCTCGAGTCACAACGGTTGCTGTTGATTTCGATTGGAAAACCCTAGAATAGGATTCCTCACTATTCCCGAGGCTGTCGAGTAGATATCCGTTGGAATCAGATTGTTTCCGAGCTCCAAACAGGTCCTACAAAGTGGTATCAGAGCTTTGGATCTTGATTCTACTCGATTTCCAGTCTAAATCATCAAATCTCAGATTAGTTGTTCGAAATCTCCAAAAACCCTGATTTTCTTGGCCCCTAAGTTACTGTTTCATTCAAAATCAGTTGGTTTTTGTGGTGTGTTTGTCAAAACCTTTATCCCAGTTGGTTGGTAATATTGTCATGGTGTTATGTACCAATTTTGGTGCATAGATTTGGCCAAAATAAAAAGTTATCAAGATTTTTGCTGCTGAAAACATCAGATCGGCCGAATGAGCATGGCGGCCGAATAAGTTTGGCCGAATCACACTCATTCGCCGAATAGAGCCATTCGACGGACTCATTCGCCGAATAGCTTCATTCGATCATTCATTCGGCGAATAGCTCCTTTAGGTTTTTCATTCGGCGAATAGCCTCATTCGCTCATGCCATTCGCCGAATAGGTCCATTCTCCCAGTTGTCATATTCAACTTCACATTCTCCATTATAAGCTTCATTCGGCCCCCGACATTCGCTATTATCAGCTTCATTCGGCCATCAGTTTGGAAAATTTTCTAAGTGTTAAATCTTGTTGTTCTTGATTAAATGGAAGATTTAGAATTGATGGCTAATCAAAATCATCGTATTCAGACTTTACTGTTGACTAAGACTGAGACAGGAAACTCCAACAAAGCTCCCATGTTGCTATCATTAGGCGATTATCCACACTGGAAGTACAGATTTGAAATTCACATCAATGGAGTGGATACCAATTTATGGATTATGATTGAAGGAGGATATCTGAAGCCTCTTAATGAAGAGGGAACTCCTATGTTAGTCACACGGATGACTGAGCCTTAGAGAAAGCTTTATGATTATGAGAAGAAAGCTTATGCTATTCTATCTCAATCCATTGCTACTGATATTTTCCATCAATTCAGACAGTTTACATCCTCTAAGTATTTGTGGGATGCTTTGCAGCAGAGGTATGAGGGCAATGATGCTTTGAAGAATATTAAGTCAAAGGCTTTGAGGAAGGAATTCAACAGCTTCATGTATGTTGGAAATGAATCTTTGGAAGATTTGATTGCTAGATTCTATCATCTTTTGAGTGAGTTGTTCAATCATCAAGTTAAAACTACAACTCAGGAGAAGATCCAATGTTTGACAGATGCTTTACCTCCCAAGTGGGAGTCATTTCTGATGGTTCTTAAGCAAAAGGAGATGATGGCCAACATGGACATCAATGATTTTATTCAGAAGCTAAAAGAGTAAGAAATAGAGAACAAGTGGAAGGCTAAAAGAGTTGCTCAAGTCCAGGAACCATCATTGTACTATTCTACTCCTACTGTTGAAAAATCATCTTCTCATGCTCCATTGAAGACAACCTTTGTTTCTCAGACGACTGAAGCTCCATCTTCTAATCAGATTCATTTTAGTCAGTCATCATCTTCATCCAGCTCTCAAAGGAACATCATGAACCTCTCACAAGTCTGAAGACAGAGAATTTTGATAAAGTTGTTGTTGATATTGGTAGAGAGCATATGGGTCTTTTGTCCACTATGGTTAGTTCTTATGATGGACTGGTAGCAGGACAGATTGGAAATCCTTATCTGACAAATGATGACTACTCTCAGATAGATCCAGATGACATGGAAAGGATTGACATCATGTGGGCTTTAGCAAGTGCTGTCAGGAGGGCAACGGAGTTTGTGAAAAGAACATGAAAGGACATCAATCTAAACAAGGAGTCTAAGTTTGGATTTGATATGACATCTGTTACCTGCTACAATTGTGGGGAGAAAGGTCATTTAGCAAGACAATGCAAACAACCAAGGAAAGCAGGAAACAAGAACCTTTTTCAGCATCAAAAGTCTTCTACAGCTAATCCAGAAAGAAGACTTGTTCCTATTGATTCTCCTGCTCAAACAAGTTCCTCAAATGCGGGCAAAGCTTTAATGGTACAACAGGATGAAGGTGAAAATTGGGATTTCAGATTCAATTCTGAACAGGGAGGACAAGATAAAGCATGTGTTGCTGAAATTCAGAAGATGGATGATTTCAATGGAGAGATCACTTCTGAAAAAGCATAGATCAAGATAGAAGAAACATCTGGTTCAGAGTTTGAAAGATTGTCTGATTCAGATACTCAATCTGATTCTGATGCTGATATTGAGGATCCAGTAACTCAATTTGCTTTGATGGTGAATTTATCTGCTACTCCTGCTGCAACTTCACAATCTGATCAGGTATCTGATGAATGTTCATCTTCTTGTTCTAGATGTTTTAATTATGTTGACCTTAACAGCAAGGTCCTAGCTTATCAGAATCACAATTCTGCTTTGATTAGTGATCTCAACCAAGGTATTGAGGCAAACAAAGTTTTAAAATCTAATGAAAAAGATTTTCAAGCTAAAATTGAACTTTTAAATAGACAACTTCATGAGGCTGAGATTGATGTTCTGAACAAGCAGGATGCTATCATTTCTTATCTCAATACCATCAATGAGATAAAGAAGAAGTTAGCAATAGTTGAGTGTGACTATGAAACCCCAGGACAAAAGCTCAAGAGCTATGAAAGCTCTTTGTATATCATCGAGCATATGATCAGTAAGGGTACTGATCAGAAGGGTAAGGGAAAAGTGAGTTATCAACATTGTCCTCCACCAATCTTGAACAGCTTTGTCAACTCACCAGATGACAAAGATGTTAAAGATTTTCAACATAAAACTCCATTAGTAATTGATCCAATCGGGATGATTACTGATGAGGGTTCTTTCTTGTCGGATGAATCTTTTGTGGAGGGGATTGTTGAAGATTGGCTCTCAGATTCTGACGATGAATTTGATTATTCATCTGACTGTGTAATTGCTTAGAATCAATCTCCTGTTATCAAGAAAGGTGACCCAATCTCATCTTCCAAAATTTATCAAGCCTTATGTTTTGTGAAAGCTTCACAAGAGAATGAAGCTTGTGTGTCAAACAAGATTGACAATCTTGTTCCTAATGGGAAAAAGGGTTTGGGTTTTAATCAGGATAAGCCCAAAACAAATGTTTTTAAAACAAAACGGCAGTCTTATTCTGAATTAAAACACTTTCATAAAAAGGGTACCAAAGTTTGTTTTGAGTGTGGTGCTCCTGGGCACGTTATTAGATTTTGCCCACAGTTGATCAGACCAAAGGTTGCACCACCCAGGAAACTAAATCAGATGTTTATAAAAGCTGTCAAATCTGAATCTAAATTAACTCAAGAAAAACCCAAACAACTAAGTCAGGTTAAATCTTTGGACAAGGGTAAAGGGAAAATGGTGAACATGGATGTTACAAAAATGATCAATGTTGTTCAAGCAAAGTCATCATCCATTTATCTGAAAAAATCTTTCAGTAAAAATGCTGTCTGGAAAGTCATGTTTTCTGAGACTTCTGTTTCACCTATTCCAGATAAGGCTATCCCTAATGGTAAATAGATCGATGTTTGGATCCGTGACTCTTTGGGTCAACCCAAGAGTGTAAAGGCTTGGGTTCCCAAAATGAATTAATTCTTTCAATTTTGTGCTCGTAGCCCCCACAGTTGCTCTTAACAGCTCTTAGATTGTCGATAGTGGGGCTTCAAGGAATATGACTGGAAATATTTCTCTGCTCTCAAATGTTCATTCAGTTCATGGTGGTTATGTAGCATTTTCTGGTGACAAAGGTGGGTTCATAATGGGAGAGGGTATTCTGTCAAATGGGCAAGTTTCTTTTGACAAAGTCAGATATGTCAAGCAGTTGGTGAATAATCTTCTATCAGTATCACAGATTTGTGATAAACAGTACAAAGTTCTCTTTGAAGACTCCAAATGTTACATAACGTGTTACTATCCCTGAAGATTGGATCTTGATGTCAGCCCCCAGGAAGCAAGACTTGTATGTACTCAATATGGCCACAGCTTCAACTACATCCTCCACAGCTTCATGTTTTATGACAAAGGCAACTGAGAAATATTCAATCCTTTGGTATAAGAGGATGGGTCATTTGAGTTTGCGCAAGATGAATCACCTGGTACACAACAATTTTGTTGAAGGGGAAAACAAACCAAGCAGTCTCACAAACCAAAGAAGTATCACTCAATCAATGTTCCACTTGAGCTTCTCCATGTGGATCTATTTGGTCCTGTTAACCGCAAGAGTATAGCTGGGGATCAATACTGTCTTGTCATCACTGATGAATATTCCAGATACTCTTGGGCTTTCTTTCTAAAGGATAAATCTGAAACGTTTGACTGCATTCAAGTGTTGGTTACAAAACTTGACTCTCTTTATAAGCTCAAGATTCGTATAATCAGAACCGACAACGGGACAGAGTTCAAAAATCACAACATGGAGAATTTCTGTAATTTACGGGGAATTGTTCAACAACTTAGTGCCCCTTATGTCCCACAAATGAATGGCGTTGCTAAGCGAAAGAACAGGACCTTGATTGAGGCTGCTAGGACGATGCTTGCTGATTCTTCTCTTCCGGTTCAGTTCTGGAATGAGGCTATAGCAAATGCTTGTTACACATTGAACAGGGTTATGATAGTGAAGAGGCATGGGAAGACCTGCTTTGAACTGCTTCATAACAGAAAGCCAAATCTTAAGGATCTTGAACCTTTCGGTGCATCGTGCACGATGCTTAAGAAACACGAGCAGGGCAAGTTCAATGAGAAGGTGGAAGAAGGGTACTTTCTTGGGTACAACACTCCGAATAAAAGGGTATATAATAGATCAACTCAGAATGTAGAAGAGTGGTACCATGTTGATGTTCAGAGATATTCTATGCCCCCACCTGGAAAAGGCCCAGATTGGATGTTTGATTATTCGGGTCTCTTTGATTCTTTTAATATGCCTCCCATGTACTCAGATGAAGATGTTGCGGTTCAAATGTTATGTGATGCACAAAATGCACCTGATGAACCAGTGCAACCTTCATCCACTTCAACTCCTACAGTACAGACAAATGATGACAGTTCAGACATAGATGATATTCTTATTCAGCCTGCTGCCCCCGGACCAGATGTTGATGATCTTGTACCTGATCTTGAGGATTTGAATTTGAATAATCTAGATCCACAGGTTGAGGTTCCTCCTCATCCGGTTGGAAGAATTAATCGTATTCATCCTCAAGAGAACATTATTGGTAGTCCATTAGATGGGGTTAAGACCAGAAACCAGCTTTCTTCAGGGGGGTCTTGCAGACATTCTTGATTTTGCAGATGTAAGCTTTTGTGCCCATTCCTGTTTTATCTCCCAGGTTGAACCACGTACCGTCACTGAAGCTTTAAAGGAAGAATCGTGGGTTGATGCCATGCAAGAAGAACTCCTACAATTCAAGAAATTAGGAGTCTGGAAACTTGTTGACAGACCAAAAGGTGCAAAAGTCATAGGCACCAGATGGGTTCTTTGGTGCAAAAAGGATGATCACGGGATCATTGTTAGAAACGAGGCACGTCTAGTGGTTCAAGGGTTCAGACAGATTGAAGGGTTGGATTATAATGAAGTGTTTGCACCAGTTGCTCGACTTGAAGCAATTCGTATCTTCTTGGCATATGCATCATTCAAAAAGTTTAAAGTCTATCAAATGGATGTCAAGAGTGCATTCCTTCATGGTGTGATCAGTGAAACAGTGTATGTCAGTCAACCTTCCGGGTTTGAGGATCCATTGCATCGTGACCAAGTCTACAAGCTAGACAAGGCTTTATATGGATTACATCAAGCACCCCGAGCATGGTATGAAACACTTTCCACTCACCTTCTGAACAACGGGTTCAGAAGAGGTGTCATCGACTGTACACTATTTATTCATGAAAAGGATGGTGATCTACTCTTGGTACAAGTTTATGTGAACGATATCATCTTTGGGGAAAGAAATGATTGTCCGGCAAAGAGTTTGGTATGAAGGAGATGTTTGAGACGAGCTCAATGGGAGAGATGAAATTTTTTCTGGGATTACAGGTGGATCAATCTGAGGCAGGCATATTCATTCATCAGACCAAATATGTTGGTGACATACTGAGCCGTTTCAGTATGTCAGATGCAAAACCTGCTGGTACCCGACTGGCTATTAATCACGGGATTACACCAGATGAAAAGGGGGAGTTAATCGATGTCACTCTTTACCGAGGAATGATTGGTTCTCTGATGTATCTAACTACTTCTCGGCCAGACATCATGTTCGCCACTTGCTTGTGTGCTCGTTATCAATCTAAACCAAGAGTGTCACATCTGATTGCTGTGAAACGGATTATGCGTTATCTGAAGGGTACACCGGATCTTGGCTTATGGTATCCTAATGATGATAATTTTGATCTTATTGCATACAGTGATTCAGATTATGGTGGATGCAAGAGAGATTACAAGTCAACGTCTGCGGGATGTCAGTTCTTTAGAACTCGCTTAGTTACCTGGCAGTTCAAGAAGCAGACGTCGGTGTCTACTTCAACCTGTGAAGCTGAATATATTGCTGCTGCTAGTTGCTGTTCTCAGATCATCTGGAACCAACAGCAACTCAGGGACTATGGGTTACATTTTTCTAACACTCCTATATATGTTGATAATACTGCTGCTATAGCTGTCACTAAAAATCCGGTCCAGCACTCAAAAACAAAACACATCAACATTAAATATCACTTTATACATGATTGTTTTGAAAAGAAATTGTTGGATCGATCGGGAGCTCGGAAACAATCCGAATCCAATGTAAAACTACTCGACAGCCTCTGGAATAGTGCGGAATCCTATTCCAGGGTTTTCCAATCGAAATCAACAGGAACTGTGGTGATCCGAGGTTGTAGGAACAACGTGGAAGCAACGATCGAACACCACGGGTTGTGAATCGAACTTGGATGATCACTAGCCGCTCAAATCTCCTAGGGTTTTGACACTTGAGTCTCAGGGAAGAAGGAGGGCTCTGAAAAGTTAGTGTTGAAATGATTTGAACTTGTATATATAGGCTGTAGTCATTCGGCCGAATGAGTGGCCGAAGCAGCTCATTCGGCGAATGACCAAGCTCGAATGAGCTGTCAATCGAATGAGTCATTCGGCGAATGACTCATTCTATCGCTAGCCATTCGCTGGTTTCATCATTCGGCGAATGACTTCATTCTAGAGTCATTCGCCCGAATGTGAGATCTTCATACTCAACACTAAATTTAATCAAATCAACTAAACATATAATCAGTAATAAACATTAAGAGATATATATAAAGACAACTTCCATTAATAATTTGAACATTACATGATAAGAGTTACAAAAACTGAACTAGGGACAAAACATGTATCAACAAACTCCCCCTTGGACCTAGTTCAACTCTTGGAAGTGTCTTTCTTCAAATACTTAGCCGAGATCGCTTTCCAATCAGCTCCAGCGTGAACCTTTAAGCATATGCAGATTCGGATCACTCTCATAAACTGAAGTGCCTGTTCCATATCCTGTACGTCGAAGAAAATCTGGTGACGATACAGTGCTATAACATCTTTGTGGGACAAGTTAGTCAACCACATAGGATCAAAAATCCTAAAAGTCTCCCACTGTTTGTCTTTGCACAGAACTATCACAGCCTCACCAGTTCTCCCATCATAGTACCACCATCGGAAGCCCTCCATAAAGTCCTGTCGCATCTTCCGTAATGGAATCTTCTTCATGACTTTAGGAGGAAGCCACTTCAGGATGACTTTATGCTTGCGGGTATCACCGTCAATTTCTGGCAAATAATAACGTTCCGGCTGCTGGGGCTGGAAGTTTACCCACCTTTTCCTGTACTCGTACTGTATCTGCCTAGAGAACCAGGCAGACATGCCAGAATCCTCACTGTACAGTAACTTCAGACGTGCTAGTTGATTTACTTCAAAGCCCGGCAGCGTCTTGAAGTCGTGAGGGTGCTTGAAGTAGTCGATCCCCCTTTCTCTCTTCACAGCATAGCACCCGAGATCATGGAAGTATGCCCAGCTCAGGATTTGACCTCTAGCTTTGTAGCCTTTGGTTCTGTAAACTTTCTTGTGCGTTGCTGGCATCTTCTCGGTGATTTGCTTCTTTAAGACCTCCCAATAGGTCTTCCATTCCTCTTTTCTTCTCTTTTGGTCATCTACTTCGGCTTTGCTGGCTTCGACTTGTTCCTCTAAGTATCGGACCAGTAGATCTTCAGTCTCTTGATCAAACTGATCAGTGAATATCGGCAACTCAGCCTCAGCAGATGTATACTTTGGATACTCTTCTTCTGTGATGTCTTCTAAGATAACTTCGTCGATGTCATCAAAGACTTCAGGCTCTGGTTCATCAACGATAGGAACGGAGGTATCATCAGTGATCAACTCGTCCGGATTAAGCCTGAACAGCTCAGCAATCTGCTCTCTGGAGAGGCAGTGAATAATTTCCCCTTCCTCTTTGTCATAGCTGACCAAGTGCTGTATAATGCCCTGAGCGTCCAAGATCATAGTCAACGTCTCATCTAGCTGACGTCTCAAGGGCACAGCTTCTACTTCCTCGGTCGCTGTTGGTTCATCTGTCTGTGCAGGAGGAGGAGCCTGTTTCTTCTTGTCGTTGGCTTTTTTGGACCGGATCTCTGACGAGGGAGGTGCTTGATCATCATTGTCATCATCATCATCATCATCAGTACCAGATGATTCAGAAGACCCACTCCCAGATCCGTCCTTGTCATCATCAGCATCATCATCAGATTCTTCATCCTTCTCAGAATCTTCATAATCAACCTGTTCCTCCTCAGACTCTTCTTCTTCTTCCTCATCCATCTCCTTGTCTGATTCATCAGAACGGTTTTCAGCACCTTCTATCCTGGGAGTGCCCTCCTTGGAACCCTCGACAAGTTCAGCAAGGCGAGCATTTTCAGCTTCCAACAGGAGAATCCTCTCTCTGAAACCAGAGGCTGTCAGAGCCAACTGGTTATGTTCATCTATGTACTTGAGTAGTTGCTCCTCTTGCTGAGCAGAACGAGCTCTAAGATCAGCTCGTTGATCAGCTGCTTGCAGCAACAGGGCATCCTGATCGTTTATCCTTTGGGTGAGCTGAGCAATCTTAGACTCTTGCTCCATGTTCTTCTCCATCAACCTGAGAACCATACTGTTCAGTGTGCTGAGCTGATCCACAACTGAAACAGTAGGTATGTACATATCAGCTCTTGATGTAGACGGGCCAGAAGAAGCAGCAACATATACTGGCTCATGAGTGACAGGAGTGGTCAGAGGGGCAATAGTGGTCTGTGTAAGAACAGCCCTTGACCGCGTCAGTGAAGAAACTGACACAGCTGCTACTGAAGTAACAGTAGTTGTAGCAGCTGAAGTCAGTTCTGACCTCCTTTGGAATGAAAACCTTGATCTCTTTCCCCTTCCAGCCCTAGAGGATGTAGACTGAGAGGCAGCAACAGTCACAGCCACCGAAGCAGAAGCAGAAGACCGAGGTGGAGGAGAGATATCAAACTCTGGTATAAACAGTGGATCAGTGATCTCCTCCATCTCTTCTTCTGTCCTCTTCCTCTTCCTGACAACCATCTTGCCACTTTCCATCACCTTCTCAAAGCCTTCCTCCATAACATCATCAGAGTCAGTACTCTCTTCATCACCATCTCCAACAACACCCTCATCACCAGAGTCCTCTGACTCAGCATTACCTTCAGAAATATGAGGAACAGAAGCATCAACAGAAGTAGTAGCACTAGTGGTAGTAGTAGCCAGGAATTCTAAATCCATTAATGAATCAATATCTATGTCATCTTCCTGAGCTGTAGACAAAACAGCATCACCACCAGTAACAGCTTCACTCACATCAAGCATGCTCACAGCAGCAGCAGTGGTTATGCATCCTGAACTCACATCCATCACATCAGAACTCACCGCAGCAGTGCTCACAATCACTGTGCTCTCACCCCCTCCTGCACCACTAGGACCTGCCCCATCACCACCATCACCTCCATCACTGTCATCTCCACCAGCTGGTACAACTATGTCTTCCACATCTGAATCTGAGTCATCATGCCTCCATCTGCGACCAGCAGGAGCTCGATAATCAGGTCGAGAGAGATGACCGAATAATGATCTGGTGGTTGGCTTCCTCTCCTTTCCTCTGTATGACAAGACTCTGTTAAGAGTGGTGTCATTCATGTGCTCTAACCGTACAATATCAGCATTGATCTTGGGAAGATCAGGAACTTGAGCATCAATGATCTGTTGCAGAAACCAAGGGTACATAAGAAACTTCTTGTCCCCTTTCAAGACCACGTTCTCCTTCATATGTATAAAGATCATCTCTGAGAAGTTGAACGGCTTGTTCAGCACAAGAGCAGCAAAAGCACATTGAATGGTCTCTCGCATGTCGTTGAATCCTCCTCGCCTTGATCCGAGACAGTGAACTAAGACATGAGCTAGATACTTGAATTGTGGAGACATGAATGCTTTGTTGAGAATGCCCGCTCCAATGTCACCCTCATACTTGCACCTAAGAAAGCATCCACGAACTAAAAAGCGATCAAGTAGTGATGGTTGATCTGGAGAATCTTGAAACCCACATATTCTCCTGATGTGTTCAGCAGAAACAACAATGTCATGCCCTTGAACTTTTCCCCTGATAACTGTAGGCTCGGCCTCACAGTCTATGTCAGCAGATGACCAGAAATCCTGCTGATGCGAATGGTAAGGCACATGAACAGTCGATATAGCAGTGAAGATCCTCGAACGCCTCAGAAAAGTAATAATCTCTGAGTAGTGCTTGGCGTTCGGTGTGGTCAAATCCAGATGAGCACATCTGTTGTGCTTAGGGACTGATTTGTAACCTGCCATACTGAACAACAAAAGAAATAGACATGTTAGTACAAGTCAGTCAACAGGAAACTGAAATTAAAAATCAGATTTAAATTTCAACAGATTGGCCGAATGACATTCATTCGCCGAATGAAGCCTATGATCAAATGAGTCATTCGCCGAATGGGGTTCATTCGTCGAATAACCATCATTCGTCGAATGAGACATAGGCAAGGCTAGTCATTCGTCGAATGAGCCATTCGTCGAATGAACTTCATTCGCCGAATGACGACATTCGGTGCACATTCTGAATTCAAAATCCCTCTTTTCAAAAATCACGAATCAGCCCACAAAATTTGTATATACACACTCAGAATCAACCGACTAAGACACTTAAAACTGGACTTAGATAGTTTTAAGTTCATTTTGATGATCTATTGACACGGCGAAAAATAAAACCCTAAATCCCAAAATTTCTATCTGTTTTCCATGATTCCACGGTTGAAAATGTCTGTCAATCATTCCCCATATACCTGAGATGAAATAGAATGTGATTGTCAGAAGCAGGGTTAACAAGGATCACAGAAAATCGAAAGAACTGAAAATGTGTGTGAATCGCCGAATGAGGTGCACTCTGATGTAGCGAAAGAGAAAATGGTCGAATGACCTACATTCGGCCGAAGGACTATTATATAGTCAAGCTCATTCGCCGAATGAGCTAGACGAAAGGTCTGATGTAAATTAGTCTCATTCGCCGAATGAGTGTTGCGAGTGAAACATTCGACGATACTCATTCGCCGAATGAGAATGTTGAATGAGACATTCGACACCCTTCATTCGCCGAATGATGAACACTTTGTATGATTGATTCGGTCGAATGACTCATACGCAGAATGAGTTCATTCGGCCGAATGTATGAACTTTACCTCTCATTCGGACGAATGAGAGATGAAAACCTCCAAAACTCAACTTTTTCAACATTTGACATTTTGAGCAACAAACTTTTAACAAATTATGAAGATATGTCTGGTTGGTTCAGGATTCAGATATGACAGACATCCAAATCTACAAATGATCATCTAAAACAAGATTGAGAATAGAAAATCTTTTTGTATTTTTCTGAAACAACCACTACAACTGTACAAACAATAATTAAAAACAAATAAACAAATATTTTTGTGAGAAGTCCATTAATAAAATAACACACATCTCTAATCACATCATATTGTCTTCAATGAACGCTTCACTTCCAACACAATTTCATTATGATACGATTACTGATATATTTGTCCAGACATAAACCGAACAATACATAACTACTAAACAAACTATATGATCACTCATATTTTCTGATTGAGTTCCCCAATTCATTTCACCAATAAAGATCAAAATCAGTTCAAAACTCATTTCAGCATATCTTAAAACCAGTCATCATGAATTCAATAAGATTCAAACATTTATTATCTTTTTGTATTTTTCTTGTTCTATCCAAATGGATGGCTTCAGCTAGGTCCGTCCCAGCAATATGGCACATGTATGGAATCGAACTTTATTTGTTTAAGTATTTCTCAAGCTTAATACCAGCTTGCATTAGGTTTTCTTCAAGCTTAATACCAGCTTGTTTTTAGTTTTTCATCAAGCTTAATACCAGCTTGTTTTTATTTTCCTCAAGCTTAATACCAGCTTGTTTTTAGTTTTCTTTGAATGAAACCTCATTTGATTCCATGATGACAGGTGTATGCTTGATTTGAGTCAAAAACCGTTTCTCACTCAAATGATTTAATAAAATGGATCCCACAGATCAAACTTTCTAAGTTATCACAAGTTGTTTATTCATTTTGTATAGTCAGCCTATCAGTACATCCCATCACAATTCTCTTGTGATTTTAGTTCATACATTCACTTCTGCTTCTATGACATGATAAGATTAATGCACTACTTTATTAAGCAAGACCATCTCAATTTTTAATTTTTCTATTGTTTTTGGTTTTTCAAATTTTCTATTGTTTTTGGTTTTTCAAATTTTCTATTGTTTTTGGTTTTTCAAATTTTCTATTGTTTTTGGTTTTTCAAATATCATAATTTCTCCCCCTAAAAACCTAAAAATAGAAAATCTTTTTGAGTTTTTGATGAAGAAAATAAACTATACAGGAAAAAGTAAAAGACTGAATTAAAATAAACAAAGCAAAGACTATCTAATGAAAAGTGATGATCATTTGTTAGACTCAGATGAGGAGTGGAACTTCATCCTTTTGAAAAACACCATTAGCCGATAACAGATATAAAAATCTGGGTTTGTCAAATGCTTTGGTAAAAAGATCAGCTTTTTGGTGATCGGTGTGAATTTTCACTACATCGATTAATTTCTTTTCAAAACAATCACGTATGAAGTGATATTTAATGTCGATGTGTTTGGTTTTGGAGTGCTGAACAGGATTTTTAGTGACAGCTATGGCAGCAGTATTATCAACATATATAGGAGTGTTAGAAAAATGTAACCCATAGTCCCTGAGTTGCTGTTGAATCCAGATGATTTGAGAACAGCAACTAGCAGCAGCAATATATTCAGCTTCACAGGTTGAAGTAGACACCAACATCTGCTTCTTGCACTGCCAGGTGACTAATCGGTTTCCAAAGAACTGACATCCTGCAGATGTTGACTTGAAATCTCTCTTGCATCCGCCATAATCTGAATCACTATATGCAGTAAGCTCAAAGTTATCATCATTAGGGTACCATAAGCCAAGTTCCGGTGTACCCTTCAGATAACGCATAATCCTTTTGACAGCAATGAGGTGAGATACTCTTGGCTTTGATTGATAGCGTGCACACAAGCAAGTAGCGAACATGATATCTGGCCGAGAAGCAGTAAGATACATGAGAGATCCGATCATTCCTCGGTACAGAGTGGCATCAATTAACTCCCCCTTTTCATCTGGAGTAATCCCGTGATTAACAGCCAGTGGGGTACCAGCAGGCTTGGCATCAGACATACTGAACCGGCTCAGAATGTCACCAACGTATTTGGTTTGATGAATAAAAATCCCTGCCTCAGACTGATCCACCTGCAAACCCAAGAAAAATTTCATCTCTCCCATCGAACTCATTTCAAATTTTTCTTTCATAACCTTCTCGAATTCCTTGCACAGACTATCATTTGTGGAACCAAAGATTATGTCTTCCACATACACTTGCACCAAGAGTAAATCACTATCCTTCTCACGGATGAATAATGTGCAGTCAATGACACCTCTCCTGAACCCGTTGTTCAGAAGGTGAGTAGAAAGTGTCTCGTACCACGCTCGCGGAGCTTGATGCAATCCATACAAGGCTTTGTCTAGCTTGTAGACTTGGTCACGATGCAATGGATCCTCAAACCCGGGAGGTTGACTGACATAAACAGTTTCACTGATCACACCGTGAAGGAACACACTCTTGACATCCATTTGATAAACTTTAAACTTCTTAAAGGATGCATAAGCCAAGAAGATACGAATGGCTTCGAGTCGAGCCACCGGAGCAAACACCTCATTGTAGTCCAACCCTTATATCTGTCTGAATCCTTGAACCACCAGACGTGCTTTATTTCGCACTATGATCCCGTGATCATCTTTCTTGCAACGAAGAACCCATCGAGTGCCAATGACTTTTGCACCTTTAGTTATGTCAACCAATTGCCAGACACCTAACTTTTTGAATTGCAAAAGTTCTTCTTGCATTGCATCAACCCATGATTCTTCCTTGAGAGCTTCAGTGACAGTACGCGGTTCAACTTGAGAAATAAAGCAGGAATGAGCACAAAAGCTTACATCTGCAAAATCAAGAATGTCAGCAAGACCACCTGAAGAAATCTGACTTCGAGTCTTCACTCCATCCAAAGGACTCCCAATAATGTTGTCTTGAGGATGAATACGATTAATTCTGCCAACAGGATGAGCTGGAACCTCAACCTGAGGATCTAAGTTATTCAGATTCAAGTCCTTAAGACCTGGTACAAGATTATCAACAACTGGTTCAGGAGCAGCTGGAGGATTGTCATCTGTGTCTAAGCTGTCATCATTTAGCTGTGTAGTAGGAACGGATGCAGATGAAGGTTGAAAGGTTTCATCAGGTGCATTTTGTACATCATACAGCATCTGAACAGCGACATCTTCATCTGAATACATGGGGGGGCATGTTGAATGAATCAAAGAGACTGGAATAATCAAACATCCAATCTGGCCCTTTTCCAGGTGGGGGCATTGTATATTTCTGAACGTCTACATGGTACCACTCCTCCACATTATGAGTTGCAATGTTGTAAACTCGTTTATTTGGAGTGCTATACCCAAGAAAGTACCATTCTTCCACCTTTTCATTGAACTTGCCCTGCTCATGTTTCTTAAGCATAGTGCATGGAGCACCAAACGGTTCTAGATACTTAAGATTTGGCTTTCTGTTATGGAGCAGTTCAAAGCAAGTCTTCCCATGTCTTTTCACAATAAGTACCCGGTTCAATGTATAACAAGCATTAGCTACAGCTTCGTTCCAGAATTGAACCGGTAGAGAAGAATCAGCAAGCATTGTTCTAGCAGCCTCAATCAATGTCCTGTTCTTGCGTTCAGCAACACCATTCATTTGTGGAACATATGGAGCACTAAATTGTTGCACGATGCCTTTTGCATTACAAAAATTCTCCATGTTGTGATTTTTGAACTCCGTTCCATTATCAGTTCGAAACTGACGAATCTTGAGCTTATGAAGTGATTCAAGTTTGGTAACCAAAACTTGAATGCAATCAAACGTTTCAGATTTCTCCTTCAAAATGAAAACCCAAGAGTATCTGGAATACTCATCAGTGATGACAAGACAGTATTGATCTCCAGCTATACTCTTCCGATTCACAGGACCAAATAAGTCCATGTGAAGAAGCTCAAGAGGAACATTCATTGAATGAAACTTTTTCAGCTTATGAGACTGCTTAGATTGTTTTCCCTTCTTGCATGATACACAGATATCAGACAGCTTAAAGTTCTTCAAGCTAACTCGCTCAACCAGACTATTGTGAACTAAATGATTCATCTTACGTATACTCAAATGACCCATCCTCTTATGCCAAAGAATTGAATCTTTTTCAGTTGCCTTTGTCATAAAACATGAAGCTGTGGAGGATGTAGTTGAAGCTGTGGCCATATTGAGAACGTACAAATCTTTCTTCCTTGGAGCAGACATCAAAATCAAATCTTCAGGGATCTTAACACCTTGCTTGAGAATGTAACATTTTGACTCATCAAATAAGACCTTGTACTCTTTGTCACAAATCTGAGAGACTGACAGGAGGTTGTTTTCCAGCTGTTTAACATATCTGACATTATCAAATGAAACTTGTCCATTTGTCAGAATTCCCTCTCCTGTAATAAAACCGCCTTTATCTCCAGCAAAAGCAACATATCCACCTCGAACTGCATTCACATTGGTGAGCAGAGAAATATCACCAGTCATGTGTCTGGAAGCCCCACTATCAACGATCCAATTGCCGTTAACTCCAGCTTTTGGGGCAACCTGCACAATAAAGAGACAATTAGTTTACCTTGGGAACCCAAGCCTTTACAGTCTTGGGTTGACCCATAGAGTCTCGGATCCAAACATCAATCCATTTCCCTTTAGGAAGAAAGTTATCTGAAATTTGTGGAACATAATCCTCAGATGATTTAACTTTCCAAATTGCATTTTTATCAAAAGAGGTTTTCAGATAAATGGATGATGATTTTGCTTTGGTAACTTTAATCACATTTGGAACATTCAAAGTTTCCAGTTTTCCTTTTCCCTTGTCTGAAGTCTTAAACTGAATTGGTGGTTTAGACTTTAGTTGAACAGGCTTAGGTACAGATTTTACCGGTTTTGGTAAAGCAGATTTTAAGTTTTTGAAAGAAACAACCTTAGGCCTGATCAACTGAGGGCAAAATCTCACAATGTGCCCTGACTCACCACATTCAAAACAAACTTTATCACCTTTCTTATGAAAATGTTTTAGATCAGAAAAAAAATTTTTAGTTGATTTAAAGACATTTGCTTTCTGACAATCTTGTTCAAAACACAAACCCTTTTTCCCTTTGTTACCAAACAGAGCTGAATTGGTAGCACAATTAGCTTCAGACTCTTGTGAAGCTTTAACAAAACATAATTCTTTGTAAATCTTTGATTTGCAGATTGGGTCACCTTTCATGACAATAGGAGTTTGATTCTGAGGAGTGCTTTGCTTAGATGAATAATCTGATTCATCCTCAGAATCAGAGACCCAATCTTCAACAATTCCATCCACCAGTGATCCCTTAGTCTGTGATGAACTCTGATTTGTACTCAGACTAACTGGATCTATTACTAACGGAGTAGTAACTTGAAAATCCTTTACATCTTTGTCATTTGGAGTATTGACAAAGGCATTGAGGATTGGTGGAGGACAATTTTGATAATTAACCGGTTCCTTCCCCTGATCAGTACCCCAACTGATCATATGCTCAATGATATAAGAAGAGCTTTCATAGCTCTTGAGCTTTTGACCTAGAGTCTCATAGTCACATTCAACCATTGCTAACTTCTTCTTGATCTCATTGATGGTATTGAGATATGAAGTTATAGCATCTTGCTTGTTCAGAACAGCGATCTCGGCTTCATGCAATTGTCTGTTTAAAAGATCAATTTTAGCTTGAAAATCTTTTTCATTAGATTTTAAAATTTTGTTAGCTTCAATGCATAAGTCGAGATCGTTCATCAAAGCACTGTTATGTGTCTGATAAGCAAGGACCTTACTTCTAAGATCAACACAATTAAAACACTCTGAATGTGAAGATAAACAATCAGTGTATACCTGCTCTGACTCTGATGAAGCAGAAGAGTTTACCATCAAAGCAAATTGAGTAGAGGAGTCATCAGCTTCAGCATCAGAATCTTGAGTGTCTGAATCTGTCATGCTATCTGATTCTGAATTTGAGACTTTATCATCATTCACCCTTGAGTCTTCCCGAATGCTTTCCTTACTTTGATCTTCAGATTTTTGAATCTCAGCAATACAAGCTTTATCTTGTTCTTCTTTATCAGCATTGAATCTGAAATCCCAGTTCACCCCTTCATCCTGTTGAACCATTAAAGCTTTACTTGCAGTGGATGAAGATCTAGCTTGAGAAGGAGAATCAATGGGGACTAGTCTCCTTTCTGGATTGGCAGTGGAGGATTTCTGATGCTGGAATGGATTCTTGTTGCCTGCTTTCTTCGGCTGTTTGCATTGCCTGGCAAAATGACCCTTCTCTCCACAATTGTAGCATGTCACCGATGCCATATCAAATCCAAACTTAGACTCCTTGTTTAAGTTGATATCCTTCCCAGTCCTCTTGACAAACTCCTTAGCTCGCCTAACCGCACTTGCCAACGCCCACATAATGTCAATTCGTTCCATGTCATTAGGATCTATCTGAGAATAGTCATCATTGGTCAAATAAGGATTACCGATCTGACCAGCAACTAATCCATCATATGAGCTAACCAATGTTGACAAAAGACCCATATGCTCTTTTGCAATCTCCACAGTGACCTTGTCAAACTTGTCTGTCTTCAGGCTGGTAGTAGGCTGATGATGTTCTGTTTGTGAACTGGTTGAGGATGATTGACTGAAATGAATCTGAGCAGTAGATGGAGCCTCAGATGTCTTAGAAACAAAAGCAGTCTTTAAAGGAGCATGAGTATTGGATTTATCTACTGTGGGAGTGGAATAGTATAAGGAGGGGTCCTGAACTTGAAAAACTCTCTTGGCTTTCCATTTGTTCTCTATCTCCTGCTCTTTCAATTTCTGAATAAAATCATTGATGTCCATATGAGTCAACATCTGGTTTTGCTTGAGTACCATCAAGAAAGACTCCCACTTTGGAGGTAGAGCATCTGCCAAACACTGAATCTTCTCTTGAGTTGTAGTTTTGACCTCATGGTTGAACAACTCACTCAACAAATGATAAAACCTAGCAATCAGTTCATCATGTGACTCATTACCCACATACATAAAGCTATTGAATTCTTTTCTCAAAGCTTTAGACTTAATTCTCTTCAACGCATCATTCCCCTCATATCTTTGTTGTAAGGCATCCCAGAGGTATTTGGAAGATGTAAATTGTCTAAACTGATGGAAAATGTCTGTAGCAATGGACTGTGACAAAATGGCATATGCTTTCTTCTCATAGTCATACAACTTCCTTTGAGGCTCGGTCATTCTTGTAACAAGCATAGGAGTTCCATCCTCGTTCAAAGGCCTCAAATAACCTCCTTCTATCATCATCCACAGATTTGTATCCACCCCATTGATATGGATCTCAAATCTATACTTCCAATGAGGGTAATCATCTAAAGTCAACAACTTAGGAGCTTTATTTGAGTTCCCTGTCTCATTCTCTGTCAATAAGAGAGTCTGAATGCGATGGTTTTGGTTAGCCATGAGTGCTAGATCCTCCATTTGATCAGAAGTAATAAAATTCAACACTTAGAAAAATTTCAGGAAAACTGGCGAATGAAGGTGATTAGGGCGAATGTCGGGGACCGAATGTACTAAAACTGGCGAATGAGGGCTGAGTATGACACCAGGCGAATGAGAAGATCGAATGAACCTATTCGGCGAAAGAGTGATCGAATAAGGTCTTTCGCCGAATGAGAGTGGAATATGAGGCTATTCGCCGAATGACTTGAACGAAGGAGCTATTCGGCGAATGAAGGCTATTCGCCGAATGAAGGCTGATTCGGCCAAACTTATTCGGCCGCAATTGCCATTCGGGCGATATGGGGTTTTCAACAACGAAAATCGTGATAACTTGCGATTTTGACCAAATCTATGCACCAAATTTGGTACAGAACTTCAAGATATGATAAACAATCAATTGAGAAAAGGTTTTGACAAACACACCACAAAAACCCACGAATTTTCAATGAAATAGTAACTTGAAGAGCAAGAAACTTAGGGTTTTTGGAAGTTACGAAAATCAGGGTTTTGGTAAACTCAGATCTGATGAATTAGAGTGGAAATCGAGTAGAATCTAGAGCCAAAGCTCTGATACCACTTTGTTGAATCGATCGGGAGCTCGGAAACAATCCGAATCCAATGTAAAACTACTCGACAGCCTCTGGAATAGTGCGGAATCCTATTCTAGGGTTTTTCAATCAAAATCAACAGGAACCGTGGTGATCCGAGGTTGTAGGAACAACGTGGAAGCAACGATCGAACACCACGGGTTGTGAATCGAACTTGGATGATCACTAGCCGCTCAAATCTCTTAGGGTTTTGACACTTGAGTCTCAGGGAAGAAGGAGGGCTCTGAAAAGTTAGTGTTGAAATGATTTGAACTTGTATATATAGGCTGTAGTCATTCGGCCGAATGAGTGGCCGAAGCAGCTCATTCGGCGAATGACCAAGCTCGAATGAGCTGTCAATCGAATGAGTCATTCGACGAATGACTCATTCTATCGCTAGCCATTCGCTGGTTTCATCATTCGGCGAATGACTTCATTCTAGAGTCATTCGCCCGAATGTGAGATCTTCATACTCAACTCTAAATTTAATCAAATCAACTAAACATATAATCAGTAATAAACATTAAGAGATATATATAAAGACAACTTCCATTAATAATTTGAACATTACATGATAAGAGTTACAAAAACTGAACTAGGGACAAAACATGTATCTACAGAAATTAATCGATGTTATTAAAATCCACACCGATCACCAGAAAGCCGATCTTTTCACGAAAATATTTGATAAATCTAGATTATTATATCTTTTTTCGGCTAATGGTGTTTTCCAAAAGGATGAAGTCCTACGTTCATCTGAATCTAACAAATGATCATCAACTTTCTTAGATAGTTTTGTTTTGATTTATCTTTTAGTTCTTTTGGTTAGTTTGTCCTTTCTTTATCTTAATCAAAAACTCAAAAAGATTTTCTGTTTTAGGTTTTTAGGGGGGGATATTAGCTAAATTGAAAAACCAAAAACATCTGAAAAATTTAAAAAAAACAAAAACAGTTGAAAACGTATAAAAATGAGAAGGTCTTCTTTGATAAAGTAATACATTAATCTATCATGTCCTAAAAGTGTTAATGAATGCATAAATGGAAGACATATGAGAAGTGTGAGTTGATGTACTGATACGCTGACTTTACAAAATGAATAGACAAATTTGTGAATACTTACAAAATCTGATTTGTGGGATCTGTTTTTGAAAGACAGTTAAGTGAGAAATAGTTTATGACTCAAATCAGGCATACACCTGTTATCATGAGATCCAATAAGGTTTCCAATGATTCATGAATTCAAAGTTTGTACACGAGCCATATTGCTGGGACGAACCTAGCTGAAGCCATCCATTCAGATGAGAATGATTGAATCAAAACAAAAGAAAAAGAAAATCAAGCTGGTATTAAGCTTGTGAAAAATACAAAAATAAAATAAGTTCGATTCCATACACGTGCCACATTACTGGGACGAACCTAGTTGAAGACGTCCATTTGGATAGAACAAGTCAAGCATGTCAACGCAGGCCTGTATACGTGCCATATTACTGGGACGAACCTAGTTGAAGACGTCCACTTGGATAGAACAAGTCAAGCATGTCAACACACGTCTGTATAGGTGCCATATTACTGGGACGAACCTGTTGAAGCCGTCCATGAGAATGTGTTGGTCATGTGAGACAAATCAAAGAGAAATATACAAAAAGAAAATAAATTGGAACCTTATGGAATTTATGAAGCTGGGTATTAAGATGTGCGGAGATTAGTTACAAACTGAGTTCAAACCTTTGCTGAATAGATAAAACGGGTAACTCAGTCAGAAAACATAAGTGATCATCAAATGAGTTTGATAATTTTGTATTGAAAAGCTTAAAGTGGACAGATATATCAGTAATCAGATCACAAGTCAAAAGTGTCTGAAATGAATCATTCAGTAATACTGATTTGATTTGATTAGATGTATGTACTAGTTTTTCAATAGACCTCTCACAAAAAGATGCGTCTATTTATTTACAGTTGTTAGTTGTACAGTTGTATTTTGTGTCAGAAAATTACAAACTGGTTTTATTTTTTCCATTTCAGTTTAGGTGATCATTTGTAGGTTCAGATGTATGTCTCATCTGAATCCTGAACCAACCAGACCTATCTTCATAAATGGCATATGTTTTATGATCAAAATGTAAAATCTTTAAATCATCTTGTGTTTTGTGAGAGAGAATCCTCATTCGCATGAATGGGGTGTGAAAACAACTCATTCGCACGAATGAGGTGCTGTGTGAGAGAGAATCAAGTATTTCGCCTATTCATTTGGCGAATGACTATTGGTTATTGAATATCATTCGACGAATTACTCAATGCCGAATGACTCATTCGTTGGTGTGATTCGGCGAAAGACCTAATGTCGAATGACCCATTCGCCATTCTCATTCGGCGAATGGCTCACCCTATATAAACAGTTAATTGGGTGAACCACCTCATTCGCCAAAATTTCATTCGCCCAATACTGTGTGAACCCCATTCGCCCTAATATCATCTCTCTTCAGTTCATCATTTTTTCTTGATTTCTTTCGTCCCAGCTACTGATAATCTTGTTTCTTATCATCTTAGGTACATTAGGATAAAATATCGTCAAACTTTGACCGTGAAATCATCTGGAACAGAACTGATTTAAGGGTTTTAGGGTTTTTAATTTCGCCCTTGCAATAAATGGTCTAAATGGACTTAACACCACAAAAGACCTGTTTTAAAACTCTTATTCGGTCATGTCTGAGCTTGAAAGTATGAATTTTGCGACCCGATTTGAACTTTTTGTCAAAGGGGTTTAGAACTTGAACAGACAGCCGAATGTCGTAATTCGGCGAATGACATTTGGCGAATGAAGCTCATTCGGCGAGTGGCTCATTCGACGAATGTCCAAGTTAGCTAATGACTCACTCGACGAATGGCTCATTCGTCCAAATTAACCTCATTCGGCAAATTAGTTTCAAGTGATTCTTTGTTCTGATTTCTGGGCTGATCTCTGTATTTTAAGCAGCTGAACTGTTCTAACAAGTCTTTATCTGTTGTTCAGAATGTCTGGATATAAATCGGTGACGAAGAACAACATCTGCACTCATTTGGATCTCCCTACACCAAATGCAAGACATTATACTTAGATTATCACATTTCTAAGATGTTCAAGGATTTTTACTGCCATTTCCACTATGCATGTGCCATATCACTCACATCAGCAAGATTTCTGGGCATCTGCTGATATCGACTGTGAAGCTGAGCCTACAGTCATTCGAGGCAAAGTTCGTGGACAGGATGTGGTCATTTCCGCTGAACACATCAGAAGAGTTTGTGGTTTCCAAGATGCACCTGATCAGCCGTATCTTCTAGATCGTTATTTAGTTCGAGGCTGCTTCATGAGGTGCAAGTATGAGGGTGACCTTGGAGCCGGGATCCTGAACAAGGCATAAATGTCTCCACAATTCAAGCACTTAGCACATGTACTTATTCATTGCCTTGGATCGAGGAGAGGAGGATTTGATGACATGAGAGAGACCATACAGTGTGCCTTCGTTGCATTAGTGCTGAACAGGCCATTCAACTTCTCTGAGACGATCTTCACTCATATGAAGGAGAATGTGGCTCTAAAGGGAGATAAGAAGTTTCTGATGTATCCTAGGTTTCTGCAGCAGTTGATTGAAGCTCAGTTACCTGATTTGCCGAAGATCAACGCTGATATCATTAGAATGGAGCACATGAATGACACTACTCTTAACAGAGTACTATCATATAGAGGCAAGGATCGGAAGCCTACTCTACGATTTTTGTTTGGTCATCTTGCGAGGCCTGATTATGTAGCTCTGGCTTGTAGGAAATGGAGGTATGATCACTCAGACTCTGAGGTAGAGGACATACTTGTTCCTGGTGATGATGGTGATGATGATGCTGGTGCTAGTGGTGATGGTGATGGTGCAGGTGGTAGTGGTGCTGGTGAGAGCTCAGTGGCTGTGAGCACTGTAGCTGTTAGTTCTGTTATGATGAGTGCTGGTGTTGGTGACATAGCCACTACTTCTGATGTTAGCCTGGTTGAGGCTGTTGTTGTGACTGCTGGTGCTGGAGTCAGTACTTCTATTGCTGATGATGAGGATGTAGAGATTGATTCACTGAAGGATTTGGACTTTATGGGCACTACTACCGCCATAGTGACTACTCCTCTTGATATGGCTGGCACCACATCTGCTGAAGAAAAAGGTGAGTCAGATGACTCAGGTGATGAAGATGATGAAGGTGGTGAAGCTGGTGGTGATGATGCTGAGAGTTCTGATTCAGAAGACACACCAGATGAGGAGTTTGAGAATGTATGAATAGGAGGAAGATGGAGAAAGAGAAAGAGAAAGACACAAAGGAGTGAAGCTGAGAATGATGAGATCAGAGATCCTTCTTTTATTCCTGAGTTTGACATTCCTTCTCCTCCACGCACTTCCCCTAGTTCAGTCACTGCAGCTGTTTCTGTTGCTGCCATTCAGTACACTTCATCTCCTGCAGGGAGGAGGAAGAGATCAAGGTTCCTATTTCAGAGGAGGTCAGAACTGTCAGTTGCTGCCATAACTACTGTTACATCATTGGCTTCAACTGTAGTTTCTTCACTGACCAGGTCAAGGGCTATTCCGATTCGTACTACTGTGGCCCCTCTGATCACCTCTATTGCTCAGGCTCCCATATTCTCTGTTGCCTCTGCTGGTCCCTCCATTTCACATTGACACGTTCGTGCCTACTATTTTTAGTTGTTGATCAACTGAGCACATTGAACAGTATGGTACTTAAGCTAATGGAGAGGAGCCTTGAAAAGGAAAGAAAGAACAAGGAACAGGAGTTGGTCATTTCTCAACTCACTCAAAGGATAGCTGATCAGGACACATTATTACTTCAGGCAGCAGACCAGCGATCAGATCTCAGAGCTAGATCTGCTTAGCAGGAAGAGCAGTTGCTTAAGTACATAGATGAGCACAACTAGCTGGCACTGACTGCCACTGGTTTCAATGAACGGATTTTTCAACTGGAAGCAGAGAATGCTCGTCTTGCTGACTAGATAGAAGATCTTAAAGTCAGCACTCCTAGGCTTGAGGGCACAACTGTTCATTCAAATGATTCAGATTCAGAAAAAGAAAGTGAAGAGGAAGATGAAGAAGAAAAGGAATCTGATGAGGACAACGATGATGATAAAGATGCTGAAAAAGATGATGACTCTGACGGAGATGATCAGGATGGATCAGGGAGTGAGGCTTCCAGTTTGTCAAGTTCAGATGATGATGAGGATGATGATCAAGACCCTCCCCCTCCTGAGATTTGATCTAAGTCCATGCATGACAAGAAGAAAGCTCCTCCTCCACCTCCTCCTACACAGAATGAAGAATCAGCTGCTACTGAGGAAGTCAAAGCTGTGCCTGTGAGACGTCAACTAGATGAGACACTCACTATGATTCTTGACGCTCAAGGCATCATACAGCACTCAGTCAGCTATAATAAAGAGAAGGGGGAGATCATACACTGCTTATCAAAGGAGCAGATAGCCGAACTGTTCAGGCTAAATCCATATGATGTTATCATTGATGATACCTTTGTTCCAGTGTTTGATGAGCCTACTTCAGAGGCCTTTGATGATGTTGATGAAGTCATTCTGGAGGATATCACCGAGGAAGAATATCCAAAGTATACATCGGCTGAGGACGAGCTACCTACATTCACTGATCAGTTTGATCAAGCTACTGAAGATCTACTGATCAGGTACTTGGAAGAACAGGTTGAGGTTAGTAAAGCTGAAGCTGATGATTGTAAAAGAAGAAAAGAAGAATGGAAGGCCTATTGGGAGGTCTTGAAGACAGAAAGCACAACAAAGATGCTAGCTACACACAAAAAGGTCTATAGAAACAAAGGCTACAAGGCTGGAGGTCAAATCTTGAACTAGGCATACTTTCATGGTCTTGGGTGCTATGCAGTGAAGAGGCAAAAAGGCATTGACTACTTTAAGCATCCTCATGATTTTAAGATGTTGCCCAGTTTCGAAGTCAATCAATTATCACGTCTGACGATGCTTTATAGCAAAGATTCTGGAATGTCAGCCTGGTTTTCTCAACAACTTCAGTACGAGTACAGGAAGAGAAGGGTAAACTTCTAGCCCCAACAGCCTGAAAGATATTATCTGCCTGAGATTGATGGTTAGTCAAGGAAGCACAAAGTTATCCTGAAGTGGCTACCTCCTACAGTAAGGAAGAAGATTCCTTTACGGAAGATGCGTCAAAACTTTATGGAGGGCTTCCGATGATGGTATTACGATGGACGGACTGGAGAGGCAGTAATTGTATTGTGCTAGGAAAAGAAATGGGAGACGGAACGTATTTTTGACACAATGTGGTTGACTAACTTGTCCCACAAAGATGTCTTAGCTCTCTATCGTCATCAGATTTTCTTCGATGTTCGAGACATGGTACAGGCATTACAGTTTATGAGGGTGATCTGGCTGTGCATTATATTAAAGATTTATGCTGGTGCAGACTGGAAAGCCATTTCCGACAAGTTTTTCTAGAAAGACACTTCCAAGGATTAAACTAGGTCCAAGGGGGAGTTTGTAGATGCACTATATGTCCCTAGTTCGATTTTGTATTATCCATCATGTAAAGTTCAAGTTATATTAGTGGAAGTTGTCTTTATATATTGTTCTTAATGTTTCATATTGATTATATGATTGTTTGATTTGGTTTATTAATATTTGAGTATGAATTCTGACCTTTCGGGTGAATGAATCTACGAATGAAGTCATTTGCCGAATCAACGCCCTAGCGAATGACATAGGCGATCGAATGAGTCATTCGCCGAATGCCTCATTCGAATGACATGTCCATTCGACTTAGTCATTCGCCGAATGAGCTACTTCGGCCACTCATTCGGCCGAATGACTACAGTCTATAAATACAAGTACAAATCATTTCAAACCTAACTTTCCAGAGTCCTCATTCTTCCCAGTTCGCTCCAGTGTCAAACCTTTGAAGTTTTGAGCGATCTTTGCTATCCAACTTCGATTCTCAACCCGTGGTGATCGATTCTCACATGCATGTTGATTATATGCTGTCGATTCACCACGGTTGCTGTTGATTTCGATTGGATAACCCTGGAATAGGATTCCGCACTATTCCAGAGCCTGTCGAGTAGATATCCGTTGGAATCAGATTGTTTCTGAGCTCCAAACAGGTCCTACAAAGCTCACACCTTTATGCATAAAGTTTGAAATTTTACGGTCCCAACGGGTTGGTAGCGCCATAAAGAACCTAGAACTAGCTCCCCAAAGCCTTGGATATATTTCTTAAGATGTTTTATGATGAAAACATGAGTACCCGATGATGTACACGAAATAAGTATCCGAACCCCTTCGAGTAGTTGGTTTCTAAATCAATGTTTCGAGAACTAGGCTTCGAGAACTTGGCTTCGTGAACATTGTTTCGTGAACTAAGGATTTCTGGAACTAAAATTCGAGAACCATGTATTGAGAACTATGTTTATGATGTTATGTGGCTATGCTATGATGATGAAAGCATGTTAACGAGTTACGAGGATTATGCATGAAAGTATGCTAAGTATGATGAATGTATGTTAGTGAGTTATGACAATGAACTGAATGATAACATGCTATAATGATAGTTATAAATGTTATGCTATGATGAGATCCTAGGATGCTAGGATGAAAGTATGATGCCATAATCTTATGATATGATGATGATGCTAGCTTGTTATGTATATGATGCTAGGAGGTTTTGAAGATATGATAAAATACTAGCATGAATTTTTTATGATCGCTATGATGAATGATGATATGATGCTAGTATAACATCGATGATGAGTGAATTATGTTCCCCCACTTGTTTATGGGATATGTGTGAATGATTCTCCCGTACTTGTACTGGGTAAGTATGAAAATCAACCTGACTATAACAGGGTATGAAAGTCAACATGACTATAACAGGGTATGAAAGTCAACCTGACTATAACAGGGTATGAAAGTCAACCTGACTATAACAGGGTATGGAGCCTTGTGCAGGCATAAGCCCACGGTTCATGTTGATGACAGTGGACGTAGGACGATGATGTTTATGATGTTATGTGATATGGTTATGGATTACGTGAACGTAATGATGTTTTATGTTAAGTATGTTTTAACTTAACAAAACGTTCACTATTTTATTAAAAACTAGAACTCATCAGCGTAAGCTAACATTTTCGCATGTATCTCAGGTTAAAGCTTTAAGAAGGCATGGAGCTCGGTCATCAAGATATAGAATCCGGTGATGTTCGCAATCATACATGTTTTGACACAATTTATTTCAGTATAATTTGTGTTTGAAAATGTTTGAAATTCCGCTGCATATTTAATAACGTTCATAGTTTAAGAGCTATGTGTTATGATGAAAACCAACCTCTGTGAGGTACCCGGGATCGGGGCCTCACAGTATGTGGCAAGGCATTCTTTGAAAAGTTCGCGATGAACCTTCTATAATAACCTGCCAGACCTAGAAACTAACGAATCTCTGGTGGAGTGGATGGGGTAGTCCAGTTCTTAATACCTTCAACCTTCGCTCGATCTACATGTATCCCATCCTTATTAATGACATGACCTAAGAAATGAACTTCTTTCAGACAAAATTCACATTAAGAGAATTTGGCATATAGTTGTTCAGCTCTTAGCAGTTCTAAGACCTTCCTCAAATGATCTTCATGTTCCTGTTCTGTCTTAGAATAAATCAGTATATCATCAATGAAGACGATAACAAACTAATCCAAATACGACCTACACACTTGATTCATCAAATCCATGAAGACTGTCGAAGCATTGGTCAGCCCAAACGGCATAACCACGAACTCATAGTGTCCATAAAGAGTTATAAACGTTGTCTTCAGTAGACCTTCATTATTTACTCTTAGCTTATGATATCCGGATCGCAGATCAATCTTAGAGAAACAAGTCGCTCCCTGTAATTGATCAAACAGATCATCGATCTTTGGTAGAGGATATCTATTCTTAATTGACAACTTGTTCAACTCACGATAGCCGATGCACATACGAAACGAACCATCTTTCTTCTTGAAAAAGAGAACTGATGCTCCCCATGGTGAGTAGCTCGGTTGGATGAATCCTTTGTCTAGAAGTTCGTGAAGCTGACGATACAGTTCTTGAATCTCAGACGGTGCGAATCGATATGGTGACTTCACCATTGGATTAGCTCCAAATACGAGATCGATTCTGAACTCCACTTGCCAGACTTGTGGTAGTCGAGGAAAGTCTTCTAGAAACACCTCCGAATAATTCCTGATGACTGGCACGTCTTTCCTCATCTTCTTTTCAGGCTTCTTCTCCACTACATGGCCAGGAAGGCACAATATTTTTTCTTCAGGTACATCTAAGCCTTGATGCACGACACGATCTTCATTTCGCGGCAGGGTTTCTCGCCGTAAACACGCAACGTTTCGCCATACGGTAGGGGAATTCGAAGTAATTTCTCCGAACAAACGATTTTGACGTTATGTTTAGATAACCAATCCATTCCAGTGACTACTTCAAAACTTCCAAGAGTCATTGGAATGAGATCGACGGAGAATGAATGATCATTAAGCATGAGTTTACAATCATTTGGAATTGAATTCACAAGTATATTCTTACCATCAGCTACTTCTATTGTATATGGAGTAGTAAGTACTGATGGTTGTATGTCAAACAAAGATGCAACAGTAGAAGAAACAAAACTTTTGTCTTCACCGGTATCAAACAATATTGAAACATAATGATTGTTGATCAGGAATGTACCTGTGATGACTGTCGGCTCTTCGCGTGCCTCGGTAGCTCCGAATGTTGGGTCTCCAAACTACAAACATTTTTGGTTTCAGAAATATAAAACCTAACCCATAATGAATACCCAACCCATTCCAATTACTCTAGCCTTTCAAAAAATTCCATTTCAATGTATCCAAGAATGAATAAGCACATACCCTAACTTGTGGTTCTGGCTAGGAAAGACTGGGTACTTAAGTTTGTCCATTGTGACTCACCCCTCTATCCTGGGAACTTGCTTGTTAGTAAGTATGGTTGGTATGTCCATGTCTACAAATGGTTCTATCTAGGAAGTACTGGATGTTTAAGCGTGTTCAATTGGACCCATCGCTTATCCTGGGACCCTTTAGTTAGATACACTACCTTCATGCTGAAAACGTTCTGATAAACACTAAGTCTTCCAACTTATCATTCATTCATTTCAACTCTAGCTCCATCATCGAGTCATTTGAACTTATTAAGTATGTATAAACCATAACTAACACAATATATATGTTATCTAGGGCATCCTTGAGAGGTTCACCTCACGTACAAGTTAAAACACAAGGTTCACTATTCAACAACTAAGGTGAGATATATAGCCCCTTTTCTATTACTATTTTACAATTATGGGGTGAAAAACATGTCATCAAAAATGGTTTAACTACAAAATTTTTTATTACAATTCATTTAAAGTTTTCACATATTGGTCACAACATAAATAGTTCTTACATGTTGAATTTCAATTAAAGTCCCCTCAGTTTATTCACAACCATTAACTTTGCTAAGCCATGGTAACGTTGGTAGATCTGCTGGTTTGACAAACCCACTCGGTCCCAGGCATGGAGCCAAGTGTTCGAAACTGCTACATGTGTAATTCAAGAATTTTGGTTTGATATCCAATTAGCCTGGAATCAAATATCGGGCACTACAGTCATTAGGGTTGGTTGTGGGCAACATGTAACTTTATTTATATACCATTATGCTTAAACTATGTGATTATCGAGTCATAAACCTATGTTCTCACTCAACTTTTTAGTTGACACTTTTTCTACATGTTTTTCAGGAAATGGAAATTGAGGATTGCATGGAAACAAGCTAGGATTCATAAGCTCTTGGACCTAGACTAGTTAAACAAATTTAGTATTATATTATAACATTGTTTGATTTCAAATTTCTATGCAAGGCAATTAAGATCGGATTTATTTGAATGCATTTAGTTTCCTTTATACCATGTGCTTAATACTACAATATGTTTCGTCGCATCCGACGTTTCCGCCAAGATTTCAACTTGGTCGGGCGTGACAATATATTAGCGTAAAGCTAAGTGATGAGTGAATTTAAATTTTTTATAAAGGTTTCATTAAAATGGTTTGGTTATTTGTGATTATTATGCAATGCATCGAATGATACGATCAACTAATATCCCTTGTATTTGTAAGAATCCTTGAATATAATTGAATAACAAAAGCGAATATTGATATTTTTAAACATTAGCTAAACAAATTATAGATTGTGGTTTTGTAATTTGCAATTTGCAATTTTAAATTAACAATTTATTGATTGTCGTTTTGTAATTTGTATTTTAACTAAACAAATTTAAACTAGAATGGTGTTGGAATTGATGTTCGATGTATTAGAATTGTATGTTGTTGCACTGGTATTATGAACTAGAGTCTCTAGATTATGAATTACTGGTTGAATCAACACATTTAAAGAACTTAGGATAATAAGTTGATGTTTGATTTAGGATTTTAAGTTTAAAGATATTCTAATTTAAAACATATAGACGGTGACTTCTTATCGAGAGTTTGCACCCAAATGGTCCTCTTGACTCATAATGTTTTTTTTTATTAATGATTGTTTAGTTGTCTCGATAAAAATATAATCACTAACACCTTTGATTGACTTGGTGTAAAAATACACTCCGAGTCTAAGTATGTAAGAAATTTATAGCTTTGACTAAAGAATAACTTACGCATATACGATTATCGAATTGGAAAATCATGTCCTTGGTTAAGCTTTTGGTTCTGCTCCCAATGCAATGTTGTTGTTTATATATAAGGTATACCACAGCCAACCCACCACACCAAGGGTACTTTGAAAGCATACCAATCACATACCAATACTACCTTAAACTTAAAGTACTAATGTGAGAATAGGATTTTGAAGAATCGATTTTATACATGTTTATAGGTAAATGTTGAATATTAGAATACGATTTGAATTAGTTTAAGATTTGGATTCAAAGTTTGCTAAGATTATAACCATTGTTCTATACAATAGGATTTAATAGGATTCACATCTATTGTAAATTCTCGTTATGTGTGCTTCCACAATGATAATTTTGTTGGGAATTGTAGTAACCACTTTAAAGTTTTAATTAATCGTATTAATTATAAATCAGACTTTACGATAGAGGAAGCGATTAGGTTACACATTTTGTTTCATAAACAAAATTCACAAAACCAGGAATCCAGTTACATAAGAATTAACGAAAAATTAAACATAGGGTGTTTAGAATTGATCTCAATGAAGAACTCCCAAAAACACACTTTGGATCCGATAGTAGTCTCGCTAGATGACTTGAATCACGTACCACGATCTGTATCGTGTATCACCGCAACAACCGCGTGCTCCAAAACCACCTATGGTGGTTTGGCTATGGCTATGGTGGCTAGTGGTGGTTCGCCGAAACCCTAGAGGAGAGGAGATGGAGGTCGTGAGGTGTGGTGGGGAGGAGAGAGCGAGAGAGTTGTAAAATATGTCTCAAAAGTGGTAGGTTGGATCCACTTTTATAGTCAAATGTAGATCCACATTTTTAGGAATTTTGAATTTACAAATTCAAAATGAATTTCCACCCTTTTTATTTTTCATTCATTTAAATTAAACTCTTTTAATTTGATTAAACTCTTTTAGTAATTAAACCATTTAATTAAATGTCTAAAGTTTAACTAATTAAACTTTATCAATTTAATAATAATGAATTATCACAACAATTAATTCCTCCAATATTATTATTATTTCAAAAATAATAATAACACTACGTTATATAAAATTCATGAAATTGAATATGTCTAAAACAAATTTTATACATAATCACATTACTATCTTCCAATGTGTAACTCTTTGGATCGTTCCCCGATAGTAACGTTGATACTATCGATGATCGGACATCACATATCAAACACAATCCCACTTGGACGATTCATCGCATAATTCTTTCAACGTAGACAGTATTAGACACCTAGTTGTATCGCGCTGTCCCTAGCAGGGTATGACTTCTAAAGTCAACTAAACTCTTTAGTTCAAGTAACCCTTTACCTAACTAAAATTATAGTCATTGTAAACTTTATCTATTTATCCTTTCTAAGTGATATTCTTTTGAACATGAGACATGAATCACATTTCATTCTCATATGTTGTTCAAACATTCTGATTCTCGTTCTCCAATTTAAAATGGTCTAACAAGCTACTCTTAGTTTGAGCATGACTGTTGGTGCATGTAATGTACCTAGTTATGTATTTTGTATGACTGTGATTGTATAAAGTTTATATCAGTAATGAAATCGACAATTCTGTATTGTTCGTATATGCTTACTTGAGTTTAAGGTGTTTGATTATGTTTGACTTTGACTTTTACTATAATACAGACCCATTCGTACGAATGCTACCTACGAATGAGTCCATTCGCACGAATGAACAACTAGCGAATGACTGAGGAGAACGAATGAGTCACTCGCTTGACTCATTCGGTTGACCAGCACATTCGGCAGAGCCTTTCGCCCGAATGAGTGTTTCGCACTACTCATTCGGCCGAATGAGTTCAGTCTATATATAGACCTGCAAACAGAATGTTTTACATCACTTCTCTGACCCCTGAACATTCCCTGTCATACTCCTACGGTTTTGAGATGCCATCCCCTCTCCAATTTCGTTTCTCATCCCCGTGGTATTCGATTTCGATCAAAACGTTGAATCCGCATCATCAGATTGTCACGGGGCTTGGTGATTTCGATTGGAAAACCCTTGAATAGGATTCCAAACTATTCAAGGGCCTGCCGAGCAGAATCCGCAAGGAGCCGATTGGTTTCCAAGGGTTTCATAGGTCCTACAAAGTGGTATTAGAGCTTTGGATCTTGATTCTGCTCGATTTTCGATCCAAATCATCATATTACAGATTGTTAGTTTGAGATATTTGAAAACCCTGAGTTTCTTGGGCTCTAAGTTACTGTTTCATTGGTAAAAGGAGGGTTTTTCTGGTTGTTATGGTCAATAATGAATTCCTAAAGCTTAGGGATATTGTCCTGAGGTTGTGTACTAAATTTGGTGGTCAGATTCGATCAAAGTCAAAATATATCAGAATTCTTGTTGCTGAAAACCCCAGTTTATACGAATGGCTCGACTGGGCGAATAGCCATCGTGCGAATAGGTTCATTCTGCTGAATAGCTTTCATTCGGTTCAAGGGTTGATACGAATAGCCACTCATTCGGCTCGCTAAGCTTCATTCGGTTGTTAAGCCATTCGGTCATCATCTCATTCGCATCAGACAAGCCATTTGGTCAAATCAGTTCATTCGGCCTATTCTTACTCATTCGGGCCCCGACATTCGGCAGGTGCTTCTTCATTCGGCTATCAGTTCTGCAAATTTTTCTAAGTGTTGGATCAGTTTATTCTTGAAAATATGGAGGAACTTGCATTTATGGCTAATCAAAACCACATAATTCAGAACTTGTTGGTTACTGAGACAAAGACGGGGAACTCAAACAAAGCTCCAAAGTTACTATCCTTGGATGATTATCCACATTGGGAGTATCGATTCGAGATTCATATTAATGGAGTGGATACAATCTTTGGATGTTGATTGAGGGTAGGTATTTGAGACTACTTAGTGAGGATGGATCACCTATGCTTGTTACTAGGATGACCGAGCCACAGAGATAGTTGTATTATTTTTAGAAGAAGGCGTATGCAATATTATCCCAGTCTATTGCTACAGACATATTTCATCAATTCAGACATTTCACTTCTTCCAAATTACTGTGGGATGCTTTGCAACAAAGATATGAGGTGAATGATGCACTGAAAAGCATCAAGTCTAAAGCCTTGAAGAAAGAGTTCAACAGTTTCATGTGTGTGGGAAATGAATCTTTGGATGATCTGATTGCTAGATTCTATCATCTTCTCAGTGATTTCTACAACCATCAAGTCAAGACAACTACACAAGAGAAGATCCAACGTCTGGCTAAGGCATTACCTCCCAAGTGGCAATCTTTTCTGATGGTTTTGAAACAGAGTAAGATGATTGCTAACTTGGACATTAATGATTTCATTCAGAAGCTAAAGGAACAGGAGATAGAGAACAAGTGGAAAGCAAAGAGAGTTGCACAAGTTCAAGATTCATCACTATACTACTCTACTCCTACTGTGGAATGAGCTTCTTCACATGCTCCACTGAAAACAACATTTGTCTCACAGACCAAAGAAGCTCCTGGTTCAAGTTAGACACATCTCAGTCAGTCTGCTACAACTTCCACATCTCAGAAAGAGGAAAATCATTATGTCACAAATTTAAAGACATACAACTTTGACAAAGTAACTGTGGAGGTTGCTAAAGAGCATATGGGCCTGTTGTCTACAGTTGTGAGTTCCTATGATGGGTTGTTAGCTGGGAAAATTCGTAATCCACACTTGAAAAATGAAGACTACACTCTGATTGATCCAGATGATATGGAAAGGATTTACATCATGTGGGCTCTTGCAAGTGTTGTTAGAAGAGCAAAAGACTTTGTCAAAAGAACTGGGAAAGACATCAATCTGAACAAAGACTCAAAGTTTGGTTTTGATATGTCATCTTTTACTTGCTACAACTGCGGTGATAAAGGACATTTCGCAAGATAATGCAACAAGCCAAAGAAGATGGGTAACCACAATACATTTCAGAATCAAAGGTTAGCACCTGCTAACCCAGAAAGAAGACTAGTACCAATTGATACTCCTGCTCAAGCTAGCTCATCGAATGCAAACAAGGCTTTAATAGTTCAGAATGATGGGGGAGAAAACTGGGATTTAATATTCAATTCTGAAATGGGTGGAGAAGACAAAGCTTGTGTTGCAGAAATCAAGGAAGCTGTTTAATCTATTGATGATAGCAATTCAGAAGAAACAAAGATCAGTCTGGACGAATCATCAGGATCATGATTAGAAAGCACATCAGATTCAGAAAATCAAGGAGCGTCAGATGCTGAGTCTGAAGAACAATCTGCTACATAATTTGCTTTGATGGTGAATACTTCTGCCTCATCTCAGTCTGATCAGGTATATGATGACTATTCTTCTTCTCATTCTAATTGTTTTAATTGTGTTGACCTTGAAAGTAAGGTGTTGGATTATCAGCAACATAATGTTGTCCTGATCCGTGATCTCAATCAATGCATTGACGCAAACAGGATTTTAAAATCAAATGAAAAAGATTTTCAAGCTAAAATTGAATAATTAAACAGGCAATTGCATGAGGCTGAGATCACTATGCTGAATGAGCAAGATGCTATCACTTCTTATCTCAGTACCATTAATGAAACAAAGAAGAATTTAACCATAGTCGAATGTGACTACAAAACTTTGAGTCTAAAGCTTAGGAGCTATGAAATCTCCTCATACATCATTGAGCACATGATCAGTAATGGGACTGATATGAAGGGTAAGGCGAAAGAGAAACAAATGATGTTAATGAATCATTCGGCCGAAAGGCCTCATTAAATAGGGAGACTCATTCGGATGAGAGATCAACCGAATGAAAGTCATTCGCATCAAAGGGTCGACCAAATGAGGGGATTCAACCGAATGAGAGCTTTCGGTCAAAGGGTGGACCGAATGAGGTCATTCGGGCCATCTGTTCATGAGAATGAATGCGTTCAACCGAATGACTTCATTAATGTGTCATTCGGATGGCACCATTCATTCGGCCATCTATCTCATTCGCCTAAGTCTCATTCGGATGGTGTTGGTTCATTCGCACCATTTGAACACTTTTGTTAAAATTTTGATTCTGTTCAATTGTTTACTGAACTGAACTGACTTGTTGTTTCTTTTGTGGTTTAGAATGGCTACCTAAAAGATTGTTCCCAAGAACAACATTTGTGCACATCTTGATGCTACCAAGACGAATGCCAGACATTTTACAGAGATTTTCACATTCTTGAGACGATCCAGTGTATTCACAGCCATTTATGTTGTTCATGTGCCATACTTATCTCATCAAAGAGATTTATGGAGCTCAGCTGATATTAATTGTGAGGAAGAGCCTCCTGTTATCAGAGGGAAGGTCAGAGGAGAGGATGTTGTCGTATCTGCTGAGCATATCAGACTGGTGTGTGGATTTCAGGACTCACCAGATCATCCTATCACTCTTGATTGATATCTTGTTCATGGATGTTTCATGAGGTGCAAGTATGATGGAGATCTGGAAGCTGGAGTGCTGAACAAGGCCTTTCTCTGCCCCCCGTTCAAGTATCTATGCCATGTTCTTATTCACTGTCTGGGACCAAGGCATGGAGGATTCGATGATCTTCGAGAGACTCTACAGTGTGCCTTTGTGGCTTTGGTGCTGAACATATCGTTCAACTTCTCCGAGATGGTTTTTACACACATGAAGGAGAACGTGTATCTGAAGGGCGACAAGAAGTTTTTGATGTACCCGAGGTTTCTACAGATGATCTTCGATGCTCAAGTGCCGAATCTACCCAAGGCCAACTCAGATATCATCAGACTAGAGCATATGACTTATATTACCCTCAACAGGGTTCTCTCATATCGGGGAAAGGAAAGGAAGCCTCCTACTCGTCGTCTGTTTGGTCACCTCCTCAATCATGACTATGTTGCACCCATTGGGAGGAGGTGGAGACACGAGGATTCAGATTCTAATGAAGAGGACATTGTTGTTCCAGGAGGTGATGATGGTGATATTGATGGTGACGTTGGTGGTGGTGCTAGTGGTGCTGGAGATGTTGATGTTAGTACTGGTGTTGCTGGTGTGGGTGTTGATGCTGGTGCTGGTGATGTTAGTGTGGGAGGTGGTACTACTTCTGTTGATGAGGGGGAGAATGTTGAGATGGAGGATGTTGAAGGTGTTGATGATGATGCCACTGTTGACACTGATTCAGAGGACACTGAGCCTGCAGTTATGACTACCTGTTTCAGATCTCTAGTAGTCTTTCCTGAGACAAGGTCTAGGGAGAAGGCCTCTATAGATGAGGAGGAGATTCGGGATCCGTCTTCTATTCCAGAGTTTGATTTTGATCCTATCCCTCGTACTTTTACTACATCTACTGCTGCTGAGACTTCCTCCCCTCCGGCCAAGAGACAGAAGAGGGCAAGATTTGTTATACAGAGACGGTCAGAGTCGTTTTTGTTGCAGCAACCACTACTACATCTACTGCAACAGTGATGACTTCTTCACTGACCAGGTCGAGGGCTACTCCTGCACACGTTTTTACATTCCCTCTGACCTACTTTATTGCCACTACATATGTTTTTACTACTGCCTCCTCTGGTCCTTCTATCACACGGTCTAATTCATACACTATGACTGCTTCAGTTGCTGATCAGCTTAGCACGCTGAACAGTCTAGTTCTTTGGTTGATTGAGAAGAACCATGAGCAGGATCAGGCTATTTCTCAGCTTACACAGAGGGTCAATGAGCAGGATGCTCAGTTGATACAGCCTGCTGATAAGAGGGCCGATTTGAGAGCCAGATCTGCTGATTTGGAGGAACGACTGCTCAAGTCTATGGACGAGCACAATCAGCTAGCCTTGACTGCTGTTGGCTTTAACGATAGGATCCTAGCTCTTGAGGCTGAGAACTTGCGTCTTGCAGAGCAAGTTGAAAGCCTTAAAGATTCCACTCCGAGGATTGAGGCCTCTGAGCCAGTCTCCGATGATTCAAACAAGGAAGATGAAGAAGACGAAGAAGATGACGAAGAGTTTGATTAGAAGAATGTGTATTATGATGGTACGGATGATGATGATGATTCAGACGATAATGATGGTGCTAGGAGTGGCTCTGCAAGTTCCTCTAGTTCAGGAGTGCAGTCCCCATCAACCTAGATCAAAACCAAGACCAGGCATGATAGAGCTGCCAAGCCGCCTCAGAATCAAGCAGAAGAGCCAAAGGCCACTAAAGAGGTTGATGCTATGCCGGTGAGATGTCTTTTGGATGAAAAGTTGAAGATAATTTCAGACGCTCAAGGCATCATTCAACACTCTATTAGTTATGATAAAGAAGAAGGCGAGGTCATCCACTGCCTCTCCAAAGAGCAGATTGCAAAGTTATTCAGGCTGAATCCTGATGAGGTAGTTTTGGATGATGATATTGTTCCCATTTCTGATATTCCTACTCCAGAAGCTTTCGATGATATTGATGAGGTGATTCTGGAAGATATTACTGAGGAAAAGAGCACAAAGTACACTTCAGCTGAAGAGGAGCTGCCTACATTCGCTGATCTTTTCGGTCTATATTTTGAGGAGACACTGAAAAGAAAGATACACGAAAAGGTCAGAGGCAACGAGTCTTCAGCAGAAGACATTCAAAAGAGGAAGGAAGAATGGGCAGCCTATTGGGAGGTGCTGAAGAAAGAAAGTATTCCACCTATGCCATCTTCGCACACCAAAGTCTACATGACCAAAGGATATACACCTGGCGGTCAGATTCTGAGTTGGGCATATTTTCATGACTTGCGCTGTTATGCAGTGAAGAGAGAAAAAGGGATCCAGTACTTCCGTTTTCCTCACAACTTCAAAACGTTGCCGGGATAAGTCAATCAGCTTACATGTCTAAAGATGTTGTATTGTGAGGATTCGGGGACGTCGTCCTGGTTTGCAAGGCAAATCCAGTTTGAGTACAGGAAAAGATGGGTAAACTTCTAGCCACAGCAATCGGAAAGGTACTATCAGCTAGAGATTGATGCTAACATCCGCAGACACAAAGTGATCCTGAAGTGGCTGCCTCCGAATGTCATGAGGAAGATTCCTTTACGGAAAATGCGTCAAGACTTTTCGGACAGCTTCAGATGGTGGTACTATGACGGGAGAACTGCTGAGGTGGTGATTGTACTGTTTAAGAAATCACATGGGATACCATACATATTTTTGATCCCATGTGGCTGACAAATCTGTCACTAGAAGACGTGAAGACTTTATACATATGTCAGATTTTCTTTGAGATTGGAGATATGGAGCAGGCCCTACAGTTTATGAGAGTCATACAACTATGCTTCGCATTTGATATTCATGCTACCTCTGACTGGAAAGCTCTTTTAGAAAAGTTTTTGAAGATCGGTGCTGAAAAGTAGAGAACTAGGTCGAAGGGGGAGTTTGTTGGTGCATGTAATGTCCCTAGTTCTGTATTTTGTACGACTTTGATTGTATAAAGTTTATATCAGTAATGAAATCAACTATTCTGTATTGTTCGTATATGTTTAATTGAGTTTTGTGTGTTTGATTATGTTTGGCTTTGACTTTTCCTATAATACAGACCCGTTCATACGAATGGTACCTACGAATGAGTCCATTCGCACGAATGAACGACTAACGAATGACTGAGGCGAACGAATGAGTCACTCGCATGACTCATTCGGTTGACCAGCTCATTCGGTTGAGCCTTTCGACCGAATGAGGGTTTCGCACACCTCATTCGGCCAAATGAGTTCAGTCTATATATAAACCTGCAAACAGAATGTCTTACATCACTTATCTGACCCCTGAACATTCCCTGTCATACTCCTAGGGTTTTGAGCCGCCATCCCCTCTCCATCTTCGTTTATCATCCCTGTGGTGTTCTATTTCGATCAAAACGTTGACTGTGCATCATCGGATTGCCATGGGGCTTGGTGATTTTGATTGGAAAACCCTTGAATAGGATTCCGCACTATTCAAGGGCCTGCCGAGCAGAATCTGCAAGGAACTGATTGGTTTCCATGGGTTTCATAGGTCCTACAACGATCATGCATTTACACCAGTTTAAATTAACGAGGGCGCCAGAATATCATCTCTTAATTTATATAAGAGTATAGAATCTCTTTGGCAGCATACAACTCCCACATAATTTCATAACCATTCCCAATCAAATATCCTTATTACAGACCATTTCCAAAACAACATTAGATAAGATGAAAGAACGACCATAGACTAGTGTCAGTTCTAATATGCTCCTTAGGTCTAAGTATATATATAGATCATACCATTCAAACCTTCTTACGAAAATGATCCATGAAGAACGTTTTGAAACGAGTTACGTCCGACATCATTCTCTAATGTATGTCTATGAATCTTGGTCCTCAACACTTTGAGCTTTTATCTTATAAACTAACCAAGCATTCAAGTAGTCCTAATTCAGATTGATTCCATGAATATGATCGACTTCGGAAATTTAGAATACCATATTCAAGTATACTAAAACATACAAAATATCGAAAAAAGAAACATTTTTTGTTATGCATTTAACCATTAAATCAAAATAAAATCCAATGTAACTTTATTTCAAAAGCATCCAAATACTAAATACTGTTGGAAAATAAGGACTGACGATGCAAAACCACCTTTCAAATAATCTTTGTAATAAATGTTGCAGGACACTAGCTTCCGAAGACAAATCTTCAGAAGAACCTTCGGAAGACAAATAAAAGCCAATTGCTTCCGAAGACAAATAAAAGACACTAGCTTCCGAAGACAAGTCTTCAGAAGAACCTTCGGAAGACATAAATAAAAGACAACTGCTTCCGAAGACAAATAAAAGAAAAATGCTTCCGAAGACAATACTTCAGAAGTTGCTTCGGAAGACTCTATCTGAAGACAAACCTCAGAAGACACTATCGGAAGAGAACACTTGCTTCCGAAGAATAAAAGTCATTTACTTCGGAAGACTTCCAAAGACATCTGCCTCGGAAGAAAAACAATATTTCAGAAGACATATGTTTCTTCTGATGAAAGAATAAATGTAACCTTCTTTTGGATAACTGTCTACATTAGATAGTTTTCTATAAAGAGCTTCCGAAAGAATAATGTTTTAGCATCAGTACAAAAGTCTGAACTAAGATCTTTAAAGATCCTATGTTGACTTTACACTTGTACTATTCTGATGCTACAGTGTCTGTAATAGTGTCATCAATCTTATCTGTTTGTCTTCTTCTTGTATTTGTCCTGAAACATTAAATGTCGGGGCTATTTATACCCCAACATAGTCTGAATAATAAATAGATACAAAGAACAACACTTTTCTGAATCTTCTTTGTGTTGCCCTACTGTTTTTCTCTTCTTTTCTTTTCTTCTAACTTATGAAAACTAAACACTAAAATAACTAAAGAGCAAAACTCAAGAGGGAGCAAAACACCAAAAGCTTTGTCTAAGCTCTTGATCCTGGTTAAGTTAGTCTCTCCTCAGCTCACCGGTTTTCTACAATTGGTATCAGAGCCTTGTTCTTTTGTTTTGGTTTAACCATCGAAACTAAAATTCAAAGCTCACCCTGATATCAGTGTTTAGTTTTCTTTTATCTTAATCTTTTCTAAATCTGCTGAAGATTGATTTTTGAAACTCTAAAGTGTTCAAAAATCCTTCAACCAAACTATCTTGAGTACTCACTATTGATTTACTCAAAATGGTTTAAACAAATGGCAGAAAAATTCACCTTAGACCCGCATAACACTGGTTCTGCCACGAAGCCACCAATTCTGGTTAGGCATCAATATAATATTTGGCAGAGACGGATGTTACATTTCCTGTCAAATAATCATACAGGATGTTGGAAGTCTGTCATGTTCGGACCTCATAAACCAATGGTCTTGGACACAGAGACTGGAGATGATGTCCCTAAGGATCCCCGAAACTATACTGAAGAAGACTTTCATAAATTGGAGCTTGATGCCAAGGCACATGCTCAGCTGGCCATGGCCCTTCCGAATGAAATCTATTCGGGTCTTCTTCACCATGAGTCTGCTAAGGACTTATGGGATGCTCTAAAAGAGCAATTTGGTGGTACTGATGATGTTGTAGCCAATACTAGAGAGATATTGGCTCAACAATATAAGACATTCTGCCAACTAAATAATGAGTCACTGACTCAGCAATTTGAAAGGTTCACTTCTCTCTTAAGTGAACTAAAATTAGCTGGTCAAGTGTATCCTCCTGTCTCAGTTCTAAATCGATTTTTAAGATCTCTCCCTGAAAAATGGGAAACTTACTCTATAGTCATGAGATCTTCACCAGATTTTGGTAAACTCTCACTTACCCAACTTCATGGTAAGTTACTCACTTTTGAGCGAGAGATTGACCAGAAAAGAAAACTAATAAAATCTGGAAAATCAACTGAAGAGTATGTTCAAGGGAACACTGCTCTCCTTAGTCATAACTCTGTGATAAATGATCAGGGTTATGATGAACATATTGACATAACTACTGGTATCACCTCTTCATTCTCTTCATGTGATGACCACTCTCTCCCCTCTGACCATCCTTGTTTTATCATGGACGATCTTCATCAAGTTCCAAGTGATGACTTGGAAGAGATGGATATTCTCCATCAACTGGCTCTCTTGAGCATAAGAACTAACAAGTTCTACAAGAGGACAGGAAGAAAATTTCCTGGTATCCATGGAAAAACCAGGATTGGTCTAAATAAGGCTACTGTCCAATGTTATAGATGTCATGGCACTGGACATTTTGCCAAGGAATGCACTAATGCTTCAAACTCTAACTCTTCTTCTTATGTGACCTATCCAAACATACCTTCACACACCTCTTCAACACCACATTCATCCACCTTTTCTTCTTTCAAAAGGTCCAATAATCCTCAAGAATCAGCACACATTGCACAAAACTCTTCTAACAATGTGCAATATGTACAAACTGCAAATGGAAACATGTACCAACTTACTCCTGCCTCACTTCAAGTTGTTACAGCTCCTTCTTCACAAATAAATGCTCCCGGACATGCTGTCAAATCTTCATCATCTTGTCAACAGGCTCTTTTCTCTCAAGAGTACATAGACTGGAGCAGCTTGCCTGAAGATGTTGGCCATGCCCTCATCACTTTTGAACCAACAAATTTTGCTCTTATGGCTGTTGGTGAAGATTCTTGCTCTTCTGATCAACCTGAAGCAGATATTTCTGATGCTCAGGTATCCTCTTCCACCTTAGAAAAATTATGTTCCAATGCTTGCATAGAGGCTTTTGCAAAAATAAAGAAAGCGAATATGTTGCTTCAAAAGCAAAATCAGGATTTGGAACAACTTCTGGACAATAAAAATTCTGAAATGGAAAAATTAATAAAAACAAAAGATAATGAACTATGTGCCTTGAAAACTGAGAAAATCAATTTACAAGCATCTTTTGATCTACAAAGAGAAAAATATTATGCTTGTAAAGATGAACTATCTCAAACTCAAGTAAGCTGTGAAAAGTGGGTTGAATCTTGCAAAGGATTCAAGATGCTTTTACAAAAGCAAGTTCACAGCAAGGCAAGATTTGGAATTGGGTATAATCATACTGCTCAACCGGATGATTATACACCCATTGATAATAATAAGGAAGAAACTACTCCTGAACCTGTTTCACCAACCTTTCTTCCTGATGAAATTCCTTCAATAAAAGATACACCTTCGTTGGTGTATCAGCCAAACTATTTCTCTAAGTTTGTATATCCCACTAATACAAATCTGACCAGAATAGAAAAATCTCAGTTGAACTCAGTTCAACACAATAACTCTTCAGAACAAAGTGAGATTGCTCCTAATATGAGCCCTACTCCTTGTTCAGAAGAAACAATAAAGTCTGGATTCACTTCTAATATCAAGTCAAATCTTGATAAAGGAAAAGAACCTATGATAAATATCCAGTTTCCTCCTTCTCATCCTCATCCTCCTTATCCCACAATGAAAGCAAACAGACCTTTCATCCCAAATTATTCCTCTCTTTCCCCAGCCTGCCTAAAATGTTTTAAGTACAATCATGCTACTGAAAACTGCAGAACAAAAACACCTTTGGAGAAAGCTAGGATAAAGGCAAATAAGTTGAAAGCTGATCATACTTCTTCATCTAAAGGGAACCTCCCTAATAAGATGAAGAAAGTAAGAACAGCAAGTAACAAATCTGTTGGGACACATCCTCATTCTTCCTCTGTCTTACCCTCTTCCTTGAGAACTAACTCCAGACCTTCCATTTTGGGAACACCACCTCCTTACTCTACGGTGAACCCAGTTTCTTGCTCTAATAATGGTGCTAACTCTTCTCCCGTGGATTCTCAAATCAATCTTCTCCAACAAAATCAGCAACAATTGCTGTTAATGATGCAGAAATTGATGAAAGATACACAACAAAATAAACCAAACAAATAAATAAAATAAAATACCCCATGTCTAATCTTTTGTACATAATTCTCATGTGCAGAAATCCTCTTCAAACCAAAATCATCTCTGGTATGTGGATAGTGGAGGATCTAGGCACATGACTGGATGCAGATCCATTCTAAATGACTTCATTCCAAATAATGGTGGATATGTTTCTTTCGGAAATAATGCAAAAGGTTGGATAGTGGGATCCGGTTCTGTCTCAGGAGGAAATTTGAAATTTAAAGATGTTAGCTTAGTTGAAAACCTCAAGTTTAATCTCTCGAGTGTTTCTCAACTGGCTGACAAAAATTTTAATTCATTTTTCACTAAAGACAGTTGCAAAATTCTTTCTCCAGAAATAAACTCAAAAATAAAGGTCTTGATTGATCAACACACTTTGCTAACGGCTAAAAGAAGTGGAAACGTCTATATTGTAGACATGACTACTGATTCTCAAACATCTTCTCCTACATGTTTGATAGCCAAGGCATCATCTTCTGAAACCACTCTCTGGCACAGAAGACTTAGTCACCTTAATCACCAAACTCTTCATAAGCTTTCCACCCTTTCCTTAGTAAGAGGATTGCCTTCTAAAGAATTTCATTTTGAAGGTCAATGTGAATCTTGCTTAAAGGGAAAGCAACATAAAACTTCACATAAGTCTATTGAGGAATCCAAAACAACTAACTGTCTTAATCTGCTTCATATGGATCTGTTTGGTCCAGTGAAGGTAGCTAGTTTGGCAAGAAAAAGATATTGTTTAGTTGTTGTAGATGATTACTCAAGATTTTGCTGGACCTTCTTCCTTTTCAGCAAAGATGAGACTTCTGATAAAATAATTGCTCTTGTCACTCATCTTGAAAGACAATTCAGTCTTCCTGTTAAAATGATAAGGAGTGACAATGGCACAGAATTCAAAAATAAAGTCCTTGATAAATTTTGTATTTCTAAAGGAATCCTTAGACAATATAGTGCTCCTAGAACTCCTGCTCAAAATGGAGTTGTAGAAAGAAAGAACAGGACACTGATTGAAGCTGCAAGAACCATGCTTGCAGACTCAGGATTACCTTTATCATTCTGGGCTGAGGCAGTAAACACTGCTTGTTATGTATTGAACAGAGTTCACATTGTAAAAAGACATAACAAGACTGCCTATGAAATTCTGTATAAAATAAAGCCTCTCATTTCCTTCTTCAAAGTCTTTGGATGTCCGTGTTTTATCCTAAATACAAAAGACTCTTTGTCCAAATTTGCTGCTAAAGTTGATTCTGGATACTTTGTTGGATATTCTCAGACTTCTAAAGCATATCGAGCTTTCAATCTCAGAACAAAAATAATTGAGGAATCTATTGATGTAAAATTCAATGAATTAGCGTCAACCTCATCCTTTCCTTCTGCACCTGATGATCTTTTTGATCTTGAAAGCTTCTCATTCATCCCTTCCATCCCCTCTTCTTCTCCTTCATCAGAGTCATGTCAAACTTCTGAAGATCTATCTTCTATTGAGGACGATTCTGTTTCAAAGTTCTTCACTTCTTTTCCATCTCATCAAATAAATTCTCAAGAAGCAAATTCTCAAAACCAAGACGATATACCATCTACTCCTCCATCTCCTGTCTTGGATAATGCATCCATAGATGTTCCTGATCACATTCCAAACTCTCTGACCCCCATCGAAAACTTATCTTATTCCGATGCTGCCTCCTCAAATAACTGTTTGGACATCATTCCTTTCAACAAAAATCATCCTCTAGAACAAATCTTAGGTGATCTAAGTAAAGGAGTTCAAACAAGAAGCCAGATTTCAAACTTTTGTCTTCATGCAGCCTTTCTATCCCAAATTGAGCCGTCTAAATATCAGGAGGCTCTTAAAGACAATAATTGGGTAGAGGCAATGCAATATGAACTGTTGCAGTTCAAAAGGCAAAATGTTTGGACTTTATGTCCCTTGCCCGATGGAAAATATCCCATCGGAACCAGATGGGTATTCAGAAATAAAACAGATGACAGAGGCATTATAATAAAAAATAAGGCCAGGTTAGTTGTGCAAGGTTACTGTCAAGAGGAAGGTATTGACTATGATGAGACTTTTGCTCATGTGGCAAGATTGGAAGCCATTAGACTCTTCCTAGCATTTGCTATCTCTCATAACATAAAGGTATACCAGATGGACATAAAGAGTGCTTTCCTGTATGGGACAATAAAAGAGGAAGTCTATGTTTGTCAACCACCAGGATTTGATGATGTTCATCATCCTGATTGGGTGTACAAACTAGACAAAGCACTTTATGGCCTAAAACAAGCTCCAAGAGCATGGTATGACACTCTCTCTCAATTCCTTCTTTCTAATAATTTCTCACGGGGAACCATTGATAAGACTTTGTTCATAAAAAGGGTAGATAAGGAACTCTTGTTAGTCCAAATTTATGTTGATGACTTCATTTTTGGATCAACAAAACAGTCCATGTGTGAACAATTCTCTAAATTAATGTCTTCTAAGTTTGAAATGAGTGCTTTAAGTGAACTAAAAACATTTTTAGGACTTCAAGTCAAACAAACCCCACACGGGACTTTCATTCATCAATCTAAATATGTAAAAGATCTTCTTAATAAATTTGATATGAATGATTGCAAAATAATTTCTACTCCCATGGCAACAAGTCCTGGCATATGTTCAGATGACAATGGTGAACCTGTAGATCAAACTCTCTACCGATGCATGATTGGTTCTCTGATGTATCTTACTGCATCAAGGCCAGACATCATGTATGCAACATGTGTCTGTGCAAGATATCAATCTGCTCCCAAACAATCTCATCTTTCATTTGTGAAGAGGATACTCAGATATCTTAAAGGTACTCCTGTACTAGGTATTTGGTATCCTGCTAATCAAATTTGCAAGCTTGTTGGTTTTACAGATAGTGATTATGCTGGCTGCTCGCTCACCAGAAAGTCTACTTCAGGAGGTTGTCAGTTCTTTGTAGGTTGCTTAGTGTCATGGCAAAGCAAGAAGCAAACATCAGTGTCAAATTCAACTGCTGAAGCTGAATACATTGCTGCAGCCCATTGCACTGCCCAAATTCTTTGGTTACAATATCAACTGCTAGATTTTGGAATAACTGAACTAAAAACACCTCTTCTGATAGACAGCGAAGCTGCCAAAAACATAATAAAAAATCCTGTCTATCATTCTAAAACCAAACACATTGAAATAAGGCATCACTTCATTAGAGACTGTTTTGAAAAAGGACTAATAGTTCCAGAACATGTCTCTACAAGTGATCAAATAGCTGACATATTTACCAAGCCCTTAGACTCCTCAACTTTCTCTAAGTTTGTAGCAAAACTGGGCATGATAAATATGAGTTAATAAACATTAAAGGATAATTTTTTTTTAATTATCCAAACAATGGATATTGGATAAACAACTGATAAAGAACTCTTGATTTCTTTCAGTAATTATCTATATACACAGATAGGATCAGTGGCTATATAATCACTGCTTCATATCTATCTGATGTTTAAACTTTCCATTGTTACATTCCTCTCCTTCCGATGTCTTTTCTTCCGAAGATATCCTCTTCTTCTATTTTCTGCTTCCTTTGTCACAAGCTTCATGCTTATGATAATGGCGTAACGGCTTCGGACCAGGCTTCATTCCTCACAAAATTTCGTCTGTACTTTTCGGATGTGCATGAACATGTCTTCTTGACTAAATGTGTAAGTCTCAACCTCTCTCTCTTATTCTAACTCAGTTTTGTAATTTCATACTTAATCATGAACTTTTTAGGTTAACCTGAAAAACTTGATTATGTAGAAGTCAGTCCTTTTGATCTTTACAGGCAACTATTTCAAATAACATCTGTTTGATAACCTGGTATATCATCCAAAATGTTCATAAGTTTCGGCTATGCCTTCAGTTTGTCTCTTTGATCTTCATAATATTACGACGGACTTGACTAACTGATGTTCAAAATGATGGATGATACTAAAGAAACACCCATCTTTAGTAAACCCACATCCACCCTTCTTCCACACCTAAATTAGGTACTGGCCATAAAATACTTCTCCCAAACCCTCCAAGCCTAATAAACCCAAAAGAATCTGTTCAGGAAGATGAGATCCCTGAACATGATTGTGTTCCCACTGAACACATGGATACATCTGTTTCATCCTCACAGATATATCAAGCATCTCTTCCCAACCTGCTCCTCATTCATCCTCTTCACAGGATGATGTTGTATTCCTAAGGGAACCCTAACTAACTATTGAACTGTCAGTTGACTTTCAGTTGGTCGTCCTCTCTCCTAGGGACAACTCTGTTTCTAAAAGCCCCCCCACTATCCATCAACATTTCTCTACCCTATAAAAGAGGATGAGATCCGGTCGTCAAGTCCATCTTGACCTCCTGATCATATATCAGGAGCATCCATTTCATATGCAAATCCAATGGCTTTTCATTTGAATGGATTAGGCAATAAGACTCCTGGTATGGCAACAGCCAATGAAGTTTTTCTTTAAACTAAGGCTAGGAAATCCCCAGAACCAAGAAAAAGGGGTTTATGACATCTCTGAGATGGACTCAGGTCATAATAAAACTGACTCTCTAGTCAGGGATTCGGATGACATCTACAAAATGATGGACGAATCAGTTCTTCATACTATGGAATTGACGGATATCTTTAGTCCTGTAATCCAAATCCAACACCATGCAGGCACCTTCACTTGAAGGTTTTCTAATCTTTTCAACCACCTTCACTACTACTACCCTTCCTCCCCTGCCCTTCAAGGAGCATTTCTCCCACTTCTTTCTGTCTTTCTTTCTTCCCTGCCTTGTCTCCGGCTGATTAAGCCAAAAAGAGGGAGATAATCCAAAGAAGCCTAGCTCTGATTAGCTCTGATAAACAAAGAAGCCTTTGCTTTACTAAGATCCCATTTGAATCTTTCTCATTTCTTTCCCCAACTGAGTCTGATGTTCTAGAAATTGATTGGGATCTAACATTAAGTGGTTTTGGCTTCATCAGTCCAGAGGGAGATTGTTGGAAAATAAGGACTGACGAAGCAAAACCACCTTTCAAATAATCTTTGTAATAAATGTTGCAGGACACTAGCTTCCGAAGACAAATCTTCAGAAGAACCTTCGGAAGACAAATAAAAGCCAATTGCTTCCGAAGACAAATAAAAGACACTAGCTTCCGAAGACAAGTCTTCAGAAGAACCTTCAGAAGACATAAATAAAAGACAACTGCTTCCGAAGACAAATAAAAGAAAAATGCTTCCGAAGACAATACTTCAGAAGTTGCTTCGGAAGACTCTATCTGAAGACAAACCTCAGAAGACACTATCGGAAGAGAACACTTGCTTCCGAAGAATAAAAGTCATTTACTTCGGAAGACTTCCAAAGACATCTGCCTCGGAAGAAAAACAATATTTCAGAAGACATATGTTTCTTCTGATGAAAGAATAAATGTAACCTTCTTTTGGATAACTGTCTACATTAGATAGTTTTCTATAAAGAGCTTCCGAAAGAATAATGTTTTAGCATCAGTACAAAAGTCTGAACTAAGATCTTTAAAGATCCTATGTTGACTTTACACTTGTACTATTCTGATGCTACAGTGTCTGTAATAGTGTCATCAGTCTTATCTGTTTGTCTTCTTCTTGTATTTGTCCTGAAACATTAAATGTCGGGGCTATTTATACCCCAACATAGTCTGAATAATAAATATATACAGAACAACACTTTTCTGAATCTTCTTTGTGTTTCCCTACTGTTTTCTCTTCTTTTCTTTTCTTCTAACTTATGAAAACTAAACACTAAAATAACTAAAGAGCAAAACTCAAGAGGGAGCAAAATACCAAAAGCTTTGTCTAAGCTCTTGATCCTGGTTAAGTTAGTCTCTCCTCAGCTCACCGGTTTTCTACAAATACAGATCAAATCCAATCACTAGCAAACCTAAAACCTATCTTCTCAACATGCTCCTCGTGTTTAGACAGAGGCATAGGCTATAGTAAAGGAATCCGCTAGATTTTGACCTGTGTGAATTTTGTCTATCTTGATGCCTCTTATTTCCACTACTTCCCTAATGTAGTGAAACTGTCTGAGTATGTGATTTGACCTATGATGTGACCTTGGTTCCTTTGCCTCAACTATGGCACCAGTTTTATCACATAATATCTCTATTGGTTTCCTAATACTCGGAACCACACCGAGATCATTCATGCATTCCTTCATCAAGCAGCTTCTTTTGCAGCTTTCGAAGCAGCAATGTATTTAGACTCTGTCGTGGATTGAGCAACAAAACTTTGTTTTGAGCTCCTCCAAGTGATAGCTCCACGATTGAGGGTAAACACATACCCCGATTGTGATCGAGAATCATCTCGATTTGTTTGGAAGCTAACATCTGTGTAACACCTTACAGTAAGCTCCTCTTCCTGTCCTCCATAGATCAGGAACATATCTTTAGTTCTTCGCAAGTACTTTAATATTTTCCACAGCAACCCAATGACTTTCACCAGGATTTTGCTGGTATGTACTTGTTATACTCAAAGCAAATTATACATCGGGTTTAGTACATAACATGGCATACATTAATTGAACCAATTGCAGAAGCATATGGAACTCTTTACATTTTCTTCTTCTCCTCATTAGTTTTAGGAGATTGGCTACTACTAAGTATTGTAGCATGTGCCATGCGTAAGGTTCCTCTCTTGTAATCTTGCATTGAAAAATGTTTAAGAACTTTATCAATGTATGTACTTTTACTTAACCCAATGACTCGTTTAGATCTATCTCTATAGATCTTTATTCCCAGAATATAAGCGCCATCGCCAAGATCTTTCATTGTGAAACATTTACCTAACCAAGATTTTACATCTTTTAGCATAGGTATGTTGTTTCCAACGATTAGTATGTCATCCACATACAAGATCAAAAAAAGTAACATAGCTCCCACTAGCCTTCTTGTAAACACAAGGTTCGTCTTCGTTCTTAATAAAACCAAACTCTCTGATTTTCTGATCAAAACGAATATTCCAACTCCGAGATGCTTGTTTTAGTCCATAAATGGATCTATTCAACTTACAAACCCTATTAGAGTTCTTTGAATCTACAAAACCTTCAAGTTGCACCATATAGACATTTTCAGTAAGATGTCCATTTACAAATGCGGTTTTGACATCCATTTGCATCAGCAGACATCTAAAATTTCAACATTATTGAATTTAGTATTTTTCATGCTTGTCCTAATTGTATTATGACCCATACACAAAATATTTTATTAGGAATGAGATATTGCTTCGTTATAATCAATGAATGGCTTTAGCACTCTCCATTGTTATGTATAGGCAAGTAGGTAACGATTACCAATTGTGTCTCCACACAACTCTCGGTTTTGGGGCTGGTTTATGGGTAAAGTAGACCATTTGTACGTTTAACCTCAACTGCACCTACTTAACTCTTTAAGTGATATTCCTCCTCAATTCCTAACTAAAAAACCGGCATAACTAACTTAGGAATCGCGATTTTTCCTTTTACCAAAACCATAGTCCCGGATGCAGGGTAAATCTCTAACACCGAGGGTTCGGATAAATTGGTTAAAGTGTTGCTCATTTAGGATGGTGCAGAATATCCATTTCAATAATTGGGATTTCTTTTATGTTTATTTACCATTCGGGTCAAAAACATATTGCACGACTTGTAGCATGAAACAAGTCGTGCAATTTCTTCTAGTAAAATCCAATTTTACGTATGGTTTGTGTTTGCCTGAAACTCCTTTCAAACACTCAACTCCATTATTTTTATATACCCTATTTTAATCTAATTCGATAGTTTGCGCAAACCAATTTTAAACTAATCAAGTTTAAAATATTATCATAAAAGAAACTCTTTTATATTACATTCTGTTTTATCGTTTAAATAAAACAACTTTGTATTTAAATGTCTTTATAGTAATTATAAAACTCCTTTTATATTTACTATTGTTTTCAAAATTGTGACAAATATTTTGTTTTTGTCAGTTTAATATTTCCTAAATATTTATCAACCACAAACAACAAAATATAACTATGAATCAAGCCATAAACTAGTTTATCCAGTTTCGTTCGAGCCATCAAACGTAAACCGAATTAGGTCTAGGGTTTACAAATCAACGCCTTGAATGTAATCTCCCACTTGATCCAAGATCTCTATCTTCGGTTACAAGAATAAATTCTATCTATTTACAACCATTCAAATGGGTCAAAACCTAGGGCTCTAATCATCATCGTCATAATAAACAATCAAAGGCTCAATCTTTTGTCAAACAAAATGTTTTGAACAATTCGCGAGGTTTGAGTTTCTTTTATTGGGCAACGAACTTCTCATGTTTCGAGACTTATTATTGTTTGAATGATAAAATAGGCTACTATTTGACACGTTCTTGTAACTGGGTTTGAAATAAAACATGAAATTCATCAAGCTAAATGGTTATTAATTTGTGTATGTTTTGTTTGCAAACAATGATAAGGAGAGCAATGTCAAGTATTTTTTTTTTTGTATGACCATTGTTTTACTAGAATTCAAAATGTTTATTAAGATTTATGTTTGAAAGTGAGATGCTTAGTAAGATGGTAGATAACACTTTCTCCTCTACTTTAGTTAAAACGTTATGGTCATAGGATTTGTATGTGGTTCTCCTTTGAAAATTTGTTCTTTAAGATTGACTCTTTCTTATCTTAGTTATGTTTGAAGTTTAAATTTATTTGTTTAAGTTTTTGTGATTTCTAACTACAGTATTCTATCTTCATAATGAAAATGTTTATATTATTAACAATACTTGATAAGCAACCCCTATTGTACTAAAGGTATTATTAAGGTTTCTATTTGTTTTAGAGTCTTGAGGTCATATATTAGCGTAAAGGTAAGTGATGAGTGAATTTAAATTTTTGTATAAAGGTTTCACTATAATGGCATGGTTTTTTGTGATTATTATGAAATGCATTGAATGATAAGATCATATAATATCCCTTGTATTTGTAAGAATCCTTGAATGGAATTGAATAATAAACGCGAATATTGAGATTTTTAAACTTTAGCTTAACAAATTATAGTTTGTGGTTTTATAATTTGCAACTTTAACTTAACAATTTATGGATTGTGGTTTTGTAATTTGTATTTTAACTAAACGGATTTAAACTAGAATGATGTTGGAATTGTTCTTCGATGTGTTAGAATTGTACGTTGTTGTATTCGTTTATGAACTAGAGTCTCTAGATTATGAATTACTAGTTGAATCAACACATTTAAAGAACTTAGGATAATAAGTTAATTTAAGGTTTAGGATTTTGATGTTTAAAAAGATTCTAATTTAAAACATATAGATGGTGTGTTCTTATCTTGAGTTTGCACCCAAATGGTCCTCTTGACTCATAATGTTTTTTTATTAATGATTGTTTATTTGTCTCGATAGAGATATAATTACTAACACCATTGATTAAATTGGTGTAAAAATACACTTCGAGTCTTACTATGTAAGCAAATAATAGCTTTGACTAAAGAATAGCTTACGCATAAATGATTATCGAATAGGAAAATCAAGTCCTTGGTCAAGTTTTTGGTTCTGCTCCCAATGTAATGTTGGTGTTTATATATAGGGTATATCATAGCCAACCCACCACACCAATAGTACTTTGAAAGCATACCAATCACCTACCAATACTGACTTAAACTTAAAGTACTCATGTGTGATTAGGATGTTGAAGAATCGATTTTATGGATGTTTATATGTAAATGTTTAATACTAGAATAAGATTTGTTATGAGTTTAAGATTTGGATTCAAAGTTTGCTAAGATTGTGCCCAGTTTCATATACAATAAGATTTAATATGATTCACATGTACTGCAAATTCTCGTTACGTGTGCACCCGCAATGATAATTTACCTTCAATGATCATCCTATCCTTGAATTTACCACATGAATGAATTGATTTAGAATTTTATAGAATTTAAATTGGTCATATCAAAAGTAATAAACGGTATAGGATGTTTAACTTAATTGATCAGATTGAAGAAATCTACCCCGTAGAACTAAAAAATTATACTTGATTGACCTTTTACAAGATAACGAAAAGGTTATTTTATATCATTTTAAAGAGTCAAGGTTTAACCTATTTGGAAAATTAGATTACGATGATAAATAAATATCATTAATCATAAACCTAATATCATGAGATTTTGTTTTAGGTTGATAACAAGTATTACCTAATTTAATTGTCTTAGGTTTTTTGGATTGTAATCTAAGTATATGATAGTGAGACATTATAGAACTCTAGAATAAATGATAAATAAATATCAATAAAAATCATGAGTATAATGTCTTAGAAATTTTGGAATTATAGTTATGAGTGTAAGGATATTTGAAAAAGTAAGTTATACACAAATATTAAAGTACATGTTTAGTATAAGCGTTGTTATGAATGAGGAGTAGAATATAATGTACGCAATTATATGAAATTATAAATTAAGATAAATGGGATAAAGGTTCATTACTAATCATAGTAATAATATTTTAAAATTTGACAGAATGTGTATAAAGTGTGAGATATTATAATACGTTAGATATAGAAATGAATTACCATTTCTAATCTTAGGTATAATATCTTATAATTATGATAAGATGTGTATAACGTGCGTGAAATTTTTATTATCTTAGATATAATAATAAATAATCATTTTCAATCATAGAAGAATGTCGTCAACTCTTCTTGACTTGCGTTGAATGTATAAGTATTTTTAGGATTTTTAGAAATTATGGCACTATTACACCTTTGATGAAATAAGGAATCACCCTTGCTATTCATAGATGAAGTGTCATAAAATGTTAGTATAACAACTATAGGATTTTATAAATTATGATACTATTACACCTTAGATAAAATAAGGATCACCCTTATTGATCATAAGTGTAATGTGTTTAGGATTTGAGAAATGGTTTCCAAAGTTGAATACCTTTGACATAGTAGAACTTTGTAGTTTGCGAAACATTTGATATGACATACTTTGGCCTATAAGTGAAGATACTTCACCAAGAATCCCCAGGAAAGCTAAACGGCTTTAGTAGACAGGTTCCTCAACTAACAGTATTTCACTCTTCCAGTTAATACATGTCCGTCTTACAAACTTAGTTCTAACGGGAATAAGATCACAAAGATTACATATTTTTAGGGGTTTGGAAAGAACGCAAGGATCGCGAATCCTAAAATCTACGTAGAGTCCATGAGCTTCCGATATTGTAAAAGGTTCTAAATAGAAATTTCAATATGAGATTTGTATTGATTGTTCACTTGAATTTTTTGTAGTAATTCATAATGTAAGTTAATTAAAGTTTCAATAGTGAAGGTTCATGGTGAGAGTTCACTGAGGTAAAAGGTTCAATAATAAGGTTCATATGAAAGTTTTGTAAGAGTTCAATATTAGAGGTTCATTGTGAAAGTTCATTAAAATTTCAATATTAAAGGTTCACAATGATGATTCATTAAAGGTTCAATATTAAAGTTCAGGATAGAGGTTCACTAAGAAAAGGTAAACTACTGAAGGTTCATTATGGAAGTTTACTAGGAAAGAGATCAAAATGGAAGTTCAATAATGAAAGTTCACTAAGAAAGGGTCATGATGATAGTTCATCAAAGTAAGGTTCATAATGAAAGTTCACTAAAGGTTCAATAGGAAAGGTCTATAATACAAGTTCACTAAAAGTTCAATGCTAAAGGTTCATAATACAAGTTTACTAAAAGTTTAAAAATAATTAGCATACCAAGGCTCATATAAAAGGTAGCTTAATTATAGGCTAGGTCACCATATCTAATAACCTAATTTCCTATAACCATGGCTCTGATACCAATATGTCACACCTCAACCGATGGCGGAATATGCCGAGGCATAATTTGTGCATTATTGTTCATAAGCTCATGATTTCTAATTCAAAGTTTCATGTTGAAAATACTAACTTACAACGTCATTACATTACAAGTTCAAAGTAAAATACAAATTTAAGAATTTAAAACTTAAGTCCTTGATAAAACTATGTAGGTCCATCTATCTAGACTTTTACTTAGAGTCTTCACTTTAACCTGTCATGTCACACCCCGACAGGTGGCGAAATATATCGGGGCATGACTTGTGAATGATTGTTCATAAGCTTATGATATCAAATTCAAAGTTTCATACCTAAAATACTAAATTACAATGTTATTACATTACATGTTCAAAGTCAAATACAACAATCAAGAATTTAAACTTAAGTTTTTAATACAACTATCTAGGTCCATCTTCCTAGACTTTTACTAAGAGTCTTCACTTTAACCTTTCACACATGTAAAGTAACTCTCAACTAAATGAATAGTTGATGAGTAGTCACATAATTATAATAGCATAAGTTTCAAAGTATGCAAACCTTAATGGCAATGTATATGAATATTATATTATGAATGAAACAAGCATGTGTAAATGGAGTACCGGTCCTTTTAACACTAAACGCGAAGAGAGCGCGAGTCTCTTAGGAACCAAGCACTAAGTATATGCGCAGAAATGCATAATAATAAGTATGAATACACTACAAGATCAACACATAATAAACATTCAACTACAAAGCATTATATAGTTTGCACATGTTCAAGAATAGTATAAAGTTTTAGCATTTGAATAAGGACATGTATGACAGCTCCAAAATAATATAAAACTAAAAAGGGGATATGAATACTCACATGTTAACCTGTTTTTGGAATATAATATGAATAAGAATTTGTCTACATGTTTCTTAGCCTCTAAACATTCTAAGGCATAAGGCAAGCTTAGGCTTATAAGGATTGGGTTTGATTCGTTTGACATATTTTGTATAAACTTTTAATGTCACAAAGGTAAACATTCTTAGTTTAATAATATATTGTAAAAAAGATAATTTATAAGTTCAAATAACTAATTTAGAGATATGTATCCTAATTTTATTAACTTAAGATTTTAAGTTATGACACCTTATAAGATAACATTTATAAAAATTTCATTAGGATATAAATAAAGTTATACAAAATTTACTTAAATAAAATTTGCAGTTATATTTATTAAAATGTATCTTCGTTTAAGTTTTATAAGAATAAAGTAATAAAAATGATTTAAATCATCAGAGATTTAGTTTTATACACAAAACATAAAGTTTATAAATGTTTTTGTGAATTTTTGCATATTTTATAAATTAATATATTTTGCTTTTATTTTGTATTTTTTGTGTAAGAAAATAATGATTTTAAACTTTTATTAATATTTAAATAATTAATAATATCAAAAATATGATTCTAAATATTTTCAGATTGTTAAAAATTGTTTGAAATAATTATTTAGAATTTTCTAGGTACTTTTCATAGTTTATTACATTAAAATGATTATTATAGTATTTATAATAATAGTTAATTAAAGAAATAATAGCAAAATAAAATTCTATAATTTATAAATATTCACAGAATCATTAAAAAGTCAAGAAAAACACGTTATAAATTTTTTTTTATAATTTTTAGAAATTTTAAATGCGTTAAAAGTAAAAAAAATGGGATTATAGGCTAAAACCGGTTATACTCGTGGCCTAGGCTTCAAAACCGGGTTTCCTTCCCCCAGCCCAAGCTCTTTAATTGCTGAGCTGCGTGGGTAATTCATAAGAAATCAGAACCAAAGTTAATTTAAACAAACCTCTGTGCTCTCCCCCAATTCTTAAAACTAAAACCCTAGGTTCTATTCCTCTTCGAATTCGATCGATGGCGCATTTGTGAGCCTCTTAATTCATAAGGCTTTTAATATACAGTTGAAAAAGAGTTCAATGCATATAAATATTACCTGGAATTGTGTTGGTTCGAAGGAGTTGGAGTTCAGTTTATGTTTGCACGTTATTGAGTTGGGATATGATGCTTCGATGTTTATGTGATCAAATAGAGGATGCAGAGACTTTTAGAGGGTAGCCGCGAGTTTTTGTGTGTGTTAAATTTGTTTTTTGGATTATAGGATTTGCAGATTGGAGTTCAAGTTCATGGTAATGATTCGGCCGAGTTAATTAATGGATTAATCCGCGTGCTTGATCGATTAAATGATATGATTGGGTTTGTCGGAGGATGGTGGAATTAATACGAGCGTGCCCTGTGGAGTTAATGTTCGAATTCTCGAGTTTGGTGTGGGAATTGGGGCTGCCAACGGTCGAAAAGGAGGGAGAGGGTGGAGAGGCTGAAACTTTCGGAGAATGGCATAACAGGCCCCTCTTGTTCTGCCCTTTTGCTGCCTTCTACCTGGCCTTGCTCACACACATACAAAGTTTTAATATTTGCAAGACTGGACCTTGGACTTTTATTTCTTATTATTTAATATTTCAAAAACTTTTATAGAGTTTTTAAACTCTTATAATTTGTTAAGTTTACTCAAATAATGTTTGTAAATATTTTTTATTATTATTATTATTATTATTATTATTATTATTATTATTATTATTATTATTATTATTATTATTATTATTATTATTATTAACATCATCATCATCGTATTCTTTGTTTTTAAGCTTTCATTTGTACAAAATTCATTTAACCTTGTTAAAGTCAATTTAAGATAATAAATAAATTGTATCTTTATTTTTTTGTGTGTGTGTCTATATATATATATATATATATATATATATATGTATATTCACACACTTATGTACATACCTGTGTATATTTTCATTATATTATTTTTATAATTTAAACATTTTACTTTACTATATGTATTTCCACTTTAAGGTTTTGTAATCTAAATTTAAATTGTACACATATACTTATTCAATTTTTATTTATATTTAACTTAACACTTTATAAATTCAATTTAAAGTGTTCACATATATTTTTATATACATAAATATATATATATATATACATACATGTGTGATACTTATTTATAAGATTAAACACTTAAAGTTAATACGTTTTCGTTGATTTACAAAAATTAAAATTCCGTAAATGTTACATGTCAAACATATAAAGTAACTGTCAACTAAATGAATAGTTGGTGAGTAGTCACATGATTATAATAGTATAGGTTTCAAAGAATGCAAACCTTAATGACAATGTATATGAATAATATATAATGAATGAAACAAGCATGTGTAAATGGAGTATCTGTCCTTTTTAACACTTAACGCGAAGGGAGCGCAACTGTCTTAGGAATCAAGCACTAAGTATATGTGCAGAAATGAATAAGAATAAGTATGAATACACTACAAGATCAACACATAATAACATTCAACGTTCAAAGCATATGCATGTGTTTTGTAGGTTCTGTTGTGTAAAGCTAGAAGATAGCCAAAGGTTTGAATGCTTAATAACACCTTAGTATTAACACCCCACATGAGCTTCACGGCTATTAAAATTGAAAACCATAAGTTTAAAGAGCTTTTCTTTAATTACCTTTTGGTTCAGATTTTATTTTGATTATATATGTTTTAATGCCCTAATCCACATCTTATTTTGAATGGAGTTTTATAAGCCAATGGATAATGAGAAGAGTAAGCAGAAGAACCTACACACAGAGGGTAACCCTTTCTTATATCCAACTTCCACTTTATAGATTTTTTGGACATTCCTTAATCTATTAATTAGCATTACGATTATTTATGTTTGTCACAATGCTAAATTGCAATAGGTAACAACATATTGTTAATTTATTCATCATAATTTTGCTTGAATATCATAGAGTGAAATTGGGTACTAAACTTATTGATCTTACAGTTGACATACTACTGAAGATGAATAGATCTTGAAACTTGGTTGATGTGGCATAATATAGTAATTCTTATTACACATTTTAAAAATAACCAGCCTATCTTCATGTTTTAGCACATAGGGTTTGAATGAATCTGCCAGCAAGGTCTAAATTCTATACTTTCTGTTTTGCAATGTTTGGCCAATTGAGGGACATAATAAAATGACACAATTTGTATTTATATTCATTGAATAAACATAATATCTCACACATACGTGTCTTTATGTTACCAATAAGCTGATTGTTTTTTTAATTGATAGGGCCACATCCTTTAATGTTTGCATGTTTTTTATATAAAATGACACAATTTCTTAATGTTTGCATATTCTTTAAATAAAATCATAGAATTACAGAGCATATCATGATATAAGATGGTAAATGGAGTTATGTATAGAGTGACTTAAAGCAAGGAGTCATCGATGTCAGTGAAGAATTTTTTTTGGACAATTGATCAACATATTTTTTTTGTTTTTTTTTGGGTTTTTTGTCTTTAATTTCAAAGTATATTTGTTAGTTGCATGTTTAATTGCTTTTTGAAGAATTTGGTTAGTTCTGATTTGTATGATAATCTTTAAAGGACTTTATTTCACATAACCAACAACTATTCAGTTGCATTTTATGTATTAGTTCATAAGTTGATACAGGTAACACATTACCAGGTGCCTTTTTTATTAGCATACAGCTTGAGGTATGCTACATACATTAAAGCTTTTGTATGGAACCTAAGGGGCCATTGCATTTGTTTCAGGACATTAGTAGGAATCTTTCATTTTATGAAACAGGTAGGGGGCATGTGCTTTTTATAGTTCTTACATCTGGCTTTGACATGTTTTGATCCACTTTTAGTATAATATAGCCAGGTTTATTTTCTTGATAATTTTGCTTCATGTAATAACCAAAACAAGGTGTAAACCTTAAATTCTGTTGACTAATGTGTTAAAAATTAATTCGGGTCGGGTCGGGTCATGTTGGTCGATTTTCAAACAGATCAATTAAGGTTGGTCAACTCATCAACTCTTTTTTTCCTCCCCTTCGCAGATAAAAGTGACGGCGTTCATGTCACTATTTTGCTCCCGTTCAGGCTAGCAAAGTATTTGAGGCCCTAAGGATCGAAAGAACAATTAGCTGAAGCTCTCAAATAGGCTACTTGTATTACATGCTCACCTAAGGTTAAAAACCGAGTTTATAATAGTTGTATGGAAGTTTTAGCGGAATTTGATTGGTGGAGCATATAAACTCTAAACATATGTTTGCAATAGGCTAATTATCCAATTGTATTGGTTTCAATTATATTTGTATTTTTCATCTACTCTTGTGGTTAATCTCTTGTTGCAAAACATAATGTTACTCTATCATTGCAGGTGCTTAGGTTAAAGTGGACAATCATTTGATGGAGTGCATGGTGAAGAAAAGGTTTTATATCTTTCACATAGAACCGTTTTATACTATGAAATTTGGCGCTTTAGCTGTTTTGATCAAATGATTCAATCTAAGTTTATATACACAAGCATGTCTTGGAGAATTCAAATATAAAAAATCAAATGAATTTGTTTATTTGATGTAAGCTTACCTGCCGCTTTGCAGGTCCAATGGTTAAGGTTGGGACATGTTAGGACAGGACTGGTACAATTTTAATTTAGGTTGGGGAAGGAAGACACATGGTAATGTTCTTGTGGTTGAACCTAGTGAATTATAAATTGCAGAGGTCTTGCTTATGGTTTAGGTTGTATTTATTTTCTGGCATCCTTTTTTTTAGTCATGTTATTTTATTTATAATGCTCTATTCATAGATTTGATTAATATAATTTAATAGTGAAGCTGTTAATACTGAACTTGAGAAAATGGGTTGAAGATCTGATCAGTTGGTGCTCTATTACGCTTACTTCCCCTACTAAATTTGAAGAAATTGCATAAGCAAGGATTCAAGATTATATAATATATAATCTGTGCTTTTATATATCTCCAAAAAATTTTATAGGTATGTGCTTTTCTTTCTAGACATTGATTTCCTTTTGGATTTCAAGATTTCGATGTTTGGATTTAGAATATGAAGAATCTTAACAAGTTCTCTATGGTTAATATGTAAATAGATTATACAACTAGCAAAATGACATGTAAAGACGAGTGTTTCCATAAAACTATTCAACATTGTTTTCAAGGTTTTAGTGTATTTACCATTATGCTATGTGGTTAATAAACCTTATTTGACTATTCGAACCTCCTTGAACTTTTTTGGTTAGGTTAATTGTATCTTGTGAAGATAAAAATGGAAAAAGAAAAGAAAAGGAGAATAGTGAAAGTTTTGGTCATTAGTTTTCATGGTTCTGTGGGTTGAAAGTGTACATTTTTCACTAATAAATAAGAAAAGGTAGATATATTGCAGATGAATCTTCATAGAGATTGTGATGTTTGTGCAGTTTACTACATTGTCAAGTAGGGTTCTTTTATGGATAGATTTTGGTGTGAAATTTTGAAAGTCATATTTTTTCTCTATCCCATATTGTTCACAGATTTTACTTCCTGAATAGATGCTTTTTTTCATTAATTTGGGGTTTGATTTATTTTGGACAAATGTTATTTTGGTGGCTTAGGGGTACGCCCCATTTACTATCAAATCTAAAAAGTTGCTAAATATGACTTTGTTTCACCATATTATAGATATGTATTGTTCATTCAAGCCGCTAATTTTTTAGATGTGTGGTTGAAAGGTTTACATATTTGTGTTTGTACCTGTCAATTTTTGCCAAGGGCTAGAAAGTTGAAGTGTCTCATGCCGAATGATCTTCTAATTGTGTTGTTTAGTATTAATAGTTCACACATTATATAAAATTCATTTGAGCACGTATACCTTTTGCAAGATAATTTCAGGACGAGTCATATCGAATTTTTTAAAAAAATTGGGACCATAATTTTGGGTGTTCAAGATATTTTTTAAAAAGTAAGGTGTTATAGTTAACGATTTGGTAGTGGGTGGCCGCCGCTGCATCGCGCGGGCTTTCTGCTAGTGTATATATATACACACACACACATATATATATATATATATATACACTAGTTAGAAACCCGCGCGATGCAGCGACAAACTCATTCCAAATATGTAATTGTAACACCTTACTTTTAAATGTTATTACGCTTGAAATTACAATCCTACATTTTCAAAAAAGTCAACATGTCTCTTCTAAAAGGTAGTTTCCTTATGAAATATAAACCTGCTCAAATTCAATTCTAAAAATAATTATCATATTCATAGTTGTCAAAGGAATGCCCCATTTACGGTGCACACATATAATGTATATATGTGTGGGCCCTCAAGGGGCCAAAGTAAAATTGCACTAATTTTAACGTTATTTTACTTATTTTGTGAAAAATAACGTTTAAAATGTTGGGATGATCAACTTCAAACGATAACTTTGAGCCGGAGACTCCTTCGGAGCAGCCTCTCTATCCCAACTGGGATAGGGTAAGGTTTGTGTCTATCCTTCCCCCCCGACCCTACTAAAAAGTGGAAATATACTAGGTAAGTTTGTTTGTTATAGTTGTCAAAGGAAGACACAATGTTTTAGCCCGAGGACTAAGCAATAGGCACAAAAAAAACGCTACTCTAAAAAAATCATATGATGAATCGTTGTTATAACAAAAAAACAACAAAAGTATAGCTTTATTATACATATTTGTAGCCATTGGCATTAAAATTCGTAGCTACAATCCTAAAAGGGAGAATGTGTAGCAGTTAGTAAATGGTATTTAAAATTGATTTTAATATAAACAATAATGACACTAAATAGCACAACATATATAATACAATAATAAGAAAAAATTAGTAAATTCATGGTACAATAAATAACAATTTGTAAAGCTTAAGTAACAAATTAATTTAAATTGAAAAAAAATAGAATTATTATAAATCATGCGGTCCAAAAATTGTGTTGGAGTGTCAAAATATTCAATAAACCAATCATCAATAAACTATAAAAGAAAACACAAATAATGTTGTTCAACCTAAATCATTTTGATCCATATTAAATTTTATAACACCACCTAATTTATATGCCAACTAAATTAAACCAAATTCAAGTTCAGCGGGGCCTCGAATGCTTAACCTTAAGGGGACCAACACCACTCTAGATTACAATTCTAACAGCTTTGCAAATTAGACCCAACCCCCCACTCGCAATTTAATTCATACTAAGTTTGCTTGTTGACTCCTTAAATTGTAACTTCAAGACGAATCGAAGCATCCATACATACATGACCACTTGCGGTTGTATCTTTGCTGATTCTTCTTGTTCAATGGTTGTATCATTTACTGTAGATTGTTGATTGGTAAATATTTCAAGTTTACCGTTGGACTCAGAAACTTGATTGATAATTTCTATTTTAGCACAAATGATGTCTTCATGGCCAATTTCTATTTCAGCACAAAGGATTTCTTCATGGCCCAATTCATCATCAGTTCCTATAGAAGCTATGGCATTAGTTTGATATATATTATACTTTGTATGTGATAAAATTATTACTAAATTGTTTTCTTTGACCGCATTAAAAGTTTCCACTTCTAAGTTCTTCTCTCAAATGGGCTTGAGATAGTTTTCAAATCAGAATTGTGTTCTTGAATCATAACATGATTGTGTTCCTTTACTCCCCTCATAAAACTGTCCCCTAAATCAAGTTTTTGCACTAAGTTCTCATCTTCATATGGGCTTGTGTTGTAAACAATACGTCTTCAAACAGTCCATTAAGGTTAGTGTAAGGCCAAACATGTACCTGTAAAATTCAAGTAGATGTTCTGCAGCTAGTATAAGAAGCCTTAACTTTTCCCCCTAAATCAGCTTGGTCAATTATGAGCAACCTATTAATAAACGCAGATAAGCATTACCTAAGGCAATTTCATGAATTTGATGATTGAGCACATCAATCAAACTTCAAAATATTACACCAAAATCAGACTTCAATATATTACACCAAAAATCATCAACACTCTGTTACTACTTTGATTTCATAAGCTTTCTCTGTACAAATGTAGATGATGCATATATCTCATGAATAAAAAGTGATACAAAGTGAATCAGATAAACGGGCCCGAACATCATGTTCAAAGCCTGAACCAATATATGACTTTATACACAGATGCCAAAAGGATCAAAATCAAACACTCTCTTTTAGTCCCTAAATTTGATAAAAATGGATCAAAATCAAACACTCTCATTACTTTTCATGGATCTGAAAAAACAATCAATCAAGTCTCAAGCAACCATTCTTGATTTAGGTTTTTAATGGACCACTCAACATTAAGAATTCTACAAACAATAAACAATTACTAAAAATTAATAAACCAAGATTTGGATAACAGGAGAAACAAAGCAGATGGTGAAAACCCTAAGTTCAAGAACCAAATTTCATCAAACCTACTTAATATAATTTCATATAGTCCAACATAAATCCAGAACTTCAAGAACCCAAAATGTATTAAAATCAGGGAATGAATTCAACATAAATACATACAAAAATAGGGAAGCTTAGTAGGTAAGCTGCTTTTGGGCTCTTTAAACCTGCATACATACATACAAAACCACATAGTTAGTTAGTTGTGTTTAGCATTTAGCCTTCATAAACAGTTAAACACACACAAAACATATAATAACAAGTAATAAAATTAGGTTTAGCCATACCAAATTATGAGCAACAAAATCCAGATATCGGTGCTAAGACTTCCAAACCAGACAACAAACTAAAAAAAATTAGCTTAAACTATGCATAACATTTTATGTAAGATAAATGTATGAAGAGGCATACCAAACTAAAAGGTAGTGACGCAGGATGAGCTTAGTGAAGAGCCCTCTTCTCCGGTTTCAATGTCTTCGATTATGCCCTAAATCGGCTTCAATTCAAACGCAACGACGCAGGATATTGAACCAGAAGTGTGTGCTCGGATTGAAGAGAACCCACACTCTTTAAAGAGCCATTTCTTCTGTTTAGAGCCAAAAAAGGGTTTTAAAATTCGAATATGGAGCCATTACTTCTGTTTTCATGCGTGAATCGATCAGAAGTAAACAATCCAAGAAATTCAGAATACCACTTTCGTCTTCCTTCATCAGGGAAGTTCTGGGGATAGAGAATCCTTCTGGTTGAGAAAAAATCTGAAGGAGGAAATGCGCCTCTGATCGATTAGTTCATTTGGGGAGAAAGGAGAAGAAACGGGAAATAGGGTTAAGGTAAAGGGGAAACAAGGAAACCAGTGCATACAAATATAACCGTATGTGCATATAAGAACTGTACCACAAGCTTCTGAGGTTGTTCTTTTCTTAATTGTAAGATCATGCATCTTCTCTCTCTAAGATATATAAAGGGTAGTGTTCAAATGAAAACCCTGGATTAAAAAATAGCACATTAAATATAATCTAATGGTTACTTTAAAAGTTAAGTGTATAAGATTGTGTCACATGTTCTTATTCATATTTTAATATAGATGTGCATTTAAGTCATTTTGTATCATATAAAAAGTTATAACTAATATAGTGATGTCATTTGTCACCATTTAGTGTATTTTAATAAATCTAATTTTTTATTTAACATTTACCTCCTATTTTTTATTATATTAATACTTTTTTATACTATATTATTTTTTAATAAAAATTGCACCATTTTATTTGTCTTGTTTTTTTAATTACGGTATAGTCTTAACTAGGTTTTTTATTTTTTTTTCAAATGCTTGTATTTGCATTAATGTAACAAGTATAAACATAGCATATTATTTGAATTTATTTTCTAAAAATAGTAAATTAAATCACTGTGATTAAATAAATGAAATAAGGTGAGCCTAATATGTTTTTTATATCATTATAATTAAATAATCGTTACAACGTAACACACATTTTTACTTTATATCAGTGTAAACCAAAATTTGTTAAAACTCATTACATACTGTTGTAATTTTTAATTATTTTTGGATACAAAATTTAAGGTTTACATCAATCTAGCGAGAATAAACATAATGAATTTTTTTTTGATAACACTATATTACATCAATGTAATTAAATAATTGATATAAAGTGATCATAACACGTTTGTTACATCACATTAATTTAATAATTGATACAACGTAACTAACATTTTACTTTGCAACAATATAAACCAAAATTCGTTACAATTCGTTATAAACACCTCTGTAATTATATAAACATAACATATTATTTTGATCATTTATAACAGCAGATTATATCGTTGTAATTATATAAATACTGTAAAGTGAGCCTAACACATATGTTACATCACTATTATTAAATAGCTGATATAACGTAACTCGTATTTACTTTAAAGCAATGTAAACAAAAATTTGTTTCAATGCGTTATAAATTTAAGACAAACTTAAACTTAAGTTAATTTCGAACCCAAAATTTGTTACCACTTATTACATTATTGTAATTGGTCTTTTCTATGGTGTACTAAGAGTGTTCAACGGTTCGTTTTATGGTTTAAACGGATTTGAAAATTTTTTAGCCCAACTGAAAACTAATCAACACCGTATTGGGAATCAAGTATCTGAACTGACCTCGATTCGGTTTGGTTTTGGTTATAACCAAAGAAAACGAATGAACCAATTAATAAAAATAATAAACTTATATTTAAATAAAAATATTAATACTCAAAATATTATTAATAAAAATAATAAATTTATATCTAAATTTGGTTTAGTCGGTTAACAGAACAAACTGAATTCAATAAGGTTTTAAATCGATAACCAATCAAAAAATCGAATTTGGAATTCGGATATTATTAGGAACTAAATTTAGAATATTGTCTGTTTTTCTAGACAGATCTGGTTTCATTTTCGCTTTAAACAATTTTTTTTAAAACCTTAATGGTATGTTTTTAAGATTTATTTCATTGCTGTAAATACGAACATCGAATATAATGATGCAATTTTTATAAAAAACATAATATAGTATAAAAATGTTATGAATATATAAAATAAGATGGGGTAAACTTCAACTAAAAAGTTTGATTTATTAAAATATATACGATGATGACACATGTCAACATCAAATTTATTCTAGTTTTTTGATACGATACAAATTAAATAAAGACATATGACACGATTTTATAAACTTAACTTTTAGACTAACTATTAGTTATAGTTAATGAGTTATTGGTTAGTTAAAGGGTTTTCATGACCTATTAACTACTATCTAATAGTTAGTTTAAAAGTCAAGTGTGCATGATCGCGTCACGTGTGATTATCTATTTTTTAATAAACAAGAGTATTAAAGGCATTTTGGACCATTTAAAAAGCTCGATCTATTATGGTTACATGTGTTACTATCTAATATATTTTAATCATTATATTTCTTTATTCAATGTTTAAGTCATCATTTTTAATAGATCCATAACTTTTTTGTGAAATATGATTTTTTTTTTTAAATTTCACCATTAAAATCGTCTTATTTTTTTCTTTAATTACGTTATAGTCTTAACTAGGTTTTTGTTGGACTAGGACTTCTATTGTGAGTGTATTCGACTTTAGACTCTTAGCTTAAACTCCCTCTCAAGCCAAGCATTCATTCACTTCACTTCTTTGTAAAGTTAACTATTTAAAGAGTAACACAATGTAATAACACAAGAAATTTTGAGAAAATTCAATCCATTTAATTCAGAGAATGTTAGGATATAAATACCCAATATTTAATGCACTAGAAACAGAGAGAATAAGACAAAAAAACTAACAAACTGTACAAATACAGAAACAAGCCAAAAGGACACAACAATTGAATAAAAGTCAACAACAACGAAATAAGAGAAATCCTAAGACTAAAGTCTTCAGTGGTTCTTCGGTCTTTAGTCTTCTGTGGTTGCAATCCGTTCCTTGTTTTAGTGTCCTTTTTGCGGTTGCTTATCCACGGATGTTATCTTCGGTTTCATTGTCCTCCAAGGGTAAAGGGTCAGTGTTTGCAAGGCAGAGTTTGTGCTCAGTGGTTAGCACATAATCAAGGGATATGGTTGAGGGTCATCATGTGACCACCAGTACCAGATCGTCCGGCAATCCGTACGGTATGTGTACTTTCACTATGACTATGTGTAAATAACCATGTGTGAATGACTATGCGAGAATAACTATTCGTTAAACAGTTGTGTGACAACAGGGCTATAGAACATATGACAGTTGTACGTATTTCGATGAAAATCGAAATACAGAAATACAACAAATCACGAGAAATAATAAAGTGTGGAAAAAAATAACAAAAACATATCGGTTGCGATCTGATTTCCATAAATAACAGAAATCAGATAGCCGATAATTCAGTGTGAAAACAAGGTGAAAGCAGTATAACTATGTGCAATTAGGTACGTTCAGTGAGTTCGTGTGTGAGAATGTCTAAATCAAAACGATATATCAGTATTGTTTCAGAATAATAAACTGACAGTGTGTTTGCATGGGTGACGATCCACACAAACATGTTTGTGGGTTTAACGTTCTGAATAGTAACTGAAAAGTAGAAAACAAAATAAGAAAGTACAACCATCATCGTGTCCATTCGGGTGACAATTTGAACGAATACGCGCGAAGGTAATACGATCTGACGAAACGTAATTAATAAACGATTTCGAAATAATAAAATAAGAAAAAGAAATAGAAACTATTGATTATGAATTACAAGCTTAAAAAGGTTTTAGAAAACTATGTATTTACTATTCGTAATTACGCGTATTACGTAACGAAAACGTAACAAAAAAAATAACCGAACAACCGAAACGAACCCGAACTTGCTTGGGTTATAAAAACCTTACAAGCATTAATTTTTCCCATTTATTACACCAACAACCTGATCTCTTTCTCTCCCATCCGGAACCTCACTCTCTATAGAACTGCCACACTAAAACCACCATATCTCCTTCATTACTTAACCAAATCCTTCAAATTTGGTATCCACATGAAGCCCTCAACATCCTCTACACGAAAGTACAAAGAATCGGGGCTAAAACCAACTGATTTGAACGAGTGATAAGCTTGAAATCTTGGTTTTTCAGGGTTTTCGCAAAACCCAGGAACTTGAACTTGGGAACCAAATTTCTATGCTTAAATCTCATTGAAATTGCATGGAAATGAGGTCACCATACTTGGATAGCCTCAAAATAAAGATCTATAGGGTTGGACAGATAGTATCGATAGATAACCCATCAAATATCGATGAACGAGCTGCATTGGAGAATCATATCGATGGACTTGGGCTGAGATGGGTTTCATCGAGATTAACAGGATCGATGGGGGCTACATTCGACCAATCATTAGTCGATACTGATAGTATCGACCTGTCCAAGGGTCCTGAGAAGAAATTCAGCCGATATTAGCATCGAAACTAGCCAAGGCAGTCGATATTAGGCCATGTCGATACTGCTAGTATCGACAGAGGGCTGCTTTCTCTTGTCCATCAATATAACAGATTCGGTGCAGCTCTGGGTCTCCCAAATCAGTCGATACTAACTCAGGGATGGATCCCAAGTAAATTAGAACAAGAACTAGACAATATGGATGAAAAACGAACTCAGAAAGTTGATGAGAACATGGGAAGGTCGATGAGAATGATTAGGGTAAACCGGTTTATGAAATACTCATCGACATTGTTATGCTACTCTTGATACCAACTTAAACATATTCAAAATTTGTGTAAACCATGAACTAAATGATTTAACACTAATGATGTGATCTAGAACAACAATATGGAGGATAATAAGACATGTTTTTGTTAACAAAAGTATTAGGGTTTCTCATAAAAGTGAAATCCATCTTTGAAATTTAGTTGATGAAAACATTTGTTAATTATGCAATTAAGAAACAAGATATCTAGGTTTTATAACACCTTACTTATGTTAACATCTTAAAATGATGAATATCATTTTAAGATAACGTAAGGGTAACATTATAAACTATAACATAGAATTCTAAGTTTTATACTTAGAAAATAGTTTCGTTTTTAAAATAACACTATGTGTCAAGGTTATAATTCAAGTTTAAAACATATAAACAAGAACATTATAATATATTAATACTTAACTAAAATTTTTTTAGTGTTAACATATTATATTCCAAGGGAATTAGGTCTAAAAACAAAGGACAAAGGCATATAGGTGTTAACCAACTCTAGGGTTAACTCTCAAATACATATTCTATACTTATAAGTTACACACAATTGGAATCAAACACAGGATCGTGAGTACAATCTCAAGAACAACAACGAGCGCGTGCATTTTGTGATTTCTTAGTCAACCACTACAATACCAAGTGAGTTCATATGCACCTTTTTACTAATCTTTTGATTTAACTGCTGGGCTGAAAACATGCTAAAACTTTTGTTAAATGTTTTAGTACACTTTATGATAATAAGGTTTTACTTTCTTATTGCATTTTTATGCCTTTTTATGTTAATGTTAATGTTAATTACTGTGAGTTTATAACTATTATTTCTATTAGATTATATCTATGATTCCTATGAGTTCATAACTATTATTCCTTGAGACATTAACGGTAAATTCTAAGTGATAAGATTATTACTCCTATATGATTACGACAGTAACCCTTTTGAGGTTTACAAGTTAATCCTGTTGAATTATTCAATTAATTTTAAGGAAATTATAACTGCTATTCCTGTGAGAATATTGAAGTTAATTCTAAGTGAATAGATCTATTATTCCTATGAGAACATGTGTGTTATATCTATGATACTTCTATGTAAGGATGAACATGAGGTTATGAGTTGATGATTATGGTATGAGGACTATAAGAAATCTTTTGATTTTTAGACAGCCTATTCCAACTGTATCATTTTTGACACGGGTGATAAGAGTATGATAGTGTCTGCTAATTATCTCACCACTTCCATCGTGTGGACTAGTAGATAGAGAGACTGACCTCTCTCGTGTCACAAACTGGTGGCAGATAGTTGTGAGGTCTTGGGGAAAACTAAGGAATAGGAATGAATTGAGGGCATTGTGGTTTGCCTTTGTGGTGGCTATAATGTGCTCAATTCAATCCTATAGATCAATTGGGATAGAACTAAGTGTCAGACTTACTCTCACTTCCTAATCAGATATGAGTAATATTAAGTTAAAGAGTATGCCACACCTGATAACTGTGGATATTTTTACTTTCTAAAATCTATAGAGTATGCCACCATTAATAACTATGGCAATCCACCATGTATAACTGTGGAGAATATTACTCCTTAAAGCCTATTATGCTATGGTAAGATCACTGTGAGGTAATGGGTTATTATATGGGAAATTCTAATTGTGAGTAAGTCTATCTGTGATGAAATGGGTATCTATAGATACAATACATGTAGTATTGAGTTCGGTTATGTATGTGGTGGGCTGGCGGCTTCATTCATGATACGTATGCCCTATATATAAGCATGCTTAACTGGACAATATCCTATCTGTAGGTGTATCTATAGAGAGGACATGGGGATGAGTTAATGCCAAATGAGAATAACTGAGACTTATGTAATACAAGATGTTGTGTAAATAACTCTGAAAGTTTTTAAATAACTAAACTTATGAACTCACCAACCTAGTATTGTCTTTGTTTAAATGCAGGTTTCTCTCAAGTGATGAACAGGTCTAGTTACAAGCATCAGGACTAAGGTAGTGGACTTTAGAGGAGACCTAGCTTACTTTTGTGATGTGCATATTTTGAATGACATAACTTTGAATCATCTTTTGTAAATCTTGTGCAGATACAAGATAGAAATTCAATGATTCTTTTTGGGTAGATTTACTTAGTTAAATTATAAACATGTTGTTAGGACATTTTGTAATAGTTTGCTTTTCAAAATGTATAAGTTAATGTAGGTTTTGCTAAGGTTTGTCTGGCCCACGAACCTAGGCAACGTTTTCTAAAGGTTCGGCGAACCTATGGGTTCGGCTAGGTTCGTTTGACTGTTGTGTATATATAGCAGGTTTGTAAGTTTTGTGTGTGTGTGACAGATCTGAGAGTGACAGAACCTCTGTGTGAGATTGTATGAACTGTGGGTTCAAGTTTTATTTCATTGAAATCAGATTGTGTTAATTAATGAAATGATGTTTATATAAATGATTGTGTATCTTTGATTCCTGTAAATCTAATCTAGATTCCGCATAGATTTGATTGTTAATAGAATTCCGTTGATCGATCAAGCGCTAATCTAGAGTGGTATCAGAGCTTTGGAGTTCTATACAAGTCAATTGAAGATTATCAATCATTTTGAAGATCAAGAAATCAAGAGATGGCTTAAATTTTGATTTTCTTTGTAGTTGACTGTGTAGATACATTAAATGTCCCTAGTTCTATTTTTGTACTGTTCTTGATGTATAAAGTTTATTACATTAATGGAAGTTGTCTTTCTATATTGTTCTTAATGTTTAATATTGATTGTAAGTGATTGATTATGTTAAAAGTTGAAGTGATATGGTTAAAGACCCATTCGGGCGAATGACTCTACTAATGAAGTCATTCGCCGAATGAATGCCCTAGCGAATGACATAGGCAAGCGAATGAGTCGTTCGCCGAATGACTCTTTCGACTGACATGTCCATTCGGCGAAGTCTTTTGCCGAATGAGTTGCTTCGGCCTCTCATAGTGGCAATCAAGAACCGTTACCCCTTACCTCGCATCGACGATCTGTTCGACCAGCTATAAGGATCAAGTTACTACTCTAAGATCGATCTGCGATCTGGGTATCATCAGCTAAGGATTTAGGAGGAAGATATCCCCAAGACTGTTTTTCGCACTCGGTATGGCCATTACGAGTTTTTGGTTATGCCATTCGGGCAGACTAATGCACCCGCAGTATTTATGGACATCATGAACAGAGTGTGCAAACCCTACCTCGACAATTTTATCATTGTATTTATAGACGATATTCTAATCTACTCGAAAACTCAGGAAGAACACAAAGAGCATCTTCAATTGGCTCTTGAACTCTTGCGGCAGGAGAAGTTGTATGCTAAACTCTCAAAGTGCGACTTCTGGATTCGAGAAGTCCAATTCTTGGGACATGTTGTTAATGAACAAGGGATTCATGTGGATAAATCAAAGATGGAGGCGATCAAGAACTGGGAAACACCGAAGACCCTAACTGAGGTGTGACAAATCCTAGGTTTGGCAGGCTATTATCGACGATTTGTTGAAGGATTTTCAAAGATAGCCCAACCACTCACGGTTTTAACCCATAAGGACAAGAAATATCTCTGGACTGACAAACAAGAAGCTGCATTCCAACTTCTCAAGCAGAAGCTCTGTAGTGCACCTATCTTATCTCTTCCTGATGGAACGAATGACTTCCTGATGTATTTCCTGAGGATCTACCAGGACTTCCACCGCCTCGACAAGTGGAGTTCCGCATAGATCTCGCGCCAGGAGCAGCGCCTATTGCACGAGCACCATATCGACTTGCACCTTATGAGATGCCAGAACTGTCCAATCAACTCCAGGAGCTGTTGGACAAGGGTTTCATTAGAACAAGCTTCTCACCCTGGGGAGTTCCGGTCTTGTTCGTAAAGAAGAAGGATGGCACGTTTCGTATGTGCGTCGACTACCGTGAGCTAAACAAAGTGACAATCAAGAACCGTTACCCCTTACCTCGCATCGACGATCTGTTCGACCAGCTATAAGGATCAAGTTACTACTCTAAGATCGATCTGCGATCTGGGTATCATCAGCTAAGGATTTAGGAGGAAGATATCCCAAGACTGTTTTTCGCACTCGGTATGGCCATTACGAGTTTTTGGTTATGCCATTCGGGCAGACTAATGCACCCGCAGTATTTATGGACCTCATGAACAGAGTGTGCAAACCCTACCTCGACAATTTTATCATTGTATTTATAGACGATATTCTAATCTACTCGAAAACTCAAGAAGAACACAAAGAGCATCTTCAATTGTCTCTTGAACTCTTGCGGCAGGAGAAGTTGTATGCTAAACTCTCAAAGTGCGACTTCTGTATTCGAGAAGTCCAATTCTTGGGACATGTTGTTAGTGAACAAGGGATTCATGTGGATAAATCCAAAATGGAGGCGATCAAGAACTGGGAAGCACCGAAGACCCTAACTGAGGTGTGACAATTCCTAGGCTTGGCAGGCTATTATCGACGATTTGTTGAAGGATTTTCAAAGATAGCCCAACCACTCACGGCTTTAACCCATAAGGACAAGAAATATCTCCGGACTGACAAACAAGAAGCTGCATTCCAACTTCTCAAGCAGAAGCTCTGTAGTGCACCTATCTTATCTCTTCCTGATGGAACGAATGACTTCGTAGTATACTGCGATGCCTCAATACAAGGAGTCGGCTGTGTGCTGATGCAGCGAAAAAAGGTGATCGCATATGCTTCCCGACAATTGAAAGTCCACGAGAAAAACTACGCCACCCATGACTTGGAACTTGGAGCTGTAGTATTCGCACTCAAGATCTGGAGACACTACCTGTGTGGTACAAAGTGTACGATATACACTGATCACAAAAGTCTCCAACACATATTCAAGCAGAAGAAACTGAACATGTGACAACGTCGCTGGCTCGAGCTCCTAAACGACTATGAGTGTGCTATCAAGTATCACCCGGGGAAGGCCAATGTAGTGGCCGATGCCTTAAGCCGGAAAAACACCTCGAAACCCAAGAGGGTACGAGCTTTACAACTCACCATCCATCCCAATCTCCCGGAACAGATACGTATTGCCCAAGTGGAGGCACTTAAATCAGAAAACCTAGCGGCTGAATAACTGAGAGGAATGGAGAAACAACTTGAGGTAAAAGCCGATGGCTTACATTATTTCATGGAACACGTCTGGGTTCCACATCACGGAAACCTACGAGACCTTGTGATGGATGAGGCTCACAAATCCCGATATTCCATTCACCTTGGATTTGATAAGATGTATCATGATCTGAAGGTACTCTACTGGTGGCCACACATGAAAGCCGACATCGCTACCTACGTGAGCAAATGCTTGACTTATGCCAAAGTCAAGGTCCAGTACCAGAAACCCTAGGGATTACTCACACAACATGAGATCCCCATGTGGAAGTGGGAACAAATGTCCATGGATTTCATTACCAAATTACCCCGTACTCCCAGTGGATGTGACACTATCTGGGTAATTGTGGACCGACTGACTAAGTCAGCACATTTCCTTGCGATCAAGGAAAACGACAAGATGGAAAACTAGCCATAATCTATGTTAAGGAAGTAGTCTCGCGACATGGAGTGCCAATCTCCATCATCTCTGATCGAGACACCAGATTCACCTCTAACTTCTGGAAATCATTACAAAAGTCGCTGGGTACGCAGTTGGATATGAGTACAGCATACCACCCACAAACAGATGGCCAGAGCGAACTCACGATACAAACCCTCGAAGACATGCTACGAGCGTGCGTAGTAGACTTCGGAAATAGCTGGGAAACTCACCCACCGTTGGTGGAGTTTTCCTACAACAACAGCTACCACACGAGTATAAAGGCAGCGCCTTTTAAGGCACTCTATGGCAGGAAATGCCAATCACCCATCTGCTGGGCAGAAATGAGTGACAGTCAGCTCACTGGCCCGGAACTTGTACACGAAACAACAAAGAAAATCGTGCAAATCAGAAACCGTATGGCAGCAACGCGAGATCGTCAAAAGAGCTATGCCGACAAATGCCGAAAGCCTCTAGAATTTCAGGAAGGAGATAAAGTCCTTCTGAAAGTTTCGCCATGGAAGGGCGTCATTCGTTTTGGTAAACGAGGCAAACTGAACCCACGGTATATTGGACCCTTCAAGATCCTGAAAAGGATTGGTCAAGTGGCATACCAAATCAATATACCAGCTGAGCTCGATGGAGTTCACAACGTATTTCATGTCTCGAATTTGAAAAAGTGTCTATCCGATGAGACACTAGTGATTCCACTGGAAGAAATCCAGGTGGATGAACAGCTACAGTTCATAGAGGAACCGGTCGAAATCATGGACCGTGAGTTCCAACAACTCAAGAAAATCAGATTCCAATTGTCAGAGTTCGATGGAACTCGAAACGTGGACCTGAATTCACGTGGGAACGTGAAGATCAGATGATGCGAAAATATCCCCATCTCTTCAAACAGACAACGTCAAACGCCGACAACAACGAATAAATTTCGGGACGAAATTTCCTTTCAACAAGGGGATGATGTGACAACCAGAAAATTTGTGTTCCTCAAACACTTTTGCTTCTCAAACACTATCAACAACAACCAAATTTCGGGACGGAAGTTCTTTCAACAAGGGGATGATGTGACACCCGGCAATTTCAGGTAAATTGCAACCCTTACAACTTTGTATTTCACATTCATACTTGTTGCATGTCATATAATTTTGTTTAATTAGATGAACTAAACACAAACTACGGCGAAACGATAGTTCGTGGAACTATCGAATCGTACATTGCACTGGAAACCAAGTGTGGCAAACACAAACACTAACACAAAACAATAATTCGAGGAATTATTGAATTGTGCATTACACGTAGATTAGGATTAATCAAGCGTGCAAACATTTCGTAAAACACAAACGATCACCGATAATTCGAGGAATTATCGAAACACACACGAATCTTACGAGCGTTGGTGAATAAACGATTGAATGATAATTGAGTCACACATGACCAAACATTGGTAATTAAGGTCAAATGATGTTAAACAAAGAGTTATAAGCATGAAATGATCGAAAAACGGATCGAAACGATGAAATTGGGCCTATTGGGCTTGTCTGGAGTTCCAGGCGGTACGCTTGAGCCCAACAAGTGAACCTAGGCTGTACGCGTGGGAAGGGAAGGAAACCTTCGGATACCAGGCTTTCGCGCGGTACGCCTGGCCTCAGTGTGCCATGCCAGGCGGTACGCCAGACAGACACAGATAGCAAAAATGGATTTACACTCGACCTATCTCACTTTTAATCATTCTAATCCTATTTTCTTGACCATAACACCTCCATCTCGAGTTCCTACCTCTGTTTCTTCATCATTTCACCAGAAAAACCTCCTTTGTTGATCTTGGAAGCCATTGTTGGAGCTCTTAGAAGGTTTGAAGCTTGGAAGTGAAGCTTGGAAGCTTGTCTTCATCAACACCACCACTTGAACCTCCTAGGAGATCATTCCCATAAGGTTTTGGAGCTATTAAGCACTTGTTCCAGCTTCATCTCAGTGATTTAGAGCATCTAAGGTAGTTTTACATGTTTATCCATAGTTAGATCATACATGCAAGGGCTAAAAACCCACATGCAAGTGTCTTTGATCACATGCAACTCCGATCCGCTCACATGCACGAATTTTCAGTGAGTCTAGAGTGTTTGTTAATATATTTCGAAGTAGATTGATGATAGAAATCATCTAGGATTGGGTTTTGTTGAATTGATGGTGATTTTGTAGAACTTGCCATAAAAGGAAACTTTTATGATGCATGTTGTAGATTTGTGATGATCTAGACATGTCTAGATGTTTTCAAATGTATGTTGAAGTGTTTAGAAACACATTTGGGTATTTGATTTTGTGAAAATACGATTTTTAGATAAACTTACTATATATGGAAACTTTTGTAAATCAAAATAGGGGTTTTGATGTTTTAGCAAGATTTGATGATTTGTGATTATTGAAATATGTTTAAACATGGTTTTTAACATATTTGGAAACTTTGATTTTTGAAATTGGACATTTAAACGTATACTTTCCAAATAAGGAAACTTTATTTGGGGCAAGCGCCATAAATGGTAATTTATGCGCAAACGACATGTTTTAAGTGTGTAAAAGTGTTTTTGTAAACATATTAAAGGTATTAACCTTATGAAATGGAATTTCATAACTACACCTTCCTAAAATGGAAACTTTCCAAAAATGGTAACTCTTACGATTCGTAGAGTCAACACCAGTCAACACACACACACTCGGTTGAGCACACCGACACTTGGAGTTGTATGGGATACAACACACCACAAAACACATACTCACACCTATATGGTTATAGGTGCTTACGAGCAGGACTGCTAGCACTCGCAGGTAGCGAACATATATAAACCGAAACTGCTTTACCAGGTGAGTTCACGGCCCCTTTTTCCATTTTCTACCTTTGGGGGAGAAAACATTGCATACAAACTACTTTTGAACAACATACATATTTTTGGTTACATTTGTACATGCTAATATCGCGTATATACATATGTGTGTCACTCATCCACAAAACTGATAAGTCCTCATTAAACACATCTAGAACCGTTAATAGCGCATAGCGCATAGCGTGGTAATTTTTAATAGTACTATTTGGGCCTGACAAGCCCCACTGTTGCGCGCCGTATGGCCACCCTGAATGGAGGTCGGAACAGTGCATAATTGACCAAACAACATTGCATATCTTGTTGGGTGGATATGGTAGGAGGCAACATGTTAGCTTCGGTTGCGAACCCGCATATGGTATAACTCATATTGACTAGCTATCAATGGATATTGCATAGTAATGAAATATAGACCTGCAAAAACACTTTCTTTAAACATTTTGAAGTTTACTGCTGAATACAAACCTGTGCTCTCACCAACCTTTGTGTTGACCTTTTTCTCGCATGTTTTCTCAGGTAACTAAGGCACACGCACGAGGAGTTAAGATGCTAGGCTGGAGTCGCATGCATCTACATAGTGTTTTAGGCCTTGAGAACATTCATCATTTTGTTATGTCATGTATTGTTTAAACATCTTTAATCGTTTCCATAAACTTTAAACTTATGATATTTTGAAACCTACTTTATCAACGCTTCCGCAACTTATGAACTTTAACTGTTTTGATAACCTACACATTAAACTTCCGCAACTCTGATTTTACTATTTTATCCAAGTTATTGGATGTACGCATGCAACAAGAAATGTAGGTCTCGCAACACTGTGTGACCGGAGACTGCGATCATGACTGATAGTCCGTCGCTCGCGCCCCAGAAGGGACGGGATTTCCCGGGTAGGTTAGTATCCCGTGTATTACACGGGATAAATAAAAAACATATTACATTTTAAATTCCTTTTTTACAAATTATATATTTTATAATAATTTGGTTTTTTTTAGAAGTATGTTTTTGATATTAATCAATTTAAAAATGTATAAAAAGTATATTTAATAGTATTATTTATTAAAAGATACATTTAATAGGAGAGAGGGACGGAAATACATAATTGAGCTGCTTTGAAAACATGACATGTGTCTTTATAAACATTTATTTATTATGATATATAGATATATTAATCATTATAAATGTTATAGTGATTATCATTAATTTTTTAACTAAATTTTAGAAACATAAATCATTAAATAGGAAAGAGAAGCGGGAAAACAAATAAGCAAGTTCTCTAAAATGATGACAAGTATCCACAATTATTTTGATTTATTAGAATAGATAGATGAGACAAGGATAAAAAAAAAATAACCCTTATCTTTTGTTACAACTAAATAACTCATTTCAACTAATAACCAATTTACACATAAGCATTTTATTAAATTGTTAAAGAGTGTATTATAGTCATTTTCACCACAATATAAGATAAGGACAAATTTATATTTTTTTTATTAGTTGTACTACCATAACTTTTCAAATTAATTATTAATTACTTCAAGACAAATTAAGTTTTCATATTTCTTTTTCTAAAATCATCACATCTATATAGAAGACGTATTTTACAACTAATTATTTTTAATAATGTATTTTTTTTATTGTTTTTTATAAGGGTAACATTGATGTAAATAATGTATTTTTTTAATTTTAAATTTTGTTGTTTCTTGTTTTTAGGAGGGTTACAATGACGTAAATAATTTATTTTTTTTACTTTTTATGTTTTTTATGTAAATATTTTTTTTATTAGTTTCTTTACATTAATGTAAAATGCTTTTATGAACGATATTTTTCTTGAAATTTTTTTCCCTTTTAGGACATGATTTTAAATGTATTAATCATTTTTGTAGTGAACTATATAATATGTTACTGTTATATTATAATTAAAATAATGTAAGTAAAATTTAAATAGTAGCAAGATTATGGATAGTACTATTGTTGGTATCCTAATAGTTACATTACAATAATGTAAGTTTGTATGTATTAACGTATAAATTGAACAACTTTAATAAATTGGTTGCATCATTGTAAGTTGAAAGTAAAAAAAAAAGTAAAGAAATAAATAAATATGTTACAACACTGCAAGTTTAATCAAAACTTTATATTTTTTAGGGGTGTAAACGAGCCGAGCCGATCCCAAGCTCGTTAAGGCTCGAGCTCGGCTCGGTTAGATAAATTAGGCGGCTCGGTAGAAAATTTTTAGGCTCGAGCTCGGCTAGACTCAGCTCGTTTATATTTTATTTATTTAGTTTATTTACTTTTAGTAGTAATTTAATTATATGTATAATTGTATTTTCTAAATTTAACATAAAATATTTGATTTAAATATATTTATCAAAATTTTATATATAAAAATAATTAATTTTATAAATAAACACTTAATATAATAAATAAAAATAATATAAACAAAAAACTCGTTAAGGCTTGCGAGCCGGCTCGAGCTCGATATGTAAAGCTCGAGTTCGGGCTCAATAACTAAACGAGCACATTTTTGGGCTCAAGCTCGGGCTCGGGCTCGTTAAGTCTCGGCTCGTTCGAGCTTTTTACCAATACAATCCCGAGTATTTCACGAGCTGTATTGGTTCGTTTACACCCCTAATGTTTTTACAAAGAATATAGTAGTAAGATTATAGACAGTACCATTATTGGTTTTGCTCTTCTTGTTTGAACTTGGTTCTTCCACATAAGTTTTTTATATTAAATTATTTTTTCTAAAAACAATTGCACCATTGTATGTACGAACGTATTATTTTTTTTTAAAAAATTGCACCATTAAACTAAAAAATTAAAATAATGTGTTACGTTTATGTCTGTTACATCGATGTAAAGCGGGATATTTAGAAAAAGAAATATAAATTAGTTTAGATTAAAATGGAATTGAATATAAAAATTACATTACTGCAAATAATAAGTTACATCTCTGTAAAAAATATGTTATTTCACTGTAAATTACATCAATGTAAATTACATCACTGTAATTTACCATTGTTATTAAAAATTTCAAATAAATTTGTTATCTTTAAACTCATTACAATGATTTAAATACAAGGCATCCAAAAAAATAAAAAAAAAAATAATTGAGACTGTAACAGAATTAAATGTGTTACATCACTGTAAATTACATCAGGTTAAATTGAATAAATAATGTGTTACATCACTATAAATTACATCAATGCAAATTACATCACTGTAATTTACCATTGTTAGAAAAAATTTCAAATAAATTTGTTAATTTTAAGCTTGTTACAATGATGTTAATACATAGCATCTAAAAGATAAAAAAAATAGTCGAGATTATAACGGAATTAAAGAGAAAAATGAGACGAGTATAATGTTGCAATTTTTTTTAAAAAAATAATATACTATAAAAAAGTTATGAATGTTTAAAAAAAGAGGGGTAACTTTATTTAAAAAAATTAAAATATATTATTAATTATTTTGAGAGAGAAAGAGAGTGAGACGACTAGTATACATAAATAATATCTTACAAGAATATCATTCTCTTTTTAAAACATAATATAATATAATTTTTTTATTGTTAAGTTAATACCAACCATTAGATTAAAAATTAGATTAAATTTGATTTATTTAACAAGTTATCTCATATTTGATGGGTTATGAAAACTTCCATGCACTACACACACACACTCATGTTTTTAGGAGTATAAAAGTAATTTTCATTTAAAGTATATGAAGTTACTATTATAAACTTTAAACTTGTGGTTATAACTGATTATTTTAGTTCTCAAGTTCAAATAGTTCTCATTTAAACATCCACATGCATGCATGCATGCATACATACATATATAAGTTTGATTAATTTTGTTTCTTTGTTTCATTTGTATTCATTCATGTTTGTTTGTGTTCATTTATTGAATAAATGCTTAACAAATAAACATTAACATAAAATTTTGTTTGGTTATATACTTGTATGTTCATGAACCATTCAACGGTAAGTTTGTTTAAAAAGTAAGTGAACATGAACAAAAAAATTATTTATTTAGTTGAATACATCAACATAACATTGAGTAATGTTTGTTTATGTTCATTAGTCATACGAAGAACTTAATTGTTTGAGACCTTGTTTATGATAATTATGTCCAATTAGTTCATATTTAGTATGGGTGAATTCCGTGTAATGTTTGAGCTGTAAAGTGATTATCTTATTTCTCAAATACATATATTGTTGATTTTGTTTCCTTGTGTTCATTTGTATTCATTCATGTTTGTTTATATTAATTTATAGAATATTTGCTTAACAAATACACATTAACATAAATTTGGATTGGTTGTATACTTATGTGTTCATGAACTATTCGCTAGTCACCCTCATGCAAGTTGTCATCACTAGATGGTTTTTTCAAATATTTTGTTTTAACTTCGACTATGTTTTTTTAATAACTCACACGCCTATATAATATTTTCCTAAAATCACTCTAAGTTGACATTGACTTCTTGACACATAGCAAGATAAATGTGTATATTTGGGTAAACAATTATTGCATTTTGAGTTGAAATAAGTAAAGTTATGACATATAATGTGTTGAGATGGGTAACACCTTAACACAATAATGCGGGTCAAGACGGGTAACTTAAAACTATGTGAATATGATATATTCAAATAAGTAAAAATGATCAATAATATATATGATGAGAAAAATCATTAAAAATTATTTAAATAAACTATTTGTTTTATTACAACTTATTTAACTTGAATTAAATTAATGTTTTTTAAAAGAGACTAATTTAGACCTAAAATGATTATCCTTAAAACCAACACCCATTCTGACTTGTTACCCAACTCAACCCGCCTATTTTGTCAGGCATACACCAAACCCTTACTTTTAATAGAGACACATTTAACGAACAACCTAAGTGTTATTAAGCTAGAATTAATAAGCTCACACAACTATAATAAGAAGAAACGCATTTGTAAGCTCACAATAAGTTCACAATGTGGCTATAAGTTAGTAGCAAAAATAAACTATACTATAATAAGGGTGTGTGTGTCAGCTTGCGTCTTGAAAGTAAAAATACAAAATTAATAAATAAACTGAATATTTTAGAGTAAAGGCAATTTAAAAAGAAAATCTTAAACTAAATTATCAAGTTCAAGATACACATTTTGTTATTGTCTAGACTGCACCTGCCTTTATTGTCTAAAAACTAATTAGTGCAGACTTTTTTTTTTCGTTCTTTTATAGATATAACTAAAACAAATTCTCTAACACCTGGTTTTGTGGATGCAATCTTATTCCTGAACTTGTAGGCCATTTTAGTCACTGCAATTAAAATAAAACCCCAAGTTAGCTACTAAAGTTCTAGAGTTATTTAAAATTATAGTTGAATTAAATTTCTAATAAACAATCACAAGTGGAATTAAAAGGAAATAAACATTACCATAGAATTAACTTGTGGTTACAGAAAAAGGATCAATTCTTTTAGCAAAAGACTTACCCTCATGTTCTTAATTAAACACATTTAGAGCCAAAATGATCTCAAGAGAAGGTGACAAGAGTGATCTAGAAATATAATTGCTAGATGTTTGATAGTTTTTTGATAATTCCACATTAAAATCAGTCAAAGGTTGAGTTCTTGGGTACTTTTTAACGACACCTATAAATAGATCTGCAAGCTTTTCAATGATTAAGTTGAAAATACATGCTCGAATCTTTTACCTATTAAAGGGTTATTTGTCAATTCAATTTCAAAGAAAGTAGTGGGTGTTTGGCTTTTGTATTATTTTCTTGTTTTGTTTTTTTTAGTTTAAAGTTTTTTTTATGTCTTACTTTTAGATTCACATTAGAGCTTTATGACGCCTATTCTTATGACATGATACGATTTTGACGCAGTTTTACGACAATGTACGTCTTTTATTTTTGACACGAGATCACAGTCATTTCGACTTGTTTTTTTATTTGTGTTTTAGTATTGAGGATCATGCCGCCAATGCCACAATATATGACATGTGCGTTCAGCTTTTTTTTGAACCGCTAAATCAAGCGCACTTGGCAAACTACCCAACTAACCTTACCTTCCAGGAGGAAACTCATACTGAGAAAACCTCTTGCTACTAGAGAGACTTGAATACAAGATCTCTTATAAAAGAAGTGAAGAGACATTAAAGGGCTAGAAGCCATTTGGTGATGTGTGCATTCAACTAGTTTAAAAGCAATAATCAGTATCATCATTATCGTTATTAGTATATCTTCACTATTAAAGCTAAGATGGGTCTTGGAAGGGTAAACAATGTGCTAATCAAGTTTTTTAAGGGGAAAAATTAGACTGTTGTTTACCTTATAGATTTTCCTACCTAGTAGCCAGGAGTTACCGGGACACTTGTGTAATGTCTGTCCACAACTTCAAGTAGCTTATTCGCTATGGCACTGGCGTACACCGATGACCCTTCACAAATCTGCATTCAAATTAACATTAAAAATCAAAAAAATGAATAATGAATAATAAATAATAAATAAAGAATTTATTCAATATATAGTTGTAACATACAACCCCCTAATGCATAAACACGCTTTAAACACTTGTACCTTGGTATTAAACAAGTAACTATAAAAATCCCCAATTAGCCCACCACCAACGTGATGAATATCCAACTGAAGTTCATCAAGAACTTTGGAAACATATAACAAACAATTGATTCTCTTTTGTTGAACCAATTTGATATTAACTTCATCATTAATGATTCTGACATCAACTTCAGTGTTCTTGGATTTCCTTTGAAGCCAAGAACTCCTCAACGTAGAAATCGCATTACCATTACACCCTTGTCGATCAAGATCAGCAACACCAGACCCATCATTGGGCCTGGTGTTGATGCTCTCGACATCTAAAGTCGAATCATCCTCGACTTTATGTTTTTTCATTCTTTCTTGGTTGCATCTTTTTCTTTGCACAAGAATCTTGAGCTCCTCCACGGTTCTTTTGAGCTCATTTATGTAATCGATAGCGTCTCCTACCACCGATGCGCGATCGGCCTTTCGATCATTATCAAACCAAATCATTTGTTAGAAAACAACAAATAAACACACACATATCAAATAGTTTCTCACGAATGACAGAACTATTAGCAGAGCCTGTATAGTATTAAAAAAATGTGAATCAATTGTTCATACCTTTGTGGGATTAGGGACCAAATTTTTTAAAGCATCAAATTTGTCATTCAATTGTTGCCTTCTATGTTTTTCAGTAGCAAAATGCTTAGTGTCTTTACCATCTCTTGATTTTTCAACAATCCCATTAATATCTCTTCCAAATTTCAAAATCCCATCACCTTCATGATACATTTGATGATCTCTCTCCATATCCATCTCCCCCAAAATTAACCCGCCACCAGTCAAATTATACCCGTTCGGCAAGGAATGAAGCAATTCCCTGAAGAACGGAGGCTGTGGCGGGAGGTTTAACGGGAGAAACGGATCAAACGACGTCTGATCCGTGTTATTCGGGTTTGAAAACGAGATTGATGAGTTTGCACATCTGGGAAGTTGGAACAAATTGAGGAGATCAGGAGGGGTTGAACTGGGAGCGATTAGAGACATGTTTTGCAAGCAATTGTTGTCGTTTTCTATTTGAATTTGATTGTGGGAATGTGTGGTCCAATTGAGATCATGGAAGATTTGGTTATGTTGTTCCATTTCCATGTTCATGAGGTGATAATCTGCTGATGATTCAATGGAGGTGAAATTGGTTGTTTGATGGAAGCTGTGATGATGGGTTTGTGGTAAATTGTTGTTTTCATCTTGATGATCAATTAGGGATTCAAGATGAGTTGGATCATAGCAGGCATTTCCTTCATACATTTCTGGATTCACTAGCATGTTATCTGTTTGAATTTGGGGATTTTGTGAGTTTGATTTGAAGAAATTTGTTGAAAATTGAGAATTTGGGAAGAAGAAATGGGAATGAAAGGAGTTGCAAGGCAGAATGAATTTGAAGGAGAAGTAGGTTGAGAGTAGGGGAATTGAAGCAAAGAAAAGGGCAAGTAATGAAGGGAAGTTTGTTATTGGGTGTTTCTAGTGGGACCCGCTATCTCTCTCACTCTAACAAAGAATAGTACCTTCTAACTTAAATTTTTTTTGAACGGCATTTGATCTCAACGTGTGAACCACTGATTTCCAGGCCACGTCACCAAGGTCTAGTTACCATGACCTCCGTTGAGACCCCACCACCACCCCAGGAGGAAACCGCACCGGAAAACCCCCTGACCTCCCAAGAACCCCTATTTCGTCTTGGGAGGGATTTGAACCCTTGACCTCCAAGAGGAAAGCCAAAGGGGTAACCATTAGGCTAGAAGCCCTTGGTTACCTTCTAACTTAAATAATTTATGTTTCAAACACCATACATTACCCCTGTTATTTATAAAATATACTTAAAGTGAAATCAATTATATAATATGCACATAATTGTTATTTATATATATTTTTAAATATTTTTTTAACATTAAAAAACTCAATTTTTTTTTTATTATTCGTACACTAGTGTATCAATAATCTATCATAACATAGTCTGATTTTGTGTTTTTGATTCATGTCAAAAGCTAATTTTTTAATTTCATTACTCTTCTTCATGTTTCTCTATCTAAGCATCAATGTGTATTTAATTTGTGTATTATAAAAAAAATGGTTGCTTGATTTAGCTTTTGCTATGTACATGTTCTAGGAAAAGGCTAGAACACTTTATAAGTTGATATATGCAGTCTTACTTGAACATTTGTGAAAGCGACTCTTTTATACGGCTTGAACTCATAACCTAAAGGTTATAAAACAATAATTTTACTAGTTGCTTTAAGATCTGCTTGTATTATAGTTGGGTTTAATACAAATTAATTTAAATGTGGAGTCGCATAGACGCAAGCACAATGTTCAGAAGATATTATACAACCGTATAAACATATTACGTATTATACTTAAAGCAACACATACAAGTGTTTATGTAGTTTTCGTTATTTTTTAGTTATTATGTGTGACACATAAGATAGTTATTAAACTTCATATCACTTCCTTTTCTCTTTGTTATTATATATAATTTACACAACACATAAATATTTATTTATTTATTTTGTTTTATTTTATTTTTGAATGGCAAAAATCAATGCAGTAAATATGAACGAGACAAAAGATGCTACTCACTAGAGGTGTTTATCAAGTAAAATAATGGTTTATTCAGTTCGAGTTATTTGGATAGAAATTTTTTTGACCTTATCGGAATTCAACACAACCCGAATAAGAAATATGTTTATAAAGAGATTTTATTTGATTTATTCGAGTTGAATTCGAAAGTCCTACCTGAATAAGCAAGGCTTTGTATATCCATTATTCGATCCAATCCGAATAAAACAACGATTATCTGACTAAAATTTATCCGAATAAGAATTCGGATTGATTTTAGGATTTTAGATACGATTTGATGTAAAAATTACAATCATTAGGACATAAGTAGTTATGTGATTTTATATGATTCATGTTAAATAGAGAAAACGAGAAATGAGCGATCTTGATACACGACATATTACAATAATTTTAGATTGTTTAAATTAGTGTTTGAATAATATCCGATTCATGTGTAACGAATATGATTTAAAATCTCACTACATATAACAATACCGTATACTTGATTTGTTTTCATATAGTTAATTTAAAATTTTGGCTATAAAAATTGTCAAATAGAAAGAGTTTGTAACCTCGTTATACTTTTCTATACATATTATTTACAAGATAAAATTAGATTTCATGTTTTATTTTGGAGCACTTGTAATTGGTTTGTATCTGAGGTGAAACAAGATTGTTAAATTTACACAATAATACGTAACAGTGTGCAATCTACTTTTAGAAAATTACACTAACAAATTTAAACAAGCTATATTCTTGTTTATATTTTATATATTATCAATATCATTTATTCACACTTTCATGTTATACTATATTTACTTATTATGAGTTTTAATTTTATAGACGTTTGTTCTTGAATGCTATTGTAATTGGATGGTCATCAAGTATTAACCATTCTACATGATGTCACCGCCGACAACTACTCACATTCGTTGCCCACCACCCGTTCATCTTAGATTTGTAGGTTATCCATATTTTGAAATGACCAGAGAGATATATTGTGAATCATGTATAATTCAGTATGAATGAAATATTTTGAGTGTCCTAATTGATAGTTCAATCGAATAATTCATAGAGACTGCACGAACGAATATTTATGTTATGGAATCAGTACACCCAATCAGGGTCTTTGAGATTTTAAATATTTCATGCAACTATACGTATGAAGAAAAGTTTAAGATAATTAGGATAAAAATTAGTCAATAAATAGAATGAAAAAAATTATTGTAATAAAATTTTGTTTTTTTACGAATAAAAATTATGTTTTGGTTAAAAATAACTTTACATAAAAAATATAAAAAGAATCAGGCACAATCTCACCTTTGGTACCCCTAAAGGCTGGCTCTGTACCACCCAATTAAAACCAAAGATGGTATTAAATGGTAAGGTATAAATACAAAGAATTGTTACAGTTGTTTGCGAAAAGTTATGAATTGGTTGTTATAATGTTGTCATTAGTTATGTAGTTATATTTGTGTCAAACATCAGTAGGAACTTCTATTGATGGCTTGTCTATCATCAACAACTTCCTTGCTGCGGGCCATGTTGCTTCTGAGCATACTTGTTGATGTTAACCAAGTTACTGTCACACCCCGAGCCGGCGGGGTTGGATCGGAGTCCTCATCGGGCGGAAGGTTCTCGGGGCGCGATATCGTGAATGATAATCGTGATGATCAGATTGTTTACATAGCATCAATGTTAAGAATAACTAAAGCACAATAGCATTAAACTAGGATTACAAAGTTAAATTACAATATCAATGTTTTGTAATTTAACTAAGTAAACCTATCAAAAGAATCAAATATATCTATCTTGTATCTGTACAAGATATCAAAAGTGACTCGTTGCAATAATCAAAATATGTGCTTTCCAAAAAGTCTACTATGTCCGCTATCTGAGCATCCTAGTATGCAGTCCTGAAGTTTGAGCCTATTTCTGTGCATCACCTGAGAAAGCATGTAAGAAAACAAAGTCAACACAATGGTTGGTGAGTTCATATAGTTTTAGTATTTGAATAATAGTTTTGCAAACCTCCTAGGTAAAACCTTAACCTCATTAACATCACATGTATCATCCAGCTCGGTATGCTTATATATATGGCATACCCCTGAGTCGAGCCTACAACCCGCCCAGACGCCGTCCCACCACATACTAAGCCACATAGGACATTGCTGTTAATAATAATTAAACATTTTACCTACCATTCAATTCCGTCATAGTTTCAAGCATCATGTCTAGAAGTTTAAGTTATCTACCCAATAGAATTCCCAATCCCTTCTGTAACAACCTTAATCTCATTAACATCACCTGTATCATCCAGCTCGCTATGCTTATATATAGGGCATACCCCTGAGTCGAGCCTACAACCCGCCCAGACGCCGTCCCACCACATACTAAGTCACATAGGACATTGCTGTTAATGATAATTAAGCGTCTTACCTACCATCGAATCCCATCATAGCTTTAAGTGTTCTGATCATAAGTCTCAACACGCACAAAGTAGCATCTGAGTATCAAGTTTTGAGAGTCACCGATATGGACAGCTGAACACCCTAGGGAATTCAGCATCCATCCATAACGGTACTAAATATGACTCGCGACGTGTTATGATAGAGAAATCCTCAAGCTGACACAAAGTCAGCTAGAAGAACTCAAATCATTCTAGTCACTTGTCATAACCATGGACGAATCAAGAAGGACCCTGAATGACTAGTAGGGCTTGACCACTGTCAAGACGCGTCGGCCAATCAGTCTGCCTTACATGATCCCGACAAAGAAGAGCACTGATGACTAGTAGGGCTTGACCAATGTCAAGACGCGTCGGCCAATCAGTCTGTCTTACGATGTCCGATAGCTTAAGCATACAAGTTTAGAGCATTCACGTAGTTTTACTGATGACTAGTAGGGGTTGACACATAGGTCAACACGCGTCGGTCAATCAGTCTGTTGTCTGAGCATTTCAAGTATATCAAGCATTCATGTGTTTCAAGCATTCCAAGTATATCGAGCATTCAAGTGTTCAAGCATTTCACGCACGTAAGTCTTTTTAGCCTTTTAAGCGAGTAAGTCTTTCTGAATTTAAGTTTTTAAGTTTAAGTTTAAGCAAATAAGTATAAGTGTAAAACGAATTAATCATCTAGATTAAGAGTGTAAGATATTAACTTTTAAAATAATAGTATAAAGTATTAGTATTTAAAATATGCACTTATAGTGTTAGTTTTCGGAACAAGTGTATCAAGTGTTAGCATTTAGCGTAAGTGTTTCAAAGCCTTAGCCTCAAGCATGTAGTATAAGCATAGATTTTATAGCATAAATATCAAGCGTATAGTTTAAGCATATAGTTTATAGCATAAGCGTTTAGCCTAAAGTTTAAGTGTAGAGTTTATAGCATAAGTATCGAGCATAAAGTTTAAGCATTAAGTTTGTAGCATAATCAGCAAGCATATAGTTTAAGTATCATGGATAAGTATAAAAGCATTTATTAAACATTTCAATAATTGTTAAAGAATGTATAACATGTTTCTCAGTCCCGAGGTAAAAACAAATACGTTTGAAAAGGGACAAATTAACTCACCTGTGTTGCTAAGTGTAAGTTACCACAGAAAATGCGCGCTCGTTGTTTGTAGCTTAAGTGTCTTCAACACCTGAGTTGGTTTAAGAGATTCGAATACGATAAGTCGTTATAATAGTCGCGAACTAAGATTTCGGTCTCGGTGTGCAACTACGTGTCCTATTTCACTAATGTGTTTTCTAAGACTACATATAGTTGGTCTAAGGCATTACCCATCGTTAAGAACCCTTGACCCCATAAGACTCTGATTAAGTAGTTGCAAGGTAATTTATTTTAAGTAAATATTAAGTTATAAATCATTTAATTAATTAAAGAAGTTTATTATCACATTTCATTTAATAACCCATCAAATATTTTCAGGAAATCATCGATTTGTTGGTTAGGCTTAAGTTAATCCGACTTGATTAACTTTAAGTCTAAACCTTAACTTTAGCTTTCTTTGTTTCTTAGATCACCTGTGTATACAATTTAACTTAGTAGTCCCATAGAACCATCTTAGTTAATTGTGATCAATTGGACGATTAACTAGGTGTCGGGTGTTATTAACTAACACTACTCTTACATAATTGCCTTGTTCCGTTATATTCTACGCTTTGTGTTTGAAGTCTTCATAACCTTAAGGTTGTTGCATTAGTTTTAGCTTGTCAAAATATTAATGCATTTATCCTTAGCATGAAAGACTTTTAATCTCATCACCTTTTTTTTAACAAAATAGACTAGGATTTTCTTATTGGTAACAAAACCTTAATGACTTCCATGTGCACACACACACACACACCATGCATGCATGAGGTGTGTATAATTGTTTAAGCTTTCCATGCACGCACATGAAGGTCTACGTAGTCCACCCATGCAAGTTCATGCACCCAAGTCTTGAATCGAAGGAACCAATTCAGTTGGGCCGAGAGACCTTGGGCCGACTAGCTTGGCCGACCGAAGAGCCTTTGGGCCGAATGAGGGTGAGCCGCATGTGTAGATGTCGAATGGGCCTGCTGAAACATGCTTGGCCGAATGAGCTTTGTTGGCGATTGAGCCGTCTAACCGAAGGGGTACCGAATGAAGGCTTTGAGTCGAATGGGGGTTGGCTCACGAATGAGAGACCGGTCGAATGAGGCAGGGGCGAAAGTGGCTAAGCCGACCGAATGAAGGGACTATTCGGCCGATGGTGGCCATTCAGCCATCTGCACCCACAGCTATTCGGCCGCCGGTCTGTACCCAACCTAACCCCCATTTTCATGCTAAACGACTAAGATGTGAACCAAGGCTTGTTTCTAACAACTCTTAGAGTGCTTGTGAGTGATTTCCCTAAGGTTAAGAGTGGTTTTAACCGGTGAGAGGGTTGGGTTCGAAATAGGGTTTAGAAACCCTAAAATCGCCACTTTGGGGCTCATATTATCTGTGATTTAGAGGTTCATAGGGCAGATCCCTTGTACTTTCGTATAGAGGACGATGAGAGCTTCGATTTGGTTCAAGAATGGCTCGATTTCGTTAAGAAATGAGCAAGTTATGGTGAGTTGAAATCTAGGGTTTTTAGAGAGAGGGAACCGGGAAGATGAGTTTAGAGAGAGAGAGAGAGATGATTGAAATGAGGTTGAAAGCCTCATTTGAGCTTTAAATACCCCGAGGGTATTCGGGTTCGTTTCGGTTGCTCGGTTTTTCGTCTCCGTTGCGTTTCCGGAACGTTACGCAAGTTTCATGTATTTCAAATAAAAATTAGTTTTAGTTTACGTTTCCAAGGCTGCGATTCCAAATAAATCTTAAAAATTTATTTGCCTTAAATTATTTATCGTAATTAATTATTTTAAATGTTTCGTTAACTAAAGTCACCATTTCGCGTATTTTACGTATTTAACTTTATTTTACGCGTTTTAAGATAGTTTCCTTTTAATTTATTTCTGATGAGTTTCAAATTTGTAAAACATTAAAATATTATATTTTCTTAATTTATTATCGTTCGTTCTTCGTTTCCGTTTCGTTTCGTCAGAAAACGTCACTTATGCTTGTTTTCGTACAGAGCGCTAACTGTACGAACACGATCGTACGTGTCACTTTCTGATTCTTGTTTTCTACTCTTCAGTCATCATTTCAGATCGTTAAACTTTCAGATTTATTCGTACAGATCGTCACCCACACGAATAATTCGTCGGTTTAGCATTCTGTAACAATAACTGTTATGGTTTGTTCTGTTTATCCTCGCATACGTTTATACATAATAGTATCAAATCAAGCATGTGTGTACCTGTTCAGCGTTGTCTGGTGTGTTTTTGACTGTTTAAACCATGAAGTTTAATTTAGGATTTCAGAAACATAGTGTAATGGTTTATGTTTAGTATCAGTGTCAATAATATCTACCTAGTTCTCATAGTTTGTACTTGAATTACTGTGCACTTTACTGTGCAACTTACTGTTCCGGTAACGATTCCGGCACAGATGTTACAGTTACTCCTAATCAATTGTTTGTCATCTACAAATGATATGATATTTTTGTTAATGTGAACTTCTCATATCCTAAATGAGGGATTATGAATCATATTATAAAAACAATAAGTATACGAGATAAATAAATAAGAGTATAATAAATATAATAAGAGAGTTCTAGAACTAAGTGGATCTATCATCCCCCTCAAGCTGAACGGTGGAGGATAAATGCGAAATTTGGAGCGGGAAAACTCAAACTGAGGTCGTGTAAGGCTTTTTGTAAAAATGTCCACAATCTACAGCTTGGAGTGAATGTAGCGAGTGTATAGTTTTCCAGCAGCAACAAGTTCACGAACAAAGTGATAATCAAGATTGATATGCTTGGCACGCTTGTAAGAGACAAGATTTTGTGTGAGAATAAGTGAACTTTTATTATCACAAAGCAATGTTGGTCCAGTAGCAGGTAAGGCATATAGTTCTCTCAAGACATGTGTAAGACAAATAATATCAGCAATTGTCACACCCCCAAATTCCCACTCGTGGTGTCAGTCCACGTGGGTGTGACGTAGCCAGAATCACAGCTCAAGGTCATATAGAACGACTCTATATGCGTTTCAAATACAATGTTTGTCATAAATGATAAAATAGTTTGCAGCGGAAATACAATATCACAGTAGCGGAAATGTTATAAGTTTGATAAATATGCAGCGGAAATACAATTGTTAACAGCGGAAACTAAATTGTATGACACATCAATGCTTAATACATAACAAAAACGAATTGTTTTCAAAAGACAAAACAGAAATGCATGAGAATCCTAATGCTCGTCCCGTAAGTGCATTCCTGATATTCATGATCCTGTCAGTTACTTGGGAATACAAGTTTAAGAAAAAGTGTCAACACAATGGTTGGTGAGTTCACAGGTTTTGATATATACATAATAGTATGAAAACATGTGTCATGTTGTTTATCATAATTTTAGTACCGAGCCCTAAGCTCCAAGTGTCAGTGCGTCACTACCGAACTAGACTTGTTTGTCCTTGCCTCCGCTATGTCTCGTATACATAGCAAGTTAGGTCAGAGTTTCACGGGTTATGACCTCCGGTCAAAGTTGTGCCCCGTGGGGTTAGTCACACCCAAACGGATCCATTCAAACCTACCACGTTGTTCATACATTAACAGTTAGACTTTGTGAGGGCTTGTTACGAGTTCAACACTAAATTTTTGTCTAATAAACCAGCATACACATAAAAATGTTTGTACAGTAATAATGTTTGACTCGATTCAACTAGTATTCTCCCCCTATTTGAAAAGTTTGAAAATGGTAAAGAGGGGCCGTAAACTCACCTTAGTGAATATGAGAAAGTACAAGCGTAAGCACCTGCTTGATGATGTGTCGGTCACCAGCTACCTATATCGTATACCATACGTGAGTCCGTGTAAGTGACCGTGCTCGTGTTCGTGTTAGTGCTAGTGTTTGTGTTCAACAACCCTTGGTTGTTCATGTTTGTCCGTGTCGGTCCACAATGACTGTGTTTGCTCATGTTGGTCCACATTGACCGTGTTTGACCAAGTTTGACCGTGTCAAATCAACGACCCGTTGGTGAACCGTGTGTCGGTTGTGAATCGTGTAGCATTCGTGTAAGTGCTCGTCGTGTGCAAAACGCGCAAGTCGCGTCTATAAACAACTTACTATTTATAGTAAGTTTCAATTTGTGGCAAGTTTCACAAAAACATATCATTTTACAGTTCTAGCATGCTTGTTATTCCTACGTGATCATGTTAACACATAGCATGTTATCATACGAAATCGCATAAGTCATTTATGTCATGTTGGCACATAAAAGTTTCCTAAAATGGAAAGTTTCCATTTCTAGCATATGCGATATCGGAAACCATATAACTTAGCATTTAATCATCATATTAAAACATAATAAACCACTTAGCATGCCCAAATAATACAAAACATTCATAAGTTAACATTTCTAAAAATAAAGTTACTATAAATAGTAACCTTGTCGATTTACATCCAAATGACCATTCTAAACATACCTAAACCATTTTTATGTCACAAATCATCAAAGTAAGCCATGTAACATCATCTAGACATGCTCAAATAGCCAAATTCACCAAAAATCAATATTTGGTTTATAAAAGTTACTATATATAGCAACTTTGCTAAAAATGATCATAATCAACAAAAAAATCACATTCTAAGTATCCTAATCTTCATAATATCATCCAAATAGCAAATTCACATACATGCATGACACCAATATCATCATTTTCATCCAAGTGCAACTACAAAGTTACTATAAATGGCAAATTTGTCAAAAAACCATATTTTTAACCATTTCAACAAGATCTAATCATGCTACATACATCTAATATCATCAATAAACATCTACAAACATCCAAAATCATCCCACATGCCATGGATCATACATGCATGTGGGTTTTTCAACATTTTATACCCAAATCATGAAATTTTCACAAACACATAACCATAGATCGTCATAAATCACTACTATATCATCATAGATCATCAAGGAACACATTAAAATTAACAAAACCAGTTGCAAATCTCGTGCATGTACACTACATGTGCTTGCATGTGAGATTTAACACATGCATGTGTGTGTAATAGGTGAGAAAGTGGGATTTAAGCATAGAACTACCTTCCAAAGCTTCAAAGATCCTGAGATGATGATGAGAACAGCCTCTGGAGCTTCTGGTTCGTGGGTTTGGTCAAGAACAAGAAGGTGGTGATGAAGGGTGGTGGTCTAGAAGACTTGCTTCAATGTTCTTGAGCTTCAATCTCCTCTCCAATGGCTTCCTATGGTGATTCTTGAGTGTAACAGAGGTTGAAGATGACTCTATTGGGCCATCGCGTACTGCGATGGGCCCCTGAAGAGCCCAATAAGCCTAGTTTCATGGGTTTGATTCGTTCATCGCCGTTTTCACGTTTACAAACTGTCGTTTGGCCTCGTTTGAGTTTCCAAGTTCAGTGTTCGAGTGTTTCCAGTGCTTTGTTACACGATGTACTAAAAGTTCGCCAACGTTCGTGTGTTTTGACACGTGTGTGCGGTTTCTCGATAATTCCTCGAATTATCTTGTTGTGTGTCAGTGTTTGTACCGTCATGCCATGTGTCACCCTAAATTAAACTAATTCTAGTGCCACGTGTACAAATAGAAATTAAATAAACATTTAATTAATTCATAAGCTGACCTGGAATTTACGGGGTGTCACATCATCCCCTTGTTAGAAAGAATTTCGTCCCGAAATTCAGCTCGTGTTGCCAGTGTTTGTCTGTTCCGCGAACAGGTGTGGGTATTTCTGTTTCATCTGATCTTCACGCTCCCACGTGAATTCTGGTCCGCGTCGCGAATTCCGTCGCACATTCACAATCGGTATTTTGCTGAGTTTGAGCTTCTTGGTTTCCCGGTCCATAATCTCTACCGGTTCCTCAACGAAGTTCAGTTGTTCGTCGATCTGTATCTCCTCAAGAGGAATAATAAGTGTTTCATCAGACACACACTTATTAAGGTTCGAGATATGGAATACGTTGTGTACACTGCTCAGCTCGTTTGGCAGGTTTAGTTCATAGGCTACGGAGCCTATTCGTTTGGTGATCTCAAAAGGTCCATGGCAATGACCCCATGGCACGATACTTAGACTCTCAACTAGAGTGAGAGATAGTCAGTTGTTTATTCTCACTTCAAGAAACAAGGTTTCCACCGATAAAAATCGAGTATCCATAGGTGGAACGACAGGTGTCAAGGCATCGGCCCAGTCAACATCGAAGTAGCCTATAATGGATGGATGAACCTGTTTGCAAAAAGTAAGACCATAGGCAACTGCACCTTTTATATATATGAGGATACACTTAACTTGTTGAAAGAGAACTTTAGTAAAGGCCTGAAGAAACTGTTCAACCTGGTTCACTACATACCAATTAGGAAGGATATTGAGTTGGATAAGTAAAGGCAAAACATTAGCAACAAGACTTTCATTTGAAGCGAGCTGAGTGTGAACAGGTTTGGCATCAACAAGATTGGCACGCTCCAAAATAATATATGCATACTTTGATTGACTGAAGAACAAACCATCAGCCATATAAATAACCTCAAGGCCAAAAAAGTAATTTAGCTTCCCAAGATCTTTAATAGCAAACTCTTGATTTAAACACTTGATGAAGAATTGAATAAGCTTTGATTGATTACCTGTAAAAAGTAAGTCGTCAACATACACAAGTAGGTACATAATACAAGAATCACATTTAAACACAAACAAAGATGTGTCTGCTTTGCTGCAAGTAAAACCATTTGTTAGAAGAATAGTGCTTAAACATTGAAACGAGGCACATGATGCTTTCTTGAGCCCATATAATGCATTGTTGAGATGACAAACATGATTTAGGAAGCTAGAGTCAACAAAACTGGGTGGTTGTTCCATAAAAACAAGTTCATTTAGTTTGCCATGGAAGAATGCATTATTGACATCTAACGGATGAAGAGGTATACAACAAGTGTTAAGATAGTCTGAATAGTAGCAGCTTTAACAACATGACTGAAGGTGTGAAAAAAAATCAAAGCCAGGGACTAGACTAAATCCTTTGCATTGAGTTTTACTAGAACGCACACGTGTTGCGAATTTCAGTTATCCTGGCCACTCATAACTGGAATTCGTACCACCTGATAATTCTGTCTCAACTCATAACAAGTTTTGTTCATTAGTTATGTTTGTTGATCTGAGTGTCACTATACAAGCCTATGGTTATAGTCTTGGTCTCTAAGTCCACCTAAATTCTATAACCTGTGGCTCTGATACCACCCTGTCACACCCCCACCTCTCGTCACCTGTTGATGATGTCACTGAAATGGTTACGGAAGCACAGTGGTGATGTCTCAGAGATGAGGTGTGAATTACTTGATTCGGTATCACAACACACAGATTAACTTAAAGTAAAATCATTACATAGGTTTCGTAATCACAACCAAACTTATAACTTACAAACTAAGTTTATTACACAATCTAACTTATCTAATTACAAATGTTCCAAAAGTGCAGCCTCACTGATGGTCACTGTCTCCCTGCAAAAGTTTTAAGTTTAAAACGATCAGCACAAAGCTGGTGAGTTCATAATGTTAAAGTTAATAATATGATATGATACGCAAGTTTTCAATATATAGAGTTCAAGATAACCATGGGACCCATATCTAGTTCCTTTCGAACAATTCTACGTTTTACGAAGACACTACCTGTCAGTAAATATCTTAATGCCTCATTATCTTAATGTCTATCACTAACATTAAAAAAGATTGGAAACATGTAACAAATATTTAAACCAAGGGGAGTTGCAAGCTCCCAACAAATGGGTTGTCAGCCAATAGTACTATCAATGTTCTCTGTTCGGCCCCACATGGGTTCACTAGATACAGTTTCGAGGGATGAGGACTTTTGATACTGTGATAAAGATACTAACGGAAAAATCCCATGAATTCTTACAAATTCATCACAAGATCACATGAAATCACACAGATTACAGTGTTACATATCATATGTTCAGAAACAGATTTACAGAAATACCCTGATGTTTTTAAAACATTAAAGATAAAAGGGGTTGTACGAAACTCACCTGAAGTCTCACTGATAGCAGAATATCGCACAAACTGGTAATAGTAGGGTGATCGTGCATTAGTTTATGTTTAATGAGTTATTTATGTTTTAATTTACTGATTAGATCTTTTTGATTGTCCAATGTCAAAGACATTGCAGTGAAAGTCATCAAACTGATATTAGATGTTTAATTAGTTAATTTAATGTCATATCATACAATGTATGATAATGTAGGAACCTATGATGATTTAGGTTCCTAATATAAGGTTGATGACACGCTTGATTAATCAGAATAATCTCATATTAACCAAATAGATAATGTTGTTGATTACAGTACTGAAACAGTTTCTAGATGTACTTATGTCTTAGGAACGATCAATCCTTGTTATTGATTACCCAAATGTCATGAAACATCATAATGTGTCATTGGAATATGTTTAATAACCATGTTTAACGTACTAATCTGACTCTTATCATAAACACCAAATAGTTATACCAATGCTTATCTTAATGATTGTGAGTAGTTTGAAACACTTGGATTTAACCTTGCATTTCAAGTATTAATCAAACTAATCACATACATTGTCACAATCAAATGGTTTAAACCATTATAATCATGGTTATAGTTTCATGAAAACCAAGCATTACAACGAATCAAAACAAGGATTTACCCATTAACACATCAAGTTCTTCGTTTATAATCATTCCTAGCCATCATCTAGGCAATAATCAAAAATCAATATTTGGCTTATAAAAGTTCCTATATATATAGCAACTTTGCTAAAAATGATAATAATCAACATAAAAATCACATTCTAAGTATCCTAATCTTCATAATATTATCAAAATAGCAAATTCACATACATGCATGTCACTAATATCATCATTTTCATCCAAGTGCAACTACAAAGTTACTATAAATGGCAAGTTTGTCAAAAAACCATATTTTTAACCATTTCCACAAGATCTAATCATGCTACATACATCTAATATCATCAATAAACATCTACAAACATCCAAAATCATCCCACATGCCATGGATCATACATGCATGTGGGTTTTTTAACATTTTATACCCAAATCATGAGATTTTCACAAACACATAACCATAGATCGTCATAAATCACTACTATATCATCATAGATCATCAAGGAACACATTAAAATTAACAAAACCAGTTGCAAATCTCGTGCATGTACACTACATGTGCTTGCATGTGAGATTTAACACATGAATGTGTGTGTAATAGGTGTGAAAGTGGGTTTTAAGAAAAGAACTACATTCCAAAGCTTCAAAGATCTTGAGATGATGATGAGAACAGCCTCTGGAGCTTCTGGTTCGTGGGTTTGGTCAAGAACAAGAAGGTGGTGATGAAGGGTGGTGGTCTAGAAGACTTGTTTCAATGTTCTTGAGCTTCAATCTCCTCTTCAATGGCTTCCTATGGTGATTCTTGAGTGTAACAGAGGTTGAAGATGGCTCTAGAGAGTGATGATGTCGAGTAGAAGTGACCAGGACTCGGTAATGGTGGTATAGGGTGGCTAGAACGTGATTGCATCTTGGTTTTATAAAACTTTGCCGTCTGACACCCATCGCATACCGCGGAGAGGCTCCCAGATTCCTTCCGCGTCCTGCGATGGATTTCGAGATTCAAATTCTCCCAAAACTCGTCGCGTATCGCTATAGGGCCTCTATTGGGCCATCGCGTACCGCGATGGGCCCCTGGAGAGCCCAATAACCTAGTTTCCTGGGTTTGATTCGTTCGTCGCCGTTTTCACGTTTACGAAGTGTCGTTTGGCCTCGTTTGAATTTCCAAGGTCAGTGTTCGAGTGTTTCGTGAGGTTTCGAGTGTTTTGTTACACGATGTACTAAACGTTCACCAACGTTCGTGTGTTTTTACACGTGTGTGTGGTTTCTCGATAATTCCTCGAATTATCTTGTTGTGTGTCAGTGTTTGTACCGTCATGCCACGTGTCACACTAAATTAAACTAATTCTAGTGCCACGTGTACAAATAGAAATTAAATAAACAATTAATTAATTCATAAGCTGACCTGGAATTTACGGGGTGTCACAGCAATGACCCCATGGCACGATACTTAGACTCTCAACTAGAGCGAGAGATAGTCGGTTGTTTATTCTCACTTCAAGAAACAAGGTTTCCACCGATAAAAATCGAGTATCCATAGGTGGAACGACAGGTGTCAAGGCATCGGCCCAGTCAACATCGGAGTAGCCTATAATGGATGGATGAACCTGTTTGCAAAAAGTAAGACCATAGGCAACTGCACCTTTTATATATATGAGGATACACTTAACTTGTTGAAAGAGAAATTTAGTAAGGGCCTGAAGAAACTGTCTAACCTGGTTCACTACATACCAATTAGGAAGGATATTGAGTTGGATAAGTAAAGGCAAAACATTAGCAACAAGACTTTCATTTGAAGCGAGCTGAGTGTGAACAGGTTTGGCATCAACAAGATTGGCATGCTCCAAAATAACATATGCATACTTTGATTGACTTAAGAACAAACCATCAGCCATATAAATAACCTCAAGGCCAAAAAAGTAATTTCGCTTCCCAAGATCTTTAATAGCAAACTCTTGATTTAAACACTTGATGAAGAATTGAATAAGCTTTGATTGATTACCTGTAAAAAGTAAGTTGTCAACATACACAAGTAGTTACATAATACAAGAATCACATTTAAACACAAACAAAGATGTGTCTGCTTTGCTGCAAGTAAAACCATTTGTTAGAAGAATAGTGTTTAAACATTGAAACGAGGCACGTGATGCTTTCTTAAGCCCATATAATGCATTGTTGAGATGACAAACATGAATTAGGAAGCTAGAGTCAACAAAACTGGGTGGGTGTTCCATAAAAACAAGTTCATTTAGTTTGCCATGGAAGAATGCATTATTGACATCTAACTGATGAAGAGGTATACAACAAGTGTTAAGATAGTCTGAATAGTAGCAGCTTTAACCACATGACTGAAGGTGTGAAAAAAAATCAAAGCCAGGGACTAGACTAAATCCTTTGCATTGAGTTTTACTAGAACGAACACGTGTTGCGAATTTCAGTTATGCTGGCCACTCATAACTGGAATTCGTACCTCCTGATAATTCTGTCTCAACTCATAACAAGTTTTGTTCATTAGTTATGTTTGTTGATCTCAGTGTCACTATACAAGCCTATGGTTATAGTCTTGGTCTCTAAGTCCACCTAAATTCTATAACCTGTGGCTCTGATACCACCCTGTCACACCCCCACCTCTCGTCACCTGTTGATGGTGTCACTGAAATGGTTGCGGAAGCACAGTGGTGATGTCTCAGAGATGAGGTGTGAATTACTTGATCCGGTATCACAGCACACAGATTAACTTAAAGTAAAATCATTTCATAGGTTTCGTAATCACAACCAAACTTACAACTTACAAACTAAGTTTATTACACAATCTAACTTATTTAATTACAAATGTTCCAAAAGTGCAGCCTCACTGATGGTCACTGTCTCCCTGCAAAAGTTTTAAGTTTAAAAAGATCAGCACAAAGCTGGTGAGTTCATAATGTTAAAGTTAACAATATGATATGATATGCAAGTTTTCAATATATAGAGTTCAAGATAACCATGGGACTCATATCTAGTTCCTTTTGGACAATTCTACGTTTTACAAAGACACTACCCGTCAGTAAATATCTTAATGTCTCATTATCTTAATGTCTATCACTAACATTAAGAAGAGATTGGAAACATGTAACAAATATTTAAACCAAGGGGAGTTGCAAGCTCCCAACAAATGGGTTGTCAGCCAATAATACTTTCAATGTTCCCTGTTCGGCCCGACATGGGTTCACTAGATACAGTTTCGAGGGATGAGGACTTTTGATACCGTGATAAAGATACTAACGGAAAAATCCCATGAATTCTTACAAATTCACCGCAAGATCACATGAAATCACACAGATTACAGTGTTACATATCATATGTTCAGAAACAGATTTACAGAAATACCCTGATGTTTTTAAAACATTAAAGATAAAAGGGGTTGTAGGAAACTCACCCGAAGTCTCACTGATAGCAGAATATCGCACAAACTGGTAATAGTAGGGTGATCGTGCATTAGTTTATGTTTAATGAGTTATTTATGTTTTAATTTACTGATTAGATCTTTTTGATTGTCCAATGTGAAAGACATTGCAGTGAAAGTAATCAAACTGATATTAGATGTTTAATTAGTTAATTTAATGTCATATCATACAATGTATGATAATGTAGGAACCTATAATGATTTAGGTTCCTAATATAAGGTTGATGACACGCTTATTAATCAGAATAATCTCATATTAACCAAATAGATCATTGTAGGTCCGAAAACTGATCAAGATCCAAACTTTATCTTCATAATCATCATCAGTGATCTTTAACGAGTGCGGAATCCAGGTTAGAATCAAGAAAGCAATGAGAAAAATGCAAACTTTTATAAGTCTGAAAAATTTCGAGTACAAGTGCCTCAATACGTCTAGAGAGTATGTGCCTCGGGATTCTCACCTAAACCTGTACAAAATACGTCTATTTGTACTAGGCCTAGGAGTACACGAAATCTAATACAGAAGTTCGAGTACACGAACACTTTGTGTACTCGAAATGATTGTACACGAATTTGAACAAAATCTGAGCGTTGACTCTTCCGGGATGACTTTGTCAGTCTTCATCGTTTAGCGGGCTCTACAAACTCCCCCTAGACTGGCGAAGTCATCCGATCGGAAGAGTGACATTATGCAGCCCAGCTCCTGCATAAAGTTTCAGTTCCACGGCATAAGCAACAGTGCGCGTAAAGGGCTTAGCCTCCTCATCATTTCCTGAATACACACGTATAGGAGACTCGTGCAACTTCATCATGTCTTCTTTTACGTACTTCAGGAGATCCATAGGGTCAAGAATGATGTCGATGTCGTCAACATTGTCTTTGTCTTTGATGATGACTGCGGCTAGATTAAGATCGTCATAGTACCAGGACAAGAAGTTAGCCAAAGAATTATCAGGAACTCTTGGGGCAACAGTCACTGCTTGCTCAAAACGAGGTGGAGGATACTTGTAGTATACCCATGGCTTCTTCGTCTTTGGATCAATAATACATTTTGAAACATATCGCTTTCCCTTGGTAGTACGCATCATTGGAAAGTCCTTATCACACTGATCTTTAATAAACTTTGCGAATAAATCAGCCTGTGAGTCCTTGGAAGGATTGAAGAACATTGCCTAGTCTATGCTTCGTATATTAACCTTGGGTAGTGAGCAAAAATCTTGTGGTCTTTTGAAGAACTCGACCTTTCCATTTCTTCTCTTGACTAAAGTAAAGATCCCTTTCCTTATCGTACAGCCAGCAACATACGTTAGACCTGTCGTTACGAACAGCGAACAGGTTTCTGTCATCAGATGTGAATGTATGCTCTGGATGTACATCGCTTATCTCTTTGAACCAATCATCTTTAACCACAGGAGGAGATGGCGCCCAATCTTTCTTCTTATCGAACTAGCTAACGATCACTTCATTAAGAGAGGTGACCTCCTGTCCCAGAGCATCAATATATTTATGGGCATACAAATAATCGATATAGGGATCTGATGACACGTTGCCGAGTATGATATTTTCTGGTTCATCCTCTACAGATGCCCCTGCAGAAGATTCGGCTACTTCCTTCGTCTTTTCACCAGATGACACGAAATCAAAATCCTCGGGCAGGTCATCAAACATGCCTTTGAGGCCAGCTCCTGATGTTTCGTCCGGTTGAACACAGTCACCGAATAAGATGTCATCAGGAATATCTCCAAAGAGATCATCATAAAGACCGGGAGACTTTCCTGATGAGGATGGATTTCCAGTGGCTCCTCCCTGATCCTTGTCATCTGGGGGTCCCTGATCCTTTCCTTTTTCGCTTCCATCCTTATCGTCATCTTTTTCATCCTTCTCCATTTGGTCATCCTCCTTTTCTTTCTGATCCTTTTCACTCTTGTCATCACCATCATCATCGTCACTATCATCATTGTCATCACTTTCATCATCATCATTGACGTCATTGTCTGATTCTGGAACTTCTTCTCCTTTAAGTCTCTTGATCTCCTTCTTCATCTCATGGTTCTCTAGTGAAAGAAATCTGATATACTTTCGGTGTGTTCTGATTTGCCTATGATACTTGGTCAACTTGCTGCATATCTTGATCATTCCTTCTTGCAGATTTCGGATAAGACTGTCCTTGGGCTCAGAATCTTTCTCAAGTCTGAAAACTTGTTCCTTCAAGCCAACGAGATCGACAGGCATATGTCTCGGCTCGTAAGGTGAATCAGCGTGCAAAGGAGATTTTCCTTTGTCACCGCTCGAGCGAGTCGGAGATGGTGGAGTTTCGGTGTGAGGGATGGAGGTAGTAGAAGATGGAGTTGTGGATCTGGCTGGGATTTTGATGACTAACTTGGGTTTGGCTGGCTGAGTAGGTGGCTTGGGCTGTGTAGATGGTTGTGGTTGAGTAGGAAGAGGTGGTTGTGGTTGAGTAGGTGGAGGTGGTTGAGGTTGAGTAGGTGGACGTGGTTGTGTTTGAGTAGATGGAGGTGGTTGTGGTTGAGTAGGTGGAGGTGGTTGTGGTTGAGTAGGTGGAGGTGGTTGTGTAAACAGAGGTGGTTGGGTAGGTGCCTGTGATATGATAGAAGCAGCAGATGAGAAGGATAAGCTTGAGAACATCTTTTGAAGTCTGGGATCTCTGGTTCTCTTGGCCATTGTCTTTTGCCTCTTCTTCTTCGGTGATGACTCAGGAGTTGGAGTGTAGTCCGCATCCTGAGCTTCTTCTCGTTCCTGTCTGGTGGGAGTTGGCTTTTCAGGAACAAAGTCTTCGCTTGATGAAGAAGAAGTGTCAAAAGCAGTCTCCTCTGCTGCTTTATCAACTTTTGAACTTGAACTCGTATCTTGGACATCATGCTCCTCGGCCATAAAGGCAACAGGAGTGCCTTGATCCTCCACAACATTGTCATCTCCCACAAAGCGTCCAAACTTTATCAGTGGCCTTTGACCGATGTACTGCTTTTTCCCACGTTTGTTCATCTTCATGTATCCGAAAATGTCATCGTGCATTCTCTTGATCTCTAAGGTGCCGAGAGTTGGAGTCAGAGAAGGATACTTTTGGTTGAAGATGATCTGCAAAAATCGTGGGAATGCCAGGAACCGTTCCTTTCTCCGTCCTTTGATATTTGCGTGCATGTCAAGGAAGATCATCCTTGAGAAGTTAAAGTCCATTCCAAGTGCTAAAGCCACCAGACAGGAGCTAAGAGTTTGGTTTAGGACATCATATCCACCCTTTCGTCCGGAGAGGCACTGTGTCACTACGTGTGCCAGATACCTCCAGTAGGGATGTAGCAGTTTCTTTTCTGTTGGAGGGTAGGCACCTTCGTGTCCCATCTGAAAAACGGTTCGGTTCACCAATGATTGATCAAGCTCAACTGGGTCTGAATCTTTGTCTCCAAACTGCAGACATTCTCTGATAATCTGCTCTAAAATAACGATGTGATGACCCTGGATCTTTCCAACAATACTCATGTTTCCATCCGCATCGGTACTTTCTTCTACGGTGCTCCAGAAACTCCTGACAAAATCAGTCATAATAGGTGGATACTCCATGATGGCATAGTTGATGGGCGACAAGATCAGTCCATCCACCATACTCTTGAACTCTGAATGTTTTGCTGGAGGCTCCCCAAGGAATGATGTCATATTGTGATCATGCACGAACCGTAAGTCTGCCATCTGAAAGACACAAATAGATCAAGTTAGTTTAAGTTCAAGAAAAACTGAATTTGTTGAAAAACTTTCTAAGTCTTATGTACACGAAGACCAAGATGTACACGAAAATTGAATTTGTTGAAAATTTTCTAAGTCTTGTGTACACAAAGACCAAGATGTACACGAAAATTGAATTTGTTGAAAATTTTCCAAGTCTTGTGTATACGAAGACCAAGATGTACACGAAGTACTTTCTGTACACGAAATGTGGTATGTACACCAAGTACAATCTGTACACGAAATTCAGGCTGTACACGAAGTGTGCTTGTACTCGAAAATTTTTATTTCGTGTACTCAGGATTCTTTGAAATATACATCATTTTGGCTCCTTAGATCTTTTAATCATGTTCAATATACTCGGAATTGAGAGGCGACCAACATATTTACGAGCTGCCTTTCAATTTTCAAGTATTTCGTGGTCAATTTGACCAAAAAACCTTCTGTACACGAAAGTCGCGTACTCGAAATCTAATTTTGACCATAACTTTTGATTTCACGGTTAAATCTTGATGAAAATTGATACCTAGGGTCGCCTATAGAGGATCTATAAGATGGCCGGAGTGGAATTTTGAGATCAAGTCTAGAAATCGAGATCGCCTCTAAAAGGGAGTTTCTGTACTCGAAGTGGAAAATTGCGTACACGAATTTATGGTACTCAAAATTAAATAGTGTCGGACTATTTATAGGATCATTTCGAGTACGCATATTTCGTGTACTCGATTTCGAGTACACACCCTTATTTTTCTTATTTCGATTTAAAATTCTAACTTTTCTAAAATAAAATAAAATAAAATAAAATAAAATTTGACAAGTTTAAGTTTAGTCGGGTCAAATTTGTGGGATCAAATCTGTTATCAAAATTTAACCATCTTAGCTAATTCCTTAACGAAGCACAACATTTAAATAACTATTCCCTAGCAATGATTTCCACTCGTTATTCCATCTCTTAAAAATCAGTTATATGATCATGTTTTTCTGAAAATATTTTATGGGAAATTTATGATCAATTAGATTGTAAAACTAGATTAATGTGCAACCTATCAGTCCTGTTAAATTCTTAGTTTCAAACTTTGATTGTGTTTCAACGAACTTAAAATTATTTTGACAGAATTTTAAGATGAGAAAAGAAAAGAACAGATCTTATTAGGTTAGAATCAAGAACAAGAAGGGGTTCTATCATCTTGTGCTCATTGGCATCTTTTATTTTCTGATCTGCAGACACATTGGCCTTAACGTCACACATCCAGGTCTTTGCTTATGCAAAACATAGAATGCTTCAGTAGGTATTTCCTGCTCTTTGTTTGCACAAAACATAGGAAATACCCGAGTTTTTCAAAACACAATTTCAAGTTTATTGAAACACAATCTCGTTTTGATTAAAGGATTCAAACAAGAAGTCAAATAGTTGTCACACATTTCTCGTTATCTAATGATCACAATTTCTCACTTATTTATCTATTTATATGTATTTTTGTTTTGATCAAGTCTGATTATTTAAGTTTTGAAAAACTTACTTCAACTTCTCAGTATAGAATAGATATTCAAAGTTGTTATTCTTTTAGAAATTTTATTAAGATAGTGAAATTTTGATCCTTAGAGATTATATCACTTCCCAATTTGATCGATTGACTTTGCTTGTTCAAATAAACTCTTTTTGTATTTTCTTAATTTTTGAAAAGTTAAAAATATTTTTGTAATTTTCTTTGAATAACAAGAAGCATGATCTCCTTTTCTTAGGATTTCAAAACTCAACTCCCCCTAAACTTATAGATCATCTTAGACTGATTCAAAGATGGAAAATCTTTTTGTTGTTTTGCAAATTTTGACTCAAAGAACGAAAAATCTTTTTGTTGTTTTTATAAATTTTCTCCCCCTAAATTTGTGAACAGAATAAGACACAAATTTTAATGTATTTACAAAAATACTTTTAATTGAAGCTTATTAGTTTGAGAGAGGCAAGCAAGTGATGAAGGGTGCTGTGTCGAACGGTTTTGTGAAAAGGTCCGCTAGATTGTCATCGGTGTGGACCTTTTCTAGATGAATCAGTTTCCGTTCGAAACAGTCACAGATGAAGTGAATCCGGATGTCAATATGTATAGTTTTGGAGTGTTGTACCGGATTTTTGACGATCTGTAAGGCTGCTTCATTGTCACAATAAATAGGAGAGTCAAGAAAGTTCAAACCGTAATCGAGGAGTTGTTGTTGCATCCAGATAACCTGAGAGCAGCTACTGGAAGCAGCAACATATTCGGCTTCTGTAGTGGATGTGGATACGGTCGTTTGCTTCTTGCATTGCCATGAGACAAGGCGATCTCCCAGGTACTGACACCCACCAGTGGTTGACTTCCTATCTAGGTTACATCCACCAAAGTCACTGTCTGAGTATGCAAATAATCGAAACTCAGAGTTCTTTGGGTACCAAAGATCGAGTTTAGGCTTCCCGACTAGGTACCGAAAGATTCTCTTGACAGCTATAAGGTGAGATGCCTTCGGATTTGCCTGATATCTTGCACACTGACATACTGAGAACATAATGTCTGGACGACTAGCAGTCAGATACATCAGAGAACCAATCATCGAGCGATAGAGGTGTTGATCAACATCTTCACCTTCCGAATCCGAAGTCAAGATAGGACGAGCAGCCATGGGAGTGGATGCCGGTTTTGACTCCATCATTTTGAACTTGTTCAAAATGTCCGTGACGTATTTTCCTTGGTGAATCAGCACACCCTTAGAATCTTGCTTCACCTGCAGACCTAGAAAGAAGGTCATTTCTCCCATCGCGCTCATCTCAAACTTCTTCTTCATTACCTCCTCAAATTCTTTACACAACGCTGAGCTTATGGAGCCGAATATAATGTCATCCACATAGATTTGGATGAGAATTAAATCATCCTTATCCTTTCGAACGAAAAAAGTCTGATCACTGGCTCCACGTGTATATCCATTTGCAAGCAGGTGATCAGTAAGTGTAGCATACCACGCTCGTGGGGCTAGATGAAGACCATAAAGAGCTTTGTCTAACTTGTATACATGATCAGGAAACTGGGAATCTTCAAAGCCTAGAGGTTGGCAGACATAGATTTCTTCTTTAACCTTCCCATACAAAAAGGCAGTCTTCACATCCATTTGATATACCGTGAAGTTCATGTATGAAGCATAGGCCAAGAAAATTCGTATGGCCTCGAGTCTTGCAACTGGTGCAAAGACTTCCTCATAATCGATTCCTTCTTGTTGATAGAAGCCTTGAACAACCAGTCGTGCCTTGTTTCTGATAATGACACCTGAGTCATCTCTTATGTTTCTGAAAACCCATCTGGTTCCGATAGGCAGTTTTCCTTTTGGCAGAGGAACCAGATTCCATACTTTAAGCTTCTGGAATTGCATCAGCTCTTCCTGCATCGCCTCAACCCAGCTGGACTCTTTGAGAGCCATTTTGACATTCTTGGGTTCAACCTGCGAAATAGGAGCCACGAACCTTCGAATGGGACAAACCCTCGATCTAGATGAACCTGGTATCAATTAAGGTCTTCACCCACGAACCTGCATGCATGGAGAACATAGAGAAGCGAACCCTGCATTAAACGAACCCTCACATGCTACGAACCTTACCTTGGCCGAACCATCATACAGCCATGAACCTGTGGGCGGCTAGTCGGAGTAGGCCAAACCCTAGAGGTTCGCCGAACCTACTATCAGTGCCAAACCTTGATTGATGGTCTAGAGGTTCGCTGACTCCATGATGACCGAACCCAAATGTTAGAGTTTTAATGAAAATAGCTTTTCTTCTAAATTGTGCTAACAATTATATATATGGGTTGTTAACATCCGGTGAGTTCAAAACATTTGAGAATCATGAGTATCACAATGATGATCTAAGGTGTTAAGAGTTGATTCAAATATTAACACCTAAACCTTAGGACAATCTATAATGATATGTAGCTAACCTAGATAGTTTATCTAACTTATCTAATATTAGCTAATCAAAGTTTGGACAAGAAATCAAATGGGAAATCAGAAGCAAACTATGGGCTCGAGATTGGCCCAATGGGCTTAACCTAAGCCCATCACATGTTAAATGTCTTTCTATTAAAGTTAATTATGTTTTCAATTAAAGAAAACGGTTTATAAACTCTATGGAATTAAAAGAAGTGATTTTGACTTAATATTTAACTTAAAATGAATTAACTCAGAAACATTTTAATCAAAGGAATGGAATAATTTTTGTGGGATAAGGGTTACTAATGAGTAATTAATAATACTAGTAGAAAGAATCTTAGAAACCTATTAGCACATAGGACACTTAGTTGCACACCGAGACCGAATTCTAGATGCGTCTATAATACATATACTTATCGTATTCGAATTCTTTTAAAACAACTCAGGAACTGAAGATACTTAGTCTACAAACAGAGAGTGCACATTTTGTGGTAGTACAGTACAAAGCAACATAGGTGAGTTCATTGCCCCTTTTATAAACATTTTGTTTTCAAACGCGGGGCTGAGAAGCATGCGTAAATTATTTTCGTAAGATTATATTTACTTAAATGCTTTTACTTAACATATGTTTATATGTATAACTGTTATCCTAGATTCTGTTTAGGTATACAATATACATAAATTCAAAGTAAGTTATCTATTCATTATGAGTAAATAACTATTTCAAGTCAAAGAACTATTTTCAAATGTCTATTTTCAAAGAACTAAAGATCTTAAACAAAGAACTATTTCAAGGATCTAATTTCAAAGAACTAAAGATCTAAAGCAACGAACTATTTCCAAAGGTCTACTTACAAAGAACTAAAAAGCTATTTTCAAAGAACTAACGGTTTACTACAAAGTACTATTTTTGGTGTTGTGTGGTCAAAGAACTAACGATCTATTTCAAAGAACTATGTAAAAAGAACTATTTTCAAGGGTTTGACTGGGAAATATCAAAGATAGCATTTGCCATTCTCAGGTTTAAAAGATGTCCTAGCTAGACTGATCGAATATGAGACGCATGTTTGATGATATTTACAGTATTCCCTAACTGTTTTGAGGAACATCTGGGAAATGCTCAAAGATAACATGTGTCAAAGAACTAAAGAACTATACGAACTATGGACGGTCTAAAGAACTAAAAAAGCCTGTATATCAAAAGATGTCCTAGCTAGACTGATTGATTATAGGTCGCATGTTTGATGAGATTTACAGATCTCCTTTACTACTAAGAACCCTGATTGCTAGACTAGTCTACTCGAGTTGACCAAGGCCCAATCATTAGGTCTTAGATTTTATTAAATGTTTATTTATTTATTTAACTAAGCATTTATTGAATTGTCTCTACAAATGTTATGTTGATCATGATTTTCTGATGAAATTAAGGAATCAAATGAGATTTCAAATTGTGTAGTTACAGGAGCAAAGAACTGAAGAACTAATGTGTTAATGGTGAGGGTAAAACGCTTAATTATCATTAACAACAATGTCATATGTGGATTAGTATGTGGTGGGATGGCGTCTGGGCGGGTTGTAGGCTCGGCCCTTTCGTATGCCCTATATATAAGCATACCGATCTGGATATTACATGTGATGTTAATGAGATTAAAGTTATTACCCGAGTGTTGAACAAATGTTTTGTCTGCATGTTTAGAACTATGAAGATATGGTAGTGAATGGTAGGTAAAAATGCTTAATTATCATTAACAACAATGTCATATGTGGTTTAGTATGTGGTGGGATGGCGTCTGGGCGGGTTGTAGGCTCGACCCTTTCGTATGCCCTATATGTAAGCATACCGAACTGGATATTAAAGGTGATGTTAATGAGGTTAGGATTTTTACCGAAAAAGGGTTTGCAAAGCTATTTTTCAAATACAAAACTATATGAACTCACTAACCATGTGTTGATTTGATCTTTTTGCATGACTTCTCAGGTGACGAACATGTCAATTAAGAAGTTATTGCTTTTGAGCTAGGATTTCAGTTAGAGGACCTAGCATTTTGGACCTTCATATTTTGGAACATCAATTACAGATTAGTTTGTATATCTTGTGCAGATACAGGATAGAAGAACTATGATGTTGATAGTAGATTTACATTGTTAAATTATGAACTTAACTGATGTAATTTAACTTTATAATTCTATTCTTACTTAGCAGTTTCTCATTTATATATCATGTGCAATGTAAACAATCTGATCATTCTGATTATTACTCACGATATCGCACCCGGGAACCTTCCGCCCGAGGGGGAAGTCGATCCAACCCGCGGGCTCGGGGTGTGACAATTTACTCAAACTTAATGGAATTCGGGTCATGGGTGAGGTCATATTAAATCAAATTCCTTCATAATCAATTTTTATTGAATTAACATCAGATATTTTTTTTAAATATTTTTTTCTTTGTTTGTTTTGTGTTTTAGGTTTTATGGGGAGAAAATTTGAAAAATCAAAAACATTTAAAAAATAAAAAACACAAAAACAATATAAAATTTTAAAAAATACAAAAAATTAAACAATAAAAATTTGAGAAATTGATTCGACCTAGTGAGAAATGATAGTAAATTGTAGCAATCAGAAGCACATCTGAATCATACTAGAACTTAAATATAAAGAGCATTCACAATTACTTGGTATGATATGTTGGTAGATTACTAACTTAGTTAAGATACATTTGACAAAATTATGATCATACTTCGTGGGATAAAGTTGCTTAGGATACAGTGCTTAGCTTTATCCTGAAAGCATGGTTTTTGATTTCACAATGATTGTTTCTTGATATAAGATTACTTAATTGCTAATTTTTGATCATGTTGTTCAATTTTTAAAAGAAATTCTATTTTTTTTTTCTTTTATTTTCATTCAAAGCTGAAACATTCTTTGTGTATACTTACGTATTGACCTGATTGTTAAGGCTTTGAACAATTCAAATTTGTTTTCTTGGTTTGATTAAGATTTGGACAATCTCTGCGTATATGAGAATATTGATCTGATTGTTAAAATCTTAATCTTAAATTATTGTTTCGTTCATTATCTGGATCATTTGTGCATACGAAAGTATCAACCTTGATTCTAAGATCTTGAACAGTTTCAACTTGTTTTGAATTTTGTTGTTTTCGAAAGAAATTCTATTTTGTTTTTGCATGATCAAACTAGTTACATACTTGAATTAAATTGTTTCAAGAACATCATTGTTTGATTAATAATTCACAAAACGGGGATGTATTCAAGTGAATGAGGAACATAAAGTATATAATTGTTTTAATTTCATTTGATATCTTAACTAATTAATTAAATTTAGAATGGATTCATATACTGACAATCATCTATGAATTGTGATTTGCTAATTAACACATTCATTAACTCATTCAGTTTGTGCATATCATTGCAATGCAATATGATCTCATGTGTGGATCTTTATCACCAAAAATATGTGTTTGTTTTTTATTCATTTTCATGTTTCATTTCATTTTTTCTTAAAAAATTAAAATTTTGGTGTGTTTTAATATAAATTTAAAAAATCCAGAAAGTTTTTTTTTTATATCAGATGTTGAATCAATAATTATTGATTGTTTGTTTTCATCTCTGAAACACCAAATTTTGTTTTGTTTAAAAATTTTTTTGACTAAATTTGAAAAGGTCAAAATGTCAAAAGGTTTGTGAGAATTTTTGAAATTGGTGGGCGAACCTATTGTAGGTTTATTCATAGGTTCGTCCAGAAGGTTTGATAAGATGTTCGTTCAGAAGATTTGTTTCCAGGTTCGTTCAAAGGTTTGTTCCTAGGTTCGTTCAAAGGTTTGTATAAGAGGTTTGTTTAAAGGTTTGTTCAAAGGTTTTCCTGAACCTTGTGAATGTATAAGTTCAAAGGTTCGTGTGTTAGCTTCGTCACTTTCACTGTTGTTGCTCAAAAACGAACCTCTGTGTGTTGAAACTGATTTTTCGAATCTGTGATTATCTGAGTGCTTGCCATATATCATTAGATTTGTCGTGTTATTTTGATTCCAGAAAGGTATATGGAGTGAATTTTCACCGGCTGGATTTGTAGAAATCTAGGTTTTAAGTTCAGTTAGTCGAACCTTTAAATTGTTGAAAGGATCATTTTTAATCAAAGTTTGAAAAAAATACTTTTATTAAAGTTGTTAATCGACTAATGGATAACTTATGGATGTGTTTAATTTGGTCTAATTCATAAATTTGAATTTTGATTTGGATTTCAAACAGGTTCGTTTGAATTAAAAAAGGTTCGGGCCGAACCTTTTCTAAATCAATGACCGAACCTTTAATTGTCAAAGGTTCGGTTGACCAAGGGTTCGTATATGTGAACTAGGTTCGTTTGACATAGAGGTTCATGAACTTGAAAATAGGTTTGTCTGTCATATAGGTTCGTTCACATGTGAAGATTCGGCACAGGGGATAGGTTCGCTGGACTTAGGACATAGAAATTTTTAAATTTTTTTTATCTTGAATTGAATTAATTTTCTGATATATGATTGTTTTAATTGGAGTTATGGCAAACCTGGCATTTGGTGATAAACACAATCTTTGTGCTTATTTGGATCCTACAACAAAAAATGGCAAAGACTTTAGACCCTATGATCGAGTTTCTGAGAAGATCAAGGATTTATTATGCTATCTCTAATCATTGCAACATTTATCGATCTCATATTCAGATTTTCTGGGAATCAGCTAGATTGATCACAGTTGATGATGTATTTGTTATTGAAGCCAGTGTGCTTGGACAAGTGATCAGGATTAGTGAAGCTGATGTTCGTAGAGTTTTGAGGTTTGGAGGAGAACCTGATGGAATGACCTTGAATCCTGAGAGATGTATTAAAGGATGTTTTCTGAGAATCAAATATTTTGGATTCTATAGTGAATACTCTATCAAGAAAGGGAAGTTGCCACTTCAGTACAAGTTTCTTGCACATGTACTTCTACACTGTATGAGTATGAGAAGGGGTACATTTGATGAGTTGAGAGATCTTATGAGATCAGCTATGGTTGCTTTGATTCTTAACAAGCCATTCAACTTCTCTGCAATGATTTTCAGATATTTATCTTATAATATCACAAAAGCCAAGGACAAGTTTTTGATGTATCCAAGATTTGTACAGATGCTTATTGATGAGAGATTTCCTAAACAGAGTTTGCCAAGAGTTGTGGATTACAGGCTGAAGTTAAAGCACATGACAGACTCTAGCTTGGGTCAAGTGAAGACATATCAGAAGAGTAATGATGTTGTACTTACAAAAGACTTTATTTGTCACTGTTCAAGAGCTAATTATGTTGCACCACTCAATGATGCATGGAGAAAAGGTGAATCTTCTACTGCTATTCACACTGATGCAAGATTTGATGATGATGTAGAAGTTCATGTGTCTGAAGGAAATGTTGTTGATAATGTTGATATCAACATTCAAGTAGGTGAAGATGATGAGGAGAAAGTAGATTATGGAGATTCTGATTATGATGAACATCCGGGCTTTGATACTTATCATGATGATGATGGTGTAGCTGGTGTTGGTAGTTCAAGTGGTTTGAATTCTATTACTTGTGCTATTGTTATTTACAATTCATCAGGAATTTCTTTAGATGTGAATCCAATTTTTGCTGTGGATCCAAATCAAGCAAAAGACGTTAAATAAATTGAGATTGAGGATATTACTGAAGAGGAATGTCAAAAGATACTTGTTGATGAGACATTACCTACATTTGCTGAGTTATTCAAACAAACTGAAGAAGATGAGTTACAAAGAAATGTTGGTGAATAAAGTAAAGTCAAAGAACTTGAAGAAGATGAGATTGAGAATGGTTACACAAAGGAAGATCATTTGAATTTGATAATGGTGGTTCTTTTGAAGAAAATTTATATAATTTACAGACTTTGAAAAAGATATTTGATATTGAAGCTAATAGTAAATGTCAAGTTGTGTCAAGTGAAAAATTGAAGATTAAGAGACCAATGGATGTGTGGAGAGAGAATCAGGAAGAAAAAACAGTATATTATTGATAATTTGATGATTTTCAGACATTTTATTGAAAAATTTGATGAGTCTACTCCTGGGAAACATCCAAGACAATTTTCAAGATTTAAGATTGGATCAAAATCAAAGATGCATTGAAGGATTTTGAGTTATGGTTATTATCATAATATTCCAGGTGCATTGAAGAAAAGAGGTTGTTACGTTGTGAAGAGAGTTTATGGGTGTCAGTATTTTGGAAAAGCTTTTGATTTGATGTCTTTACGATCCTTTGAATGTATGCCACTTTCAAGATTAAAGAATATCAAGCCGTTTCAAACCGAACACAATGAAAGATTTGAGATTTTGTTGAAGCGTGAAGCTAAGAAAGGCTGGAATTGGTTAGTTCCTCAATTTTCAGTGTTGAAGCATAACTCTTATGTTTATCCAAAGTCGAAGGTGTATTCAAGACCAAGGCTAAGGAAGATAGAACAAGATTGAACACCTTTCTTCAAATTTTGGTTTTATGATGAAAGATCTTCTGAAGCTGTTATTTTGTTGAAAGAAAATGACAAATAGAGGGCTATTAGATTACTTGATCCTGTCTGGCATGTGAATTGTTCTAAACAAGATATTGGAACTCTTACTCAAGCTTTGATTTATGCAAGAGAAGGTTATTATGATGTTGGAGTTAGTTACAAGGATATGGCTTTACAGTTTCAAACCATTGCGAGAATGTGTTTTACTTTTGGAATTCATTCAGGATGTGATTGGGATGATGTGAATTATTTGTATGCGGAGTTGATGGCTTTACAAAAAGAGATTGATGAGAGAGATGCAAGAATTGAAGCTGAAAAATTATCAAAGATTCCAAGATCTGTGATTATACGTGCTGAAGACAACGTTTGTAAAGTTCAGCCATCGAGTGGGACTCGAACTGATGAATGAAGACCAAAAGATCAAGATTTTGAAGACTTTGGAGCCCAGTACACGATGAAGACTGACAAAGTCAAACAATAGAGAAGTGAAAAGGCAAAGTCCAGATTTTTGATTATTTTCGTGTACAGCTACTTCGAGTACACCATGTATTCGCGTACTCGAAATATTTCTTGTTAGATTTCGAGTACACCTAGACCTAGTATAAATAGACGTATTTTGTACAGGTTTAGGTAGGAATCCCGAGGCATTTGCTCTCTAGACATATTGAGGCACTTGTACTCGAACTTTCAGTATTTATACAAAGATTACATCTTTCTACTTGCTTTCTTGATTCTAGCTTGGATTCCGCACTGGTTAGAGTCTATTGATGATGATTCAGAAGATAAAGTTTAGTTCTTGATCCGGTTTGAGACCTACAAGTGGTATCAGAGCTTGAGTGTTCTTTTCATCATCAAGGTAATAACTTTTTAAAGCAAGTTCAGTAATTCATCATTCTACTTTACTATATCTAGCTACTGTGTAAATTTGGGACTCCAGATCTTAAGAAATATTTTTATAAAGTTTTCTTAAGTATTTTCGAGTTCAAAATTTTCGAGTTCAGCTATTTTGAGTACAGATAGAGTGTTCGAAGGTTGCCACAGTTTGACTGCAACAGATTTTCAAAGTACCAGTTTAATTTTTAATTACAAGGGATTTTCGAGTACAGAACTGTTCGAATACAGATTCATTTTCGAATACAAGGGGATTTCGAGTACAAGGGAATTTCGAATACAAGGGACTTCAAATACACTAAGAATTTCGAGTATAGAGTAATCTGTTCTACTTCGAGTAGTGTTGTTGATCTGCTTTACAGGGAGCTACAGGGAATTCGTATACAACACTTAGAAGATTTTCTGATCCATCATGGCTTCAAAGAATCTGACGAACTTATCCAACCTGCTTAACTTGGATAATGAGATTGGCACCGGAACAAAGCCGCCTAGGCTTGTGTCAGGAGATAACTTTCAGGATTGGAAGTTCATATTTCAGTCATTTATCAAGTATACAGATCCTAAGTTGTGGAGGTCAATTGAAGGTTCTTTTGGGCCATCATATCAAAGTGAGATAAACGGTCCTCTTGTTCCTAAGGATCCGGAATTGTACACAGACAATGATATCTTGATGATGGAAAAGGATGAAAAGGCCTATGCTTCAATCACAATGGCTCTATCAACAGATGTAGCTCATGGCTTTAAGGAACATAAGACACCAAAGGAACTTCTGAAAGCCTTGGTTGAACGGTTTGAAGGAAATGAGGAGATGCGAGAGAGTCGCAAGGATATGTTGAGAGAAAGGTTCAATATGTTCAATCACATCAAGGGAGAGTCCTTTGAAGCACAACTTAATAGATTCACACATCTGATGACTGAGATGACAAGTTCTGGAATTGAGATGACCAAAGGAGAAGTGAACAAGAAGCTTCTGAACTCACTGCCATACACCTGGAACTCAAATTGTACAACAATCAAAAGAACAATGGATATGTACAAGACATCTCTGAGTGAACTGATCTCGATCATCAACTCCTATGACATGGATGTTAAACAAAGGGCACTGAATCATGCCAGCTCAATGGGCATTGCACCCGTGTCCGAAAATTCTGCTCTTCTTTCTGCAATCAATCTTCAAGCGTCAGGGATGCAACATTATCAGCCTTCTTCATCACAGTCAATTCCTTTCGAAACTGCATTCCTATCATCTGGACAAGCTGGATCAGAATCCAAGATCAATCCAGAGAGTGAAGAAAATCTGTTGCTGTTTAAGGGTTTCATAAACAACTACAATGCATTCATAGCTGGAGAGTTAGCACCTGCCAACCTTACTCAGGATAATCTGGAGCAGATAAATCCAACAGATGTTGAAGAAATGGATATTTCATGGCAGATGGCTATGGCTGTGTTTCGTGCAAAGAAGTTCATCAAACGGTATGGAAGAAACAGCTTTGGAAACAACCCGGGAAAGAAACTTGGATTTGACAAGTCAAAGCTTCGATGCTACAACTGTGATCAACCGGGTCACTTTTCCAGAGAATGCAAGCAGCCAAAGGTGGCAAAGGAAGGAGAGAAGAAGCCTGAAGAAAAGACTGTGACTGCTGCTACAGGAGGAAGTGCTAACACGTCCAAAGCACTGGTGACTCAAGAAACTGACTCCTATGATTGGAGTGATCAGGTACAGGAACTGGAGCTAACTCTGAGTCACGCCTTCATGGCTGAGGTGGACGACAAAAAAAAAGGTAACTGAAACTCTTTGCTCTACCTCGTGCATAGATAAAGTATTTAAGTATAGGTCACATAATGAATCACTAATCAAAGAAGTAACCAAACTTAAATACTTTAACTCAGAATTTCTTAAAAATGAAGGAATTTTCAAAAGAAAACTTGAGGCCGAGAGTAGGGATGTGGCAAGACTTAAAGAACTTTTAAGTGATAAAGAATCCAACTATTGTGATGCGAGACGCAACATCGATGAACTCACGATAGAATTGGACCAAGTCAAAAAACAACTTTCCAAAACATCTGTAAAATGTGAACGGTTTGACTATTCAAGTAAGGTTTTGGAAAACATGGTAAGCATTCAATTCAAGGAAAAGAGGGGTAAGGGTCTTGGTTTGAAGGAGTGTGAACCACCTTTTAACCATAATTACTCAAGCATGCTAAGGATCAACACATCTGTTGATGACATGGAATTAGATTCCGATCGTGCTTGTGATTTTCCAACCAAACCTGTTATGCTTACAGTTGACCCAATTATGACTAATGATTCTGAGGTTTGTGCAGAAAAACTAAGTGTTACAGGTTCAGAGGAGAAGGAGCTAGAAAGAAGTGCTGGGAGGAGCACAGATTGTTCAACATCTACAAGTCAATTATCTTTTGTTCCAAAAACTGATTTTGTTGGAAAATTTGATGAAATTAACATTAAGCCTAATGATATGTTGAAAAGTTTTCAGAAGACTTTTGCTATAAATCATGTCTCACAATCAACTTCCTCTCCTTTGACAAAGCAGGCAGCACCGGCTCATTCCACAGTTACCAAGGAGGAGGGTTCACAATTGAATCCTAACTGTGAACCTTATGTTCCAACTGGGTCCTTGGAACAAGTTTCTTCAAACTCATCCTCTGGTCGAAGTAACTGTGATGTAAAGCCCTTTGACCCAATTGAATTCCACCAGAAAGTCTGCTGCTATGCATGTGGGAAACCAGGCCACATTGCTCGACACTGTCTGCACCGACCTACTAAGTTCTTCTATGGGAAGAATCAGAAGGTCACACCTAAGGCTAAACTGGTTAGCAAACATGTGAGAACTGTTCCATCCTCCAAGCCTAAGGTAACCTCTAAAAAGGGGACTCAGATTCAGACTCCTTCCACTGCTAAAAGGGACAAGAAATCAAACCACACTCAATCTGGTTTTCATAAGCAAAATCCAAGGATTTTTAAAACTAAAACTAATTTTCTTCAAAAACCTAAGGTAAAACCAGTTGACCATAGCAGTGGAAGCAAGTAAAAATTTGTTGAAAACAAATCAGACAGACCTAAACAGAGGCCCAAGAACAGACCAAACCTAAAAACAAAGTCTATGTGATTTCCAAAGTGCCTAAGTATATTATGATTTGGGTACCGGTCTCTCATTAGTTGATTGTATGTGATGCAGGGACGACCATGCAAGCTTTAAAATGTTTGGTATGTTGACAGTGGTTTCTCCCGGCACATGACTGGGGATTTCTCTCAGTTACAAGAGGTCACACCTTTTAATGGAGGATATGTCTCATTTGCTGGAGACAAGGGAGGAAAGATAAGCATGAAGGGCATAGTGACAAATGAAACTCTTAGTTTTGAAGATGTTTATTATGTTGAAGAACTCAATCACAGTCTGTTAAGTGTTTCTCAGATATGTGACAAGAGTTTTTCAACTCACTTCACAAACAAGGAGTGCCTTATTCTTAAGCTCGGATTCATTGTACCAGAGAAGTGGATTCTGATGAGAACTCCAAGGATGAACAATGCTTACATTATCAACATGAACTCGGATTCATTCACAGAAAACACGTGTTTATTCTCAAAGGCATCGGAGCATGGTTGTCTGTTATGGCATCGCCGATTGGGTCATGTAAATATGAAGAATCTCAATAGACTTGCCAAGGGAGATCACGTTATTGTCCTGCCTTCTAAAGAATTCTCCACTATTGAGAAATGCATCGCATGTGCCAAGGGGAAGCAACACAAGAGACCCCACAAGCCTAAATTGTTCAACTCTATCTCATCAGTTCTTCAGCTTCTACATATGGATCTCTTCAGGCCAGTCAACATAATGAGCATCGGGAAGAAGTCATACTGTCTTGTTGTGACTGATGATTATTACAGATTCACTTGGGTGTTCTTTCTGGCCAAGAAGGATGAAACACCAGAGATCCTGAAGAAGTTTATTACCTTGATTGAGAATCAGAAGAATCTATAGGTTAAAGTGATTAGGACTGATAATGGCACTGAATTCAGAAATCAAACTCTTATAGATTTCTGCAATGAGAAGGGGACCTGCTAGACAGTACAGTGCTGCCAGAACGCCTCAACATAACGGAGTTGCTGAAAGAAGGAACAGAACGCTTATAGAAGCTGCACGAACCATGCTGTCAGAATCCAAGTTGCCAATATTCTTCTGGGCCGAAGCCGTTAACACCGCTTGCTATGTTCAGAATCGAGCACTCCTAAACAAGCGCCATCAGAAGACTCCCTATGAGATTCTCTTCCATCAAAAGCCCAAAGTTGGTCACTTCAAGTCGTTTGGATGTCCTTGCACTCTTCTTCATACAGAGCCAAACCACAAGTTTGATGATAAGGCAGATGAGTGTTACTTTGTGGAATATTCATCCGAGAAGGCAGCCTATAGAGTTTACAACAAGAAAACTCGGATGATCGTAGAATCATATTATATTGAATGGCAAGAAATGAACTCTACTGATGCCGGTTCTGGTCCAAACTGGCTATTTGAGTATGATTCTAATTTTAGGCCATTCAACACTGCATCTGAGAGCGCAGGATCATCTGAGCAACTTGATGATTTTTGCAAGGATGAAAATGTAGACTATAGAGTTGACTATGTTCCCTGTGACCCAAAACTTCTGTCAGATGATCCTCCCGGCATGTACACTCGTGCTCCTCCAGATCAGCCCACTCCGATACATGAAGTTCTTCCATCAGAATCAGACACTTCTCAGTCTGTTCAGCCACTTCCAGAAACAGATCAAGTTTCATCCTCTTCCCATCAGACCTTTGATAATCCACTGTTCTCAGATAGCATTCCTGAGGAACACTATGTGGATCATGGAACTGCAACAAGTGAAGCTGCTCCCACTGATGATCTATCTTCCTCCACTGATAATCAGCTGACACACCTCAGCAACCTACTTGACAACTTAGCTGTGGAGGAAGTGCCAACACTTAGCATTAACAAGGATCATCCTGTGGAAAACATCATTGGACCTCTTTCAGAAGGAATTATCACTCGTAGCCGGTCAATTCCAGCTCAGAACACCTTGCATGAAAGCAATCTTTCACGAAGCCAATCAGGTCCAATTAATTCTTGTTTATACTCTTGTTTCATTTCAGAGGCTGAGCCCAAGAATGTCAATATGGCTCTTAAAGAATCCAGCTGGGTCGAGGCTATGCAGGAAGAGCTGATGCAGTTTCAAAAACTCAAGGTGTGGAATCTGGTTCCCTTACCCAAAGGAAAGCTGCCTATAGGAACCAGATGGGTTTTCAGGAACAAAAGAGATGACTCAGGAGTCATTATCAGGAACGAGGCAAGGTTGGTAGTTCAGGGCTTCTACCAACAGGAGGGGATAGATTATGAGGAAGTCTTTGCTCCAGTTGCAAGACTTGAAGCCATACGGATTTTCTTGGTCTATGCCTCCTACATGAACTTCACGGTATATCAGATGGATGTGAAGACCGCTTTCTTGTATGGAAAGGTAAAGGAAGAAATCTATGTGTGCCAGCCCCCAGGTTTTGAAGACTCTAAGTATCCAGACCATGTCTACAAGTTAGACAAAGCTCTTTATGGTCTTCATCAAGCACCGCGAGCATGGTATGCTACACTCACTGATCACTTGCTTGCAAATGGATATACTCGTGGATCCATCGATCAGACTTTGTTCGTTCGCAAGGATAAGGATGATTTAATTCTCGTCCAAATCTACTTGGATGACATTATATTTGGCTCCACAAGCTCGGCATTGTGCAAGGAATTTGAAGGGGTAATGAAGAAGAAGTTTGATATGAGTGCAATGGGAGAAATGACCTTTCTAGGTCTTCAAGTGAAGCAAGATCCAAAAGGCGTGCTGATTCATCAAGGAAAGTATGTCACTGACATTCTGACAAAATTCAAAATGTTGGAATCAAAGCCTGCATCTACCCCTATGGCTGCACGTCTAGTCTTAACTTTGGATTCCGATGGTGAAGATGTTGATCAACACCTATATCGCTCGATGATTGGTACACTGATGTAATTGACCGCTAGCAGACCAGACATCATGTTCTCTGTATGTCAATGCGCCTGATATCAAGCAAATCCGAAGGCTTCACACCTGATTGCTGTCAAGAGAATCTTTCGGTACCTTGTCGGGAAACCGTGTCTCGGTTTATGGTATCCTAAGAACTCTGAATTTCGTTTGTATGCTTACTCTGACAGTGATTTTGGCGGTTGTAACTTAGACAGGAAGTCCACCACGGGAGGATGCCAGTACTTAGGAGATCGCCTTGTCTCATGGCAGTGCAAGAAACAAACCACCGTATCCACATCTACTACGGAAGCTGAATATGTTGCTGCTTCCAGTTGCTGTTCTCAGGTTATATGGATGCAACAACAACTTCTCGATTATGGTTTGAACTTTCTTGACTCTCCTATTTACTGTGACAATGAAGCCGCCTTGCAGATTGTCAAGAATCCGGTACAACACTCCAAAACTAAACATATTGACATCCGGATTCACTTCATCCGTGACTGTTTCGAATGGAAACTGATTCATCTCTAAAAGGTCCACACAGATGATAATCTAGCGGAGCTTTTCACAAAACCGTTCGACACAGCACGGTTTCATCACTTGCTGGCCTCTGTCAAACTAATAAGCTTTAACTGAAAGCATCTATTGTAAATATGTTAAAATTTGTGTCTTCTTTTGTTTTAAATCACAAATTTAGAGGGAGAAAATTTACAAAAACAACAAAAAGATTTTCGGACTTTGAGTCAATATGTAAGAAAATACAAAAAGATTTTCGGTCTTTGAGTTAGTCTAAGATGATCCACAAAGTGTAGGGGGAGTAATACTTAAGAAAACAAAAAAAAATGTTATATATTTTCAAAAACTTAAGAAAATGCAAAAAGATTTTGTTTGGACAAGCAAAAGTATAATTGATCAAAAGGGAAGTGAAATAATTTCTAAGGATCAAAATTTCACTATCTTAATAAGATTTTTAAAAGAATAAGAACTTTGAATATCTATTATGCACTAAGAAGTTGAAACAAGTTTTCCAAATGAAAGAATCAGACTTGATCAAATTAAAATATGTATGTATATAAATAAATAAGTGTGAAATTGTGATCGTTAGACAACCAGAAATGTGTGGCAACTATTTGACTTCTTGTTAAGTACTTGAGTCAAAACAATATTGTGTTTCAATAAACTTGAAATCATTTTGAAAAACTTGGGTATTTCCTATGTTTTGTGCAAACAAAGAGCGGGAAATATCTACTGAAGCATCCTTTGTTTTGCGTAAGCAAAGACCTGGATATGTGATGTTAAGGCCAATGATGGTGGAGACGATAAAGAAAAGGACAACTTTGACAAAAGGGATAAAGGACCTCCAGATGACAAAGATCAGGGAGGAGCCACTAGAAATCCACCCTCTTCAGGAAAGCCCACTAATCACTATGATGATCTGTTTGGAGATATTCCCGATGACATTCTATTCGGTGATAGCCTTCTAGGAACTGATATGGAGAATGCAGGTCTTCATGACTTCTTCAAGGATCTTCCCGATGATTATCTTTTTGAAGGAATCGGTAAAGAAGCCGAAGGAGAAGCTGAATCTTCTACAGGGGCATATGTCGAAGAAGAACCGGAAAATATTGTACTTGGAAACGTCTCCACGTATCCTTATATCGATTATTTGTATGCCCACAAGTACATTGATGCATTAGGACAGAATGTCACATCTCTTCACGAAGTGATTGTCGGTTGGTTTGACAAGAAAAAGGATTGGACACCTTCCCCTCCTGTGGTTAAAGATACTTGGTTCAAGGAGATGAATGACGAACATCCAGAGCATACATTTATTTCTGATGACAGAAACCTGTTCGCTGTTCGTAACGACAGGTCCAACGTGTGTTGCTGGTTGTATGACAAAGAAAGGGATATCTATGTGGTCAAGAGAATGAACGGAAAGGTTGAATACTATAAGAGATAGAGATTTTTGCACAATGCCAAACATTGATATTCGAAGCATCAACAAAGCTATGTTTTTCAATCCTTTCAAGGACTCGCAGGCTGACCTGTTTGCCAAGTTCATTAAAGACCAATGTGAAAAGGACTTTCCCGTGACGCGCACCGCCAAGGGAAGGCGTTTTGCTTCGACATGTATTATCGATCCAAAGACGAAAAAGCCGAGGATATACTACAAGTATCCTCCACCTCATGTTGAGATAGCAGTGCCAGTTTCCCCTAGAGTTCCAGACAATTCCTTGGCTAACTTCTTGTCTTGGTACTATGATGATCTAAACCTTGCAGCAGTCATCATCAAGAACAAAGATGATGCTGATGATATCGATATTATTCTTGACCCTGTGGTTCTCTTGAAGTATGGAAAGGACGACATGATGAAGCTACACCAATCTCCAATACGAGTTTATTCTGGTGCCGATGAGGAAGCTAAGCCATTCACTCGCACGGTTGCTTATGCCATCGAGCTGAAACTTTATGCAGGAGCTGGACCACACAACGTCACTCTTTCTATTGGATGACTTCGCCAGTCTAGGGGGAGTTTGTAGAGCCCAGTACACGATGAAGATTGACAAAGTCAAACAATGGAGAAGTGAAAAGGCAAAGTCCAGATTTTTGATTATTTTCGTGTACAGCTACTTCGAGTACACCATGTATTCGTGTACTCGAAATATTTCTTGTTAGATTTCGAGTACACCTAGACCTAGAATAAATAGACGTATTTTGTACAGGTTTAGGTAGGAATCCCGAGGCATTTTCTCTCTAGTCATATTGAGGCACTTGTAATCGAACTTTCAGTATTTATACAAAGATTACATCTAGAGAAAGATGTAATATTTCTACTTGCTTTCTTTGTAATCTTTGTCTCTTATACAAAGATTACATCTTTCTCTAGATGTAATCTTTGTATAAATAGTGAAAGTTCGAGTACAAGTGCCTCAATACGTCTAGAGAGCATATGCCTCGGGATTCCTACCTAAACCTGTACAAAATATATCTATTTATACTACGTCTAGGTGTACTCGAAATCTAACAAGAAATATTTCGAGAACACGAATACATGGTGTACTCGAAGTAGCTGTACACGAAAATAATCAAAAATCTGGACTTTGCCTTTTCACTTCTCCATTGTTTGATTTTGTCAGTCTTCATCATGTACTGGGCTCTACAAACTCCCCCTAGACTGGCGAAGTCATCCAATAGGAAAAGTGACGTTGTGTGGTCCAGCTCCTGCATAAAGTTTCAGCTCGATGGCATAAGCAACCGTGCGAGTGAATGGCTTAGCTTCCTCATCGGCAACAGAATAAACTCGTATTGGAGATTGGTGTAGCTTCATCATGTCGTCCTTTCCATACTTCAAGAGATCCATAGGGTCAAGAATAATATCGATATCATCAGCATCATCTTTGTTCTTGGTGATGACTGCTGCAAGGTTTAGATCATCATAGTACCAAGACAAGAAGTTAGCCAAGGAATTGTTCGGAACTCTAGGGGAAACTGGCACTGCTATCTCAACATGAGGTGGAGGATACTTGTAGTATATCCACGGCTTTTTCGTCTTTGGATCGATAATACATGTCGAAGCAAAACGCCTTCCCCTGGCGGTGTGCATCACGGAAAAGTCCTTTTCACATTGGTCTTTAATGAACTTGGCAAACAGGTCAGCCTGCGAGTCCTTGAAAGGATTGAAAAACATTGCTTTGTTGATGCTTCGAATATCAACGTTTGGCATTGTGCAAAAATCTCTGTCTCTTATAGTATTCAACCTTTCTGTTCATTCTCTTGACCAGATAGATATCCCTTTCTTTGTCATACAACCAGCAACACACGTTGGGCCTGTCATTACGCACAGCGAACAGGTTTCTGTCATCAGAAATAAATGTATGCTCTGGATGTTCGTCATTCATCTCCTTGAACCAAGTATCTTTAACCACCGGAGGGGAAGGTGTCCAATCCTTTTTCTTGTCAAACCAACTGACAATCTGTAACAGCAAGTACCAGATCGTCCGGCAAGTCTGTACGGTATGTGTACTTTCACTTTATACTATGTGTACATACATGATTTTAAACAGTACTTGTATTAACAGAATCCTAAATACAAGAAATCGTTGTACGTATTTTCGTATAAACTTAAATACATTAAGTACAACGTACAGTTGAAACATTAGTTGTGTTTATTAAGTGAAAACTTAATTACAGTTAACACAACAAATCATGAGAAACAACGGTATTCAAACAATATTCAGAAACATATCGGTTGCGATCTGATGTCCACAGATGACAGGAATCAGATGGCCGACGAATCAGTACAAGAACAATGTGAAAACAGGATGTATAGTTGAGTCCGACAGTGAGGAAACACAATTAAAACAAAATGCAGTGTTATTTCAGAATAACGAACTGACAGTGTGTTCGCGTGGGTGACGATTCACACAAACATATCTGTGAGTTTAGAGTTCTGAAATAATGACTGGAAAGTAGAAAACAAAAGTCAGAAAGCAAAACCATCGTCGTATTCGTTCGGGTGACGATTCGAACGAATTACGCGCGAATGTGACGCGATCTGACGAAACGACAACGAAAACAAGTCACGAACGAAAATAATTTAATAAAATAAAATAATAAACATTTTTACAATTTTGAAACTCATCAAATTTATTTAAAATAACCTTTTATTTAGTTATTATTAATTACGCGTAAAAATCCGGTTACACGACGAATTAACGAACCGAGCAACCGAAACGGACCCGGACACCACGCGTAGTATTTAAACCCTAAATGAGTCTTATTCTATCATTTCGTCATCTTCCCCTCTCTCTCTCTACCTTGAAAATCCGGCTACCACCAAAAATCACCAAATTTGATCTTGCAAACACCATAACTCCTTCATTTCTCATCCGATTTGAGTGATTCTTTCGCCCACGCGTAGCCCTCGACGTCCTCTACATGAAAGTACAACGGATCTAAGCTTATCATCACTGAAAAACGAGGTATGATGCTGAGAAAAGTGCGAAAAATAGGGTTTTCACCCTCTTATGCGACCATCAACTTTAGCCGGTTCTACACCTAGTTTCTTTGACCTTAATTCTCGAAACCCAGTCATAACAATCATCAACAACTGAACCATCAAAGATCTTGGTTAAGAACTCGGTTGGAACACCCTAGCTAACCTCAAACCCTCGAACAGACGAATGAGACACCAACAGGTCGGCGAATGACTCCTTGCCGAAGGAGATAGGCCGACTGAGAAGACCGCCGCATGAGTGGCCGAATGACCTCATGCGCCACCTTCATTCGTTGACCATGGAGCTCTCATACGTCAGTCTCCCCATTCGCTGGTCATTCGTGGTTCCCATTCGGCTGCCACCACCGAACCACCACCATTCGCCACTTTCTTCATTCGGTGGAGGACCAGGCACCCTCCGGTTGAGCCAAACCTTACGCAAATCACCTTGGCTGGTTCAGTTGACGGCAACCCTAACTGGTTGCATGAACCCTAATCGGCCCACACTCCCATTCTACATTCACTCGATGAAGCAACACCCACATTAGCTTTGGGCCCAGATTTCGGTTACTGTTTAACCCAAGACCAACCACACTTGGCCCAAATATTCAGCCCAAGATGAGTTGATTGATGTAAAACTCATTAATTGTTCAAAACAGCCCATGCTAAGGCCCAACCTAAGACACTGTTGTAGCCAGAGAGATTAATGGACCCAGATATTCTGTGTTGGCCCAACAGCCAACTGGTTCCGTCCACAGCTACTGGTTCAGCCCAATTAATTGGCCCATAGTCACCTTGTGTAGCCCACCTTTCAACCGGCCCAACAATGCATTAGTTCGGCCCAACTGGTTCAAAATAGAACTAATATGTGGATTTAATCGGTTAAGGACAATGTGCATGGATGGGTAATTCAATATTGTGAAGATGGTAGGTTTGAGTTAAAGAACTCCACAATTTAGACCACTAAACTATATTAAAGAATATTAAACTGTTAATACATTTCATAAAACCAAAGATCACAAGATTTCAAGGAGTTGTTGCAAGATTGTTTAATCACTATGTAATGACAGGGTCAAGCTCAACAAGAATAATATTTCAAGTTTTAAACTATAAACCTAAGTTAATCTTAGTTTGACTCCACAAAGAACTCTATTAACACAAGTAACTAATACATCTTGAAATAATTATGGGATTTCAAGAATGGGTTAAGGCAATCCAAAGTTATAAAGATTTATTCTTTAATTACCAATTTAGAGCCATCTCTTAAATTCAACCTAACTTGATTAAGATTTAGGATAATTGTGAATAAGAGAAATAAGGGCCGAACGATGACCGGGACTCACGCGTGATAACTAATTTTAGGGTTAACACTCACACGCACTCATATACTTATGACACATACTTACAACTCATAAACGCCGTGAAATCAATACAGGATCGTGAAACAAACCCAATTACAACTCAGAGCGCGTGCATTCTCTTGTTTAAGCTAAGTCAAACACAACAACTACAAGGTGAGTTCATACGCCCCTTCTACTTTAATCTTTACTGATTTTAACTCTCGGGGCTGAGAAACATGTTTACTTTTATTTATTTAAAAGTTTGGCTTAACATGTTGTTTATACTTTGATTTAGATAATATCAAAATGTTTATTATCGTTTATCATTGTATGCATGCTTGTATGATCATGAGATAACAGGGAAACTCAGATGATTTCGATAATGTAAATTCTTAATCATCAACACATTAGAATAACATAGTTGTAATAAGACAAGTTCTTATTCGACCTTGTTAATTTCACGAGGATTGTGACAATCCGACTTTTCGAATTAACCTCGTTAACCCTCGTAGGCCCAATAAGGCCAAGGAAGGCCCAATAAGGCCAAGAAAGGCCCAATAAGGCCAAGGAAGGCCCAATGAGATCTAGGTAGGCCCAATTACAAATCCAAGGCCCAAGAGAGGCCCAATCATAAATCCAAGGCCCAAGGTAGGCCTAATTGTATTTTGTAGGGCCCAAGTGGATAGAAGTAGGCCAATTAGAATTATTAGGCCCAATTGAGTTAACCTAGCCCAATAATGTTCAATCGGCCCAATTAGTGACAGTTCGATATTGTCGGGTTAATTCCGTTAACAAGAATTAGTATAAATGATCATGATGGTTCAAAATATCAAGTTGGAAGGTCCAAAATGTTGTAAAATCAGCCTCAAAACATGTAGAATAGTGAGGGTGGATTGTAATTATAATAAAATGTCAATTTTGACTTTAGGAAGTCAAAATTTCGAATAGAAACCAAGTGGTGAATTGAAATTCATGACACTTGAGGTCTTGTAACCGAAATTGATACTCAACAATCATTATACTGATGATTTCCAACAGCCATAAGGAGTTATTAGGATTATTAAGAATCGGATTTAAAGCAATTGATGTCCAAGAGTTGTAACCGTCAATATGGGGACAAAACCGTTCGAATTGTGATATAATCGATCACAATTGATCAAGACTCATATACCCACACATTATTCGGCACCCTTAGTAGCTTGCACACACGAGAATTCAAGATCAGAAGCTTCGAGTTGAAGGATTGGATTTCGTAGAAGCCGAACCTAGGGCTAGAAGTGATCTCGTTCAATTAATCATCAAATCAAGTAAGTTTTTATTCATAAACTTTCTAACACGGCCGATTAAGAATAACCACAGGTCAATTTCAACTTCTAATATCAAATTAATGGGATACGAATTCTAGGGTTCATCCTAGAATCGGTTTTGGGGGTTTGTGGTCAAACACGCTCAAGAGTCAAATTGATTTATGTAGAAAGCTTCAGAAACCTCCGATTGTGCTAAACCACATTTCAATTTCATTAAAAGTTCACGAATTGATCAAGTTCCATTATTAGGGTTCATAGTATAAACGGTTTTAGGGGTTTCAACACAAATGAGTTTAAGAATCAAATTAAATAGCATGGGTAGATTCAGAGGATTCCGGTTAAGGTTAATGCTATGCCAATTTCATCCTAGAACTAAGAATTCAATGATTTCGAGTTTAAGGTTATTTAGTTCAAAACACTTTGGGGATTTTAAGTTAAACAGAATGGTTATTCAAATTAACCATTACAAACTGTTTCGGAATTTGTTGTTTATTGATAACCCTCTATCAATTTTATAATGTATGAGCGAATTACATGATTTTGAGTTGGGGCTCAAGAACTAAAGTTCGAGTCTGATAATGGCCGATTTAGTAGGTTATTGTTAATCATGTTGTAAATCATAAGCACCTGTATGGTCGACTGAATATATGGAATAGAAACCCTATGACTTTGGGACTGATTAGGTTCGAATTCGTGGTCAATTGAATCCTTATTGCTTCGGCTATAATACCGAATAGGATTTGGACTGAAAGGGTGTTTAAAAGAATTTGATTCTGAGTTACCCTAGCGGGCGAGATGGTAGTGTGTGTGTGTTGTGTGCGGGAGGTCGCGGGTTCGAGCCAGGGGGTGACCGGGTTTTTGAAAAAATACCATTTTTGGTATTTTTGAATTATCATTCACAAACGAACTCCGATTTAACCCGTTCAAGTTGCGTTGGAACCGTAACGAAATCCTGAACGTATTAGAATAATAAAATTCATATTTTAATCCGAAAACGAAATCACGTATAATTACGTTTATTTAAATAAAATCGTATATGATTTTATTTAAACGATTTCAAAAGCATGCGTGCATACGTATACACATTCTTAACACTTTAACATACGTGTGTTGACACGTATGTGATTTCAAGCACAAAACGACATTCCGAATAACTTTAGGTTATTGTTTAATCACAGATTCTTCGTAGAGGATTTTCTACGCGAGTTTAAGTGCGTTTGATCATTCTGCAATACTCAAAGGTGCGTACACGGCCCCTTTCTTATTTTAAACTGTTTTGGGGGAGAAAACATGTGCAACAAACTATTTTTAGATACATATCACTTGCATGAGTTAGCTGTTTACATTATGTGACAACATAGCAATTTGAAAGTCCTTACACACCTCGAACCGTTTAGTTTGCCGTAGCGCAAAGCGTGGTAGTTGGAAACAGATCTATTAGGTTTGACAAACCTCACCTGGTAGATGGGATCTACGCAGGTGTTTGACTGACCAAACACAATTTTACTATTGTTGTGCTAGACAATAGTGGCAAGGCAAAAACATGCTATAGCATGGCAATTCGTCAGCTTCGGTGTCGACCACTTATGTAAATAGTTTATATGACTAGCTATCATGACTATGCATGTGTGATTATGTTATCTGCAAACTTGATATTCAAACAGTTGTTTTGAACACTGTGAATACTTAAAACCTGTGTTATGCACCAACCATTGTGTTGACTTGATTTACATGTTTTCTCAAGACGCTAAGGTGCGCAACAAAGCTGGCATGGACTAGGAGATAGAGTCGTATGCATGTTTTACATTTATTGTTTAAATTACACATTTGAGGATTTTGTTTTGTAATTTACATATTATAACTGTTACTGGTTTTAAAACGCTTCCGCAAATTTTGAAAACTCTGATGTTATGTTTTTAAGACCGAAGAATGTTTTGAAATTCATATAGAGGTCTTCGTTATGTCTAATGATCTGAGATCCTGGTTTGTCACGTTCCCAAACGGTGTGATTCCGTTAGTTGAAAATTGGGGGTGTGACAGATTGGTATCAGAGCCATTGGTTGTAGCGAACTAGGTTTGCATTTGTAGACTTAGACTATGACTGTTAGACATTAAACACATATGTTTACACATATTACTTAGAAATTACATATGACATTATGTAATTGACTTGTTTACACATTCCATGGCACTGCACTTACATATGGTATTATGTAACAGGCATGGCATCATCATCAGTACCTTACATCTATATTGATGATTCTGAGGACGAGGCACCGATAGTTCCGGCGCCACCGTCATCACCACCACCACCTATTCCATCTCCTCCACCATATGAAAGGGATGACTCAGATCCGGAGGAGGATCCGGAGGAGGATCCAGACGAGGACCCGGAGGAGGATCCGGAGGAGGATCCAGACGAGGACCCGGAGGAGGATCCAGACGAGGACCCGGAGGAGGATCCGGAGGAGGATCCAGACGAGGACCCTGAGGAGGATCCGGAGGAGGATCCAGATGAGGACCCGGATGAGGATCCGGAGGAGGAGCCAGTGGAGGGCACTCAGCAGATCCCTGCTGAGGGACCTTCTACACATCCACCACCAGTATTGGATATTCCTGAGCCTAAGAGGCAAAGGACTGACGCTTAGGAGATCGCCAAACTGCGCGAGGATTTGTATGAGGCAGAAGACAGGATCGCACAAAACTCTCAGGAACTATGGGATGCTAATGAGAGGCAAGAGGAACTTACCCATCTGGTTCATGATATGCGGGATGAGATGATTAACTTGATTGATCGTCTTGAAGCTTCAGAGAACCGAGCCGAGATCTTGGAGGGCAGAATAGAAGCTTTAGAGGATTTAGTAGCCTCAGACAATGAAGAGGAGGATGAAGAGAATGAAGAGGAAGAGGGGGAGGAACCAGCACCAGTTGTTGATTCCGATCCTGAATCCACTGTTGAGGATGATTGATTTTTCTTTGTTTGTTTTGTTTAAACTTATTAGGAACGGGTTGTGTTCCTACATTAGTAGTTTGAAAACTTATGTTTGATTTCAAAATTATTGTACTCAAATCCAATTTCTATCTATTGAAAAAAAAACTATTATTTATTTCCAGCAGTTGTGTTGATTTATATATTACATGTTGTGTTTGTTGTTTGCTTACACATGTCACATTGGATTTTGATAATGCTCTAACATTTCTTTTAACTAGGAAGATAATGGCCAACGAGAACGTTCACATGACAGTTGCTGAGCTCAACGAGCTAATTAACAATAGAGTTGCAGAGGCAATCGCACAATATGCTCAGACACACAACACAGGGCCACATGGTCCAGCTGGGGGACTGGTTAACCCACAGGTATGCACGTTCAAGATGTTCTTGGACTGTAAGCCACACAATTTCAAAGGGTCGGAGGGGGCCATAGGACTCCTTCGATGGATTGAAAAGGCGGAATCTGTGTTTGAGATGTGCAACTGCCCTGACGAAAGCAAGGTGAAGTTTGCTACGGGAACATTGGAGGGTCCAGCACTAACTTGGTGGAACTCAAATGTTCAGACCTTGGGATTGGGTGAGGCTAATGCCTTGACTTGGAATGGATTCAAAACTTTAATGCAGGAGGAGTACTGTCCTCGTAGTGAGATGCAAAAACTAGAGGAAGAATACTGGCACCTCAAGATGGAGGGATCAAACATCGAGGAGTACACGACTCGATCACACGAACTGGCCAGACTTCTACCACACATGGCTACTCCAGCCAGCAAGTGGATTGAAAGATACATTGGAGGACTAGTGCCTCAGATTCAGGGGTTGGTTACTTCAGCAAATCCCACCACCATTCAACAAGCTGTTCGTTTAGCGCATCAGCTTACTGATCAGGCAGTGTTACAGGGGACTCTGCCTAAGCGAACATCTGCTACCAAGGTGGGAGACCATAAAAGAAAGTGGGAAGGTAATAACTCCAAGGGTCACAACCAACCATCATATCAGCAAAACCGGAAGCAAGACTCAAACAAGTCTTATCATAATTCAAGCAGTGGTCAGCAATCATCATCATCGGGGGTTTTGTTGGTAAACACCCCAAGTGCAACAGGTGTGGGTATCATCATGCAGGTAATCAGTGTGATAGAACTAGGTGCCAAAGGTGTGGCAAGATTGGACATGCGGCTAAGGATTGTCGCGTGGAGCTACAGAACAATCACAACAACCAGAATAACAATCAGAATAACACACAGAAGGGTTGTTTTGAGTGTGGCAAGATGGGACATTTTAAGAAAGATTGCCCACAACTCAAGAAAGGCGGGGACAATAATGTCAATGGCAATGGTAATGGCAACGGTAATGGTAATGGCACCAACAACAACACTAACAACAACAACAACAATGGTGCTAGGGGCAGGGCGTTTGTGATTGGAGGACGTCAAGCACGGGAGGATCCCAACATTGTTACGGGTACGTTCCTCTTTAATAATCACTATGCCTCTATGTTATTTGACACTGGTGCCGATCGGAGTTTTGTATCTAGTTCACTTGCTAAGATGCTAAATGTTAGTCCCACTGCCTTAGATAGTCCATACACTGTGGAATTAGCTGATGGTAAGTTAATAGTAGTTGAACAAATCTTTAAGGGATGTATGCTTGATTTGATGGGTCAAACATTAGAAATTGATCTTATGCCTATTGCCTTAGGCAGTTTTGATGTGGTCATTGGTATGGACTGGTTGTCCAAAAATCAGGCTGAAATCGTATGCCATGAAAAGATTGTTCGTATACCTCTTTCGCAGGGAGAGACATTGTATGTACAAGGCGAGAAGAGCAGTACGCCACTGCGTCTCATATCTTGTATGAAAGCACACAAATGCCTGCGGAAAGGTCATACGGCAGTTATAGCACTTATAACTGAAAAGCCGGTAGCTGAGAAAAAGATTGAAGATATACCAGTAGTCTGTGAATTTCCGGAGGTGTTTCCAGAAGACTTGCCGGGATTACCGCCTATCAGACAGGTGGAATTTCGAATCGACCTTACACCAGATGCAGCACCGATAGCTAGGGCGCCTTATCGACTTGCACCGTCTGAGATGCAAGAATTATCTACACAATTGCAAGAGTTGTTGGATAAGGGTTTCATACGACCTAGTTTTTCATCGTGGGGAGCTCCAGTTTTGTTTGTTAAGAAGAAGGACGGGACTTTCCGTATGTGTATCGATTACCGGAAATTGAACAAGGTTACTATCAAGAACCAGTATCCGTTACCCAGAATTGACGATCTGTTTGATCAGTTGCAAGGTTCGAGTTACTACTCGAAGATTGATCTCAGGTCTGGTTATCATCAACTAAGAGTCCAGGAGGAAGATATTCCAAAGACAGCATTCAGGACACGCTATGGTCATTATGAGTTCTTAGTCATGCCATTTGGGTTGACAAACGCTCCAGCTGTATTCATGGATCTTATGAATCGTGTTTGTAAACCTTATCTTGATAAGTTTGTCATTGTTTTCATCTATGACATTCTCATCTATTCACAATCTGAGGAGGAACACGCTGAACATCTTCGATTATTATTGGAATTATTGAAACAGGAACAACTGTACGCTAAGTTCTCGAAATGTGACTTCTGGATGCGAGAAGTACAATTCTTGGGGCATATAGTTAATGAAAAGGGTAAACATGTTGATCCAGCGAAGATTGAAGCGATTAAGAATTGGGAAGCGCCAAAGACCCCTACAGAGGTACGACAGTTCCTTGGTTTGGCGGGTTATTATCGACGATTCATTGAAGGTTTCTCAAAGATCGCTCAACCACTTACAGCTCTTACGCACAAGGGAACGAAGTGTAACTGGACGGATAAACAGGAAACTGCATTCCAGTTATTGAAACAGAAACTCTGCAGTGCACCGATTTTGTCCTTACCGGAAGGGACGGAAGACTTTGTGGTGTATTGTGGTGCATCTGCGCAAGGTTTGGGATGTGTGTTGATGCAACGTGATAAAGTGATTGCTTATGCTTCCAGACAACTACGAACACACGAAAAGAAATACACTACTCATGACTTGGAGTTAGGAGCAGTGGTTTTTGCTTTGAAAATTTGGAGGCATTATCTGTACGGAACTAAGTGTACCATTTACACTGATCATAAGAGTTTGCAACATATCTTTGATCAGAAGGGGCTTAATATGAGACAACGACGATGGGTTGAGTTGTTGAACGACTACGAATGCGCGATTAAGTATCACCCGGGAAAAGCTAATGTGGTAGCTGACGCTTTAAGCAGAAAAGATACTTCAACAAGACGGGTTCGTGCACTTGTGATGACGATACATACTGACTTACCTGACAAGGTACGCAGTGCTCAGCTCGAGGCCTTGAAAACGGAAAACTTGGTACAGGAATCTTTACGAGGAATGGAAACACAGTTGGATGTCAAGTCTGATGGAATTCGTTATTTCATTGATCGACTGTGGATACCTTTGTATGGAGGTTTAAGGGAACTCGTGATGGATGAAGCACACAAGTCCAGGTATTCAGTCCATCCGGGATCAGACAAGATGTATCATGACTTGAAGGCACTGTATTGGTGGCCTCACATGAAAGCTGATATTGCTAAGTACGTTAGTAAATGTTTGACTTGTTCGAAAGTCAAAGTTGAATACCAAAAGCCATCTGGTTTACTGCAACAACCAGAGATACCGATGTGGAAATGGGAACAGATTTCGATGGACTTCATTACCAAATTACCCCGTACACCGAGTGGTTGTGATACCATATGGGTAATTGTTGACCGATTAACGAAATCTGCACATTTCTTAGCAATCAAGGAAACTGATAAGATGGAGAAATTGACTCGCATTTACATCAAGGAAGTGGTAGCACGGCATGGCGTGCCAATCTCTATCATATCAGATCGGGATGCCCGATTTACTTCCAACTTTTGGAAATCACTTCATAAGTCATTGGGGACTCGCTTGGATATGAGTACCGCCTATCATCCACAGACCGACGATCAAAGTGAACGTACGATTCAAACGCTCGAGGATATGTTACGAGCTTGTGTAATTGACTTTGGTGACAGCTGGGAGAATCATTTACCGTTAGTGGAATTCTCTTACAACAATAGTTATCATACAAGTATTCAGGCAGCACCGTTTGAAGCTTTGTATGGTCGTAAATGTCGTTCACCAGTTTGCTGGGCTGAAATTGGTGATAGTCAGATAACAGGTCCTGAACTGGTGCACGAGACGACAGAGAAGATAGTTCAAATCCGGAACCGTATGGCAGCGGCCCGGGATAGACAAAAGAGTTATGCTGACAAACGTCGTAAACCGTTGGAATTCCAAGTAGGAGATCGAGTTCTTCTAAAGGTATCACCTTGGAAAGGTGTGATACGATTCGGCAAACGCGGGAAGCTTAGTCCACGTTACGTAGGACCTTTTGAGATCCTGAAAAGGATTGGTCCGGTTGCGTATCAACTCAAACTACCAGAGGAACTCAGTGGAGTTCATGATGTCTTTCATGTATCGAACTTAAAGAAATGTCTTTCTGATGAGACATTGATTGTACCGTTGGAAGAAATACAAGTAGATGAACAGTTACGATTCATTGAAGAACCAGCAGAAATCATGGACCGGGAAGTCAAACAACTTAAGCAAAGCAAGATTCCGATAGTCAAAGTTCGATGGAATTCAAGACGTGGTCCTGAATTCACATGGGAACGGGAAGATCAAATGATGAAGAAGTATCCTCATCTGTTCAAAACAGCTACTGCTAACACTGAGAGCGCACGTTAAATTTCGGGACGAAATTTCCTTCAACAAGGGGATGACGTGATGCTTCACACATCAACACTGCAAATTTCAAACTGTAAGCACAAACATTTCTGTTCAATTGATTTTGTTATAAACATTTGTGCTACATTACATTTTATGTGCTATATTTCATATGTTACATGTTATAGTAGTACATGCATGATTAGTTACACACATTTTGCTATGTGCGGGGTTGCATAGTACAAACAGTTACAGACACTCACTATGTATGAGATTACACAACACTGTATGATCAAACACAAACAGTCACAGTTAGGTGAACAAACTAGTGTACACGCAAAACAGTTACATTGAACGATCACACTTAGATGTGATGTTGCAAACATTGGATTTTGTGTATGAGTACACACAAACGCACAGAATGATCAGACATCACACTAACACGCACAATCTGAACTCGTAGGTAGTTTCCTAACTACTCCTAACACTTACTAATTTTCGGGACGAAAATTCCTTCAACAAGGGGATGATGTGACAATCCGACTTTTCGAATTAACCTCGTTAACCCTCGTAGGCCCAATAAGGCCAAGGAAGGCCCAATAAGGCCAAGGAAGGCCCAATAAGGCCAAGGAAGGCCCAATGAGATCTAGGTAGGCCCAATTACAAATCCAAGGCCCAAGAGAGGCCCAATCATAAATCCAAGGCCCAAGGTAGGCCTAATTGTATTTTGTAGGGCCCAAGTGGATAGAAGTAGGCCAATTAGAATTATTAGGCCCAATTGAGTTAACCTAGCCCAATAATGTTCAATCAGCCCAATTAGTGACAGTTCGATATTGTCGGGTTAATTCCGTTAACAAGAATTAGTATAAATGATCATGATGGTTCAAAATATCAAGTTGGAGGTCCAAAATGTTGTAAAATCAGCCTCAAAACATGTAGAATAGTGAGGGTGGATTGTAATTATAATAAAATGTCAATTTTGACTTTAGGAAGTCAAAATATCGAATAGAAACCAAGTGGTGAATTGAAATTCATGACACTTGAGGTCTTGTAACCGAAATTGATACTCAACAATCATTATACTGATGATTTCCAACAGCCATAAGGAGTTATTAGGATTATTAAGAATCGGATTTAAAGCAATTGATGTCCAAGAGTTGTAACCGTCAATATGGGGACAAAACCGTTCGAATTGTGATATAATCGATCACAATTGATCAAGACTCATATACCCACACATTATTCGGCACTCTTAGTAGCTTGCACACACGAGAATTCAAGATCAGAAGCTTCGAGTTGAAGGATTGGATTTCGTAGAAGCCGAACCTAGGGCTAGAAGTGATCTCGTTCAATTAATCATCAAATCAAGTAAGTTTTTATTCATAAACTTTCTAACACGGCCGATTAAGAATAACCACAGGTCAATTTCAACTTCTAATATCGGATTAATGGGATACGAATTCTAGGGTTCATCCTAGAATCGGTTTTGGGGGTTTGTGGTCAAACACGCTCAAGAGTCAAATTGATTTATGTAGAAAGCTTCAGAAACCTCCGATTGTGCTAAACCACATTTCAATTCCATTAAAAGTTCACGAATTGATCAAGTTCCATTATTAGGGTTCATAGTATAAACGGTTTTAGGGGTTTCAACACAAATGAGTTTAAGAATCAAATTAAATAGCATGGGTAGATTCAGAGGATTCCGGTTAAGGTTAATGCTATGCCAATTTCATCCTAGAACTAAGAATTCAATGATTTCGAGTTTAAGGTTATTTAGTTCAAAACACTTTGGGGATTTTAAGTTAAACAGAATGGTTATTCAAATTAACCATTACAAACTGTTTCGGAATTTGTTGTTTATTGATAACCCTCTATCAATTTTATAATGTATGAGCGAATTACATGATTTTGAGTTGGGGCTCAAGAACTCGAGTTCGAGTCTGATAATGGCCGATTTAGTAGGTTATTGTTAATCATGTTGTAAATCATAAGCACCTGTATGGTCGACTGAATATATGGAATAGAAACCCTATGACTTTGGGACTGATTAGGTTCGAATTCGTGGTCAATTGAATCCTTATTGCTTCGGCAATAATACCGAATAGGATTTGGACTGAAAGGGTGTTTAAAAGAATTTGATTCTGAGTTCTGTTGCGATACCCTAGTGGGCGAGATGGTAGTGTGTGTGTGTTGTGTGCGGGAGGTCGCGGGTTCGAGCCAGGGGGTGGCCGGGTTTTTGAAAAAATACCATTTTTGGTATTTTTGAATTATCATTCACATACGAACTCCGATTTAACCCGTTCAAGTTGCATTGGAACCGTAACGAAATCCTGAACGTATTAGAATAATAAAATTCATATTTTAATCCGAAAACGAAATCACGTATAATTACGTTTATTTAAATAAAATCGTATATGATTTTATTTTAACGATTTCAAAAGCATGCGTGCATACGTATACACATTCTTAACACTTTAACATACGTGTGTTTACACTTATGTGATTTCAAGCACAAAACGACATTCCGAATAACTTTAGGTTATTGTTTAATCACAGATTCTTCGTAGAGGATTTTCTACGCGAGTTTAAGTGCGTTTGATCATTCTGCAATACTCAAAGGTGCGTACACGACCCCTTTCTTATTTTAAACAGTTTTGGGGGAGAAAACATGTGCAACAAACTATTTTTAGATACATATCACTTGCATGAGTTAGCTGTTTACATTATGTGACAACATAGCAATTTGAAAGTCCTTACTCACCTCGAACCGTTTAGTTTGCCGTAGCGCAAAGCGTGGTAGTTGGAAATAGATCTATTAGGTTTGACAAACCTCACCTGGTAGATGGGATCTACGCAGGTGTTTGACTGACCAAACACAATTTTACTATTGTTGTGCTAGACAATAGTGGCAAGGCAAAAACATGCTATAGCATGGCAATTCGTCAGCTTCGGTGTCGACCACTTATGTAAATAGTTTATATGACTAGCTATCATGACTATGCATGTGTGATTATGTTATCTGCAAACTTGATATTCAAACTGTTGTTTTGAACACTGTGAATACTTAAAACCTGTGTTATGCACCAACCAGTGTGTTGACTTGATTTACATGTTTTCTCAGGACGCTAAGGTGCACAACAAAGCTGGCATGGACTAGGAGATAGAGTCGCATGCATGTTTTACATTTATTGTTTAAATTACACATTTGAGGATTTTGTTTTGTAATTTACATATTATAACTGTTACTGGTTTTAAAACGCTTCCGCAAATTTTGAAAACTCTGATGTTATGTTTTTAAGACCGAAGAATGTTTTGAAATTCATATAGAGGTCTTCGTTATGTCTAATGATCTGAGATCCTGGTTTGTCACGTTCCCAAACGGTGTGATTCCGTTAGTTGAAAATTGGGGGTGTGACAAGGACAATCCCACATTGAGACTTTGGGATCGCATGGATTTCAGTGAATGATGATCATGATAACGTAACTTCATGGGATTCTTACCATTCATAGTGAATGATGATCATGATAACGTAACTTCATGGGATTCTTATCATTTACACCTAATTAACATGATGTAATAAGACAAGTTCTTATTCGACCTTGTTAATTTCACGACGACAATCCCACATTGAGACTTTGGGATCGCATGGATTTCAGTGAATGATGATCATGATGACGTAACTTCATGGGATTCTTATCATTCACAGTGAATGATGATCATGATAACGTAACTTCATAGGATTCTTATCATTCACAGTAAATGATGATCATAATAACGTAACTTCATGGGATTCTTATCATTTACACATAATTAACATAATGTAATAAGACCAGTTCTTATTCAACTTTGTTAATCACATGAGGACAATCCCACACGGAGACTTTGGGATCAAGCGGCGGGATAGGAGAGAATGGAATGCATTTTAATCTGATTACGTGAGGATTAAAATGGATTCCATTCGGATTCTATACGCTGCATTTGGGACACATGATGAACAGTTAACTAATACTTTTAATTAAATTAAAAGTGTAACATAAAAGTTAACCTCACAAGTAATAGAATAATACAAGGATCAGATTTAAATAATCCAAATTCCTTAACTCAACGAGGGTCTATCAATACTCGGTTTGATAACTAAACCCCTCTTACTATATTATTATTCTACATATGATTACACAACGGACAATTCAGATATTTGGGAAATGGATATCTTTAGTTGTATCGCAAGTGGTGTGGAACTTGGTTGAGTATGTGGTGGGATAGCGTCTGGGCTTGAACCTTTCGTGATTCCCTATATATAAGCATGCTTAATCAGGTGATATACTACTTGTACATATAACTAAGGAGAGGCCATTGGGTGGAACAGGTGAAACAAGTATACAAGCAACAAATATGACATTGTGAATGTGTGCATGATCAATTCAACGGGTTTTCAATTACTTACTTATGAACTCACCAACCTGGTGTTGACTTTGTTTAAATTACATGTTTCTCAGGTGACGAACAGGTGTAGATACATATATGCAAGTACTAAGCTAGTGGACTTTTAGAAGACCTAGCTTACTTTTGATTGCATACTTTTGGATGACAAAACAGTGAATCATTTTTGTATATCTTGTACAGTTCAAGATATAAACTCATTGGTTCTTTTGATTAGAAATTACTTAGTTAAATTATGATATACAATGTAATTTAACTTTGTAATTCTATTTCATGTCATGATTAGCATTTCTCAATTATATTTCATGTGCTATGTAAACAATCTGATCATTTGATTATCACTCAAGGATATCGCGCCCCGGGAAACCTTCCGCCCGACGGGAAAACACGATCCGTTCCCGCCGGCCCGGGGTGTGACAGATTGGTATCAGAGCCATGGTTATAGAGAAATATAGGTCATATTACTAAAATGGTTTGGCCTAGACTATAACCTAGGGACCTCATGTAGAGTTCTTATGATATAGGATTTTATTTGCATATATCTTCTGCTTCTGATCACTGCACTAACCGATTTTCTTTCGGTTATGATCAGAATGCCGCCACGAAGACAACCATCTCTATTACCGCTGACTCAAGGTTCAGATCCGCACTCTTCGACACCGACACCGCCAGACTCTCCTACACAAGCACCTCCACCTCCTCCTCCGCCACCACCAGCGTATCAGTTGGACCCTGCTACTATGGCACTGGCTACTCTTCTTACAAGCCAACTGAGGGAAGTGATTCCAGAGATGATGAACCGGATCAACAACAACAGTAACAACGTTGCTAACTCATCTGGAGAAGGCAGCAGTAACACCAGACAGAGTCAGGACTATGCCTACAAGAACTTTGTAGGCTGCAAGCCACCCAGTTTCAGTGGTAGCGAGGGTGCAGTCGGACTGATCCAGTGGATCGAGAAGATGGAGGCTACCCTCGACATCAGTGGCTGTCCTGAACAGAACAGAGTAAAGTATGCTGCGGGATCATTTAGCAAGCGAGCGTTAACCTGGTGGAACGCTCAGGTTTTAATCAGAGGCCGGGATGAGGCCCAGGCTATGCCGTGGAGTGAATTCAAGGCGATGTTGAGGGCAGAGTTTTGCCCAAGAAATGAACTGAAAAAGGTTGAGACTGAACTACTCAATCTGGAGATGATTGGTGCTAGGCATCTGGCCTACACGACACGATTTCATGAGTTAGCCACTCTGGCACCGGATGTGGTGCCAACACTTGAGAAGAGAATTGAACGGTATGTTGATGGATTACCGCCCAGTATCCGAGGTCATGTGATTTCTGCTCACCCTACCACCATGGAATTAGCTGTTACACTGTCAGCATCCCTGACAGATATGATGGTTGCCTCTGGGGCATTCAAGAAGGAGGCTGAAACAGCCAAAGCTGGAACTTCCAAGAAGTCGGATAAACGTCCGGCTAAGAAACAGAAAGTGGTTAGAAACTTTGCTGCCACTACTCAAGCTCCGATGTGCAACCAGCCACCCCCATTGGAGATCAGGAAGCCATACACTGGCACTGCACCTCTGTGCAACGCATGTCAGTTTCATCATCTACCAAATGTCCTGTGCAGACACTGCACCAACTGTGGGAGATTTGTTCATACAGCAAATTACTGCAAGAGTCCGAGGACTCAAAACAGAAACAACAATGCAGCCACTACTGCTGCTACCGATCACAAGTCTTGCTACAACTGTGGCGAACCTGGTCATTTCTCTCGGGATTGTCCCAAGAGAAATCAACAAAGGGCTCAAGCACCAAGAGGACGAGCTTTTCAGATAGGAGCTGCTGCAGCTAGACAAGACCCGAACGTCATTACGGGTACATTTCTTCTATCTGATTTCTATGCATCTATGTTATTTGATACTGGTGCGGATCAGAGTTTTATCTCATCTGATTTTGCTAGCCATTTTAATCATGTTGAGGAATCATTAGACTCCCCTTATACCATTGAGATAGCTAATGGCAAACAGATTACAGTTGACACAGTACTTAGGAATTGCCCACTAACACTTGGTGATCATACATTTTCCATCGACTTGATACCGATGGAGTTGGGCAGTTTAGATGTTATTATCGGAATGGATTGGCTATCTCTTAACCGAGTTGAGTTCATCTGTTCCGATAAGCTATTACGTATTCCTATGGAGAACAATGAGGTCTTGGAGATTCGTGGAGACCAAGCGAAACGCAGTGTCAAGATAATTTCGTGCATGAAAGCTCGCAAGTGCTTACGGAAACAATGTGTTGCATTTCTAGCTCATGTGATTCAGAAAGACAAGAAAGTAATCAAGATTCAAGATGTGCCAGTTGTGAGAGATTTTGCAGAAGTGTTTCCGGATGACTTACCGGGACTGCCACCCGAGAGATCGGTACAGTTCTGAATCGATTTGATTCCGGGAGCAAATCCTGTAGCTAAGTCTCCCTACAGACTCGCACCATCGGAGATGCAAGAGTTGTCTAACCAGTTGCAAGAACTTCTCGATAAAGGATTCATCCGACCGAGCTTTTCCCCGTGGGGAGCTCCGGTTCTTTTTGTCAAAAAGAAGGATGGAACTTTCAGAATGTGCATTGATTATCGAGAACTCAACAAACTCACCGTCAAGAATCGGTACCCGTTACCGAGGATTGATGATTTGTTTGATCAGTTACAGGGAGCACAGTATTTTTCAAAGATAGACCTGAGATCAGGTTATCATCAGCTCCGGATTCAAGAGGAAGACATACCAAAGACGGCCTTTCGTACCCGATATGGTCATTACGAATTCATGGTGATGCCATTCGGATTGACGAACGCACCGGCTGTGTTCATGGACTTGATGAATCGGGTGTGCAAGCCGTATCTAGATCAGTTTGTTATCGTCTTTATTGATGATATACTGATTTATTCAAAGTACAAGAAGGAACACGAACAACACCTTAAGACAGTTTTGGAGCTTCTGAAAGAAGAACAACTCTATGCCAAATTCTCTAAATGTGAATTTTGGTTAAGGGAAGTTCAATTCTTGGGTCACGTGATTAACAGTGATGGTATTCATGTGGATCCTGCCAAGATAGAAGCAATCAAGAACTGGGATGTGCCTACGACACCGACAGAAATCCGATCATTTTTGGGATTGGCAGGTTATTACAGGAGATTCATTTCGAATTTCTCTAAGATAGCCTTGCCTCTCACCAAACTCACACAGAAGTCTGAACTTTTGTGTGGACTCATAAACAAGAAGAGGCATTCCAGACACTGAAACAAAGATTGTGCAATGCTCCAATTCTAACACTCCCGGAAGGCAGTGATGACTTTGTAGTCTACTGTGATGCTTCTCATCAGGGACTCGGATGTGTTTTGATGCAACGAGAAAAAGTCATTGCTTATGCCTCACGACAGCTGAAAATACACGAGAAGAATTACACGACGCATGATCTTGAACTGGGAGCTGTTGTATTTGCATTAAAGATTTGGAGACATTACCTTTATGGTACCAAATGCACTATCTTCACAGATCACAAGAGTTTACAGCACATATTTGATCAGAAGGAGCTTAACATGAGACAGAGACGTTGGGTTGAGCTCCTGAACGATTACGATTGTATGATCAAATACCATCCGGGCAAAGCAAATGTTGTTGCAGATGCTTTGAGTCGGAAGGAAAGAGTCAAACCCTTACGCGTTCGCGCTATGGGAATGACTGTACAAACTAGTTTGAGATATCACATTTTACAAGCACAACGAGAATCAGTGGCAAGAGACAATCTGAAACGCGAACTCGATTGTGGAGCCGAAAAACATTTTGAGACAAGACAAGATGGAGTTATCTACTATCTAGATCGTGTTTGGATTCCGGCAGTAGATGAACTTCGAACACTCATTTTTGACGAGGCACACAAATCACGTTATTCAGTTCATCCTGGTGCCGATAAGATGTACCAAGATCTTAGGTCATTTTATTGGTGGCCGGGCATGAAGAAAGACATTGCCATTTATGTCGGCAAATGTCTCACATGTGCTAAAGTCAAAGCCGAACACCAGAAACCCTCGGGTTTGCTGGAACAACCGGAGATACCACAATGGAAGTGGGAACAAATAGCTATGGATTTCATCACCAAGCTACCCCGCACTTCCAGCGGATACGATTCTATTTGGGTCATCATTGATAGATTGACCAAGTCCACACATTTCTTGCCGATCAGAGAGACGTACAAAATGGAGAAACTTGCAATACTATACATTGATGAAATAGTAGTGAGGCATGGTGTGCCACTGTCTATTATTTCATACCGGGACAGTCGATTTACTTCGCGGTTCTGGCAATCCTTGCAACAATCCTTAGGGACAAGTGTTAACTTGAGCACTGCTTATCATCCACAAACGGATGGACAAAGCGAGCGCACCATTCAAACTCTAGAGGATATGTTGAGAACATGCATCCTAGACTTCGGTGGAAGTTGGGACACACACTTACCACTTATTGAGTTTTCCTACAATAATAGCTACCACAGCAGCATTGGATGTGCTCCTTTTGAAGCACTTTATGGTAGAAAATGTCGGTCTCCAATTTGTTGGACCGAAGTGGGAGACACCAGAATAACTGGGCCTGAGCTTATTCAGGAAACTACTGATAAGATAGCCCAGATTCAACAACGATTACAAGCAACACGTAGTCGCCAAAAGAGTTACGCAGACAAACGGCGCAAGCCTTTGGAATTTGATGTGGGTGACCGGGTTATGTTGAAAGTGTCCCCATGGAAAGGCGTAGTTCGATTTGGGGCTAAAGGCAAACCAGCACCTCGGTATGTCGGACCGCTTGAGATTACTCAACGCATAGGTCTAGTGGCATACAGACTCAGACTCCCTGATGAACTCAGCGGAGTACACGATGTATTTCATGTATCAAATCTCAAGAGGTGTCTAGCAGACGAAACATTGATCATACCGTTGGAAGAGATACAAATTGACGAGCAATTACATTTCATTGAAGAACCTGTAGAGATTATGGAACGTGAAGTCAAGAGACTGAAACGAAGCCGTATCCCTATTGTAAAGGTTCGATGGAACTCCAAGCGTGGACCAGAATTTACTTGGGAACGCGAGGACAACATGAAATCAAAGTATCCCCACCTGTTTGAGAATTGAAGCCCGACTTTGATGCTTAAATTTCGGGACGAAATTTCTTTAACAAGGGGAGACTGTAACAGCAAGTACCAGATCGTCCGGCAAGTCCGTACGGTATGTGTACTTTCACTTTATACTATGTGTACATACGTGATTTTAAACAGTACTTGTACTAACAGAATCCTAAATACAAGAAATTGTTGTACGTATTTTCGTATAAACTTAAATACATTAAGTACAACGTACAGTTGAAACATTAGTTGTGTTCATTAAGTGAAAACTTAATTACAGTTAACACAACAAATCATGAGAAACAACGGTATTCAAACAATATTCAGAAACATATCGGTTGCGATCTGATGTCCACAGATGACAGGAATCAGATGGCCGACGAATCAGTACAAGAACAATGTGAAAACAGGATGTATAGTTGAGTCCGACAGTGAGGAAACACAATTAAAACAAAATGCAGTGTTATTTCAGAATAACGAACTGACAGTGTGTTCGCGTGGGTGACGATTCACACAAACATATCTGTGAGTTTAGAGTTCTGAAATAATGACTGGAAAGTAGAAAACAAAAGTCAGAAAGCAAAACCATCGTCGTATTCGTTCGGGTGACGATTCGAACGAATTACGCGCGAAGGTGACGCGATCTGACGAAACGACAACGAAAACAAGTCACGAACGAAAATAATTTAATAAAATAAAATAATAAACATTTTTACAATTTTGAAACTCATCAAATTTATTTAAAATAACCTTTTATTTAGTTATTATTAATTACGCGTAAAAATTCGGTTACACGACGAATTAACGAACCGAGCAACCGAAACGGACCCGGACACCACGCGTAGTATTTAAACCCTAAATGAGTCTTATTCTATCATTTCATCATCTTCCCCTCTCTCTCTACCTTGAAAATCCGGCTACCACCAAAAATCACCAAATTTGATCTTGCAAACACCATAACTCCTTCATTTCTCATCCGATTTGAGTGATTCTTTCGCCCACGCGTAGCCCTCGACGTCCTCTACATGAAAGTACAACGGATCTAAGCTTATCATCACTAAAAAACGAGGTATGATGCTGAGAAAAGTGCGAAAAATAGGGTTTTCACCCTCTTATGCGACCATCAACTTTAGCCGGTTCTACACCTAGTTTCTTTGACCTTAATTCTCGAAACCCAGTCATAACATTCATCAACAACTGAACCATCAAAGATCTTGGTTAAGAACTTGGTTGGAACACCCTAGCTAACCTCAAACCCTCGAACAGACGAATGAGACACCAACAGGTCGGCGAATGACTCCTTGCCGAAGGAGATAGGCCGACTGAGAAGACCGCCGCATGTGTGGCTGAATGACCTCATGCGCCACCTTCATTCGTTGACCATGGAGCTCTCATACGTCAGTCTCCCCATTCGCTGGTCATTCGTGGTTCCCATTCGGCTGCCACCACCGGAACACCACCATTCGCCACTTTCTTCATTCGGTGGAGGACCAGGCACCCTCCGGTTGAGCCAAACCTTACGCAAATCACCTTGGCTGGTTCAGTTGACGGCAACCCTAACTGGTTGCATGAATCCTAATCGGCCCACACTCCCATTCTACATTCACTCGATGAAGCAACACCCACATTAGCTTTGGGCCCAGATTTCAGTTACTGTTTAACCCAAGACCAACCACACTTGGCCCAAATATTCAGCCCAAGATGAGTTGATTGATGTAAAACTCATTAATTGTTCAAAACAGCCCATGCTAAGGCCCAACCTAAGACACTGTTGTAGCCAGAGAGATTAATGGGCCCAGATATTCTGTGTTGGCCCAACAGCCAACTGGTTCAGTCCACAGCTACTGGTTCAGCCCAATTACTCGGCCCATAGCCACCTTGTGTAGCCCACCTTTCAACCGGCCCAACAATGCATTAGTTCGGCCCAACTAGTTCAAAATAGAACTAATATGTGGATTTAATCGGTTAAGGACAATGTGCATGGATGGGTAATTCAATATTGTGAAGATGGTAGGTTTGAGTTAAAGAACTCCACAATTTAGACCACTAAACTATATTAAAGAATATTAAACTGTTAATACATTTCATAAATCCAAAGATCACAAGATTTCAAGGAGTTGTTGCAAGATTGTTTAATCACTATGTAATGACAGGGTCAAGCTCAACAAGAATAATATTTCAAGTTTTAAACTATAAACCTAAGTTAATCTTAGTTTGACTCCACAAAGAACTCTATTAACACAAGTAACTAATACATCTTGAAATAATTATGGGATTTCAAGAATGGGTTAAGGCAATCCAAAGTTATAAAGATTTATTCTTTAATTACCAATTTAGAGCCATCTCTTAAATTCAACCTAACTTGATTAAGAGTTAGGATAATTGTGAATAAGAGAAATAAGGGCCGAACGATGACCGGGACTCACGCGTGATAACTAATTTTAGGGTTAACACTCACACGCACTCACATACTTATGACACATACTTACAACTCATAAACGCCGTGAAATCAATACAGGATCGTGAAACAAACCCGATTACAACTCAGAGCGCGTGCATTCTCTTGTTTAAGCTAAGTCAAACACAACAACTACAAGGTGAGTTCATATGCCCCTTTTACTTTAATCTTTACTGATTTTAACTCTCGAGGCTGAGAAACATGTTTACTTTTATTTATTTAAAAGTTTGGCTTAACATGTTGTTTATACTTTGATTTAGATAATATCAAAATGTTTATTATCGTTTATCATTGTATGCATGCTTGTATGATCATGAGATAACAGGGAAACTCAGATGATTACGATAATGTAAATTCTTAATCATCAACACATTAGAATAACATAGTTGTAAGATTATACCTTACAACACTTAGTTATTTCCACATTGAGACTTTGGGATCGCATGAATTTCAGTGAATGATGATCATGATGACGTAACTTCATGGGATTCTTATCATTCACAGTGAATGATGATCATGATAACGTAACTTCATGGGATTCTTATCATTCACAGTAAATGATGATCATGATAACGTAACTTCATGGGATTCTTATCATTTACACCTAATTAACATGATGTAATAAGACAAGTTCTTATTCGACCTTGTTAATTTCACGAGGACAATCCCACATTGAGACTTTGGGATCGCATGGATTTCAGTGAATGATGATCATGATAACGTAACTTCATTGGATTCTTATCATTCACAGTGAATGATGATCATGATAACGTAACTTCATGGGATTCTTATCATTTACACCTAATTAACATGATGTAATAAGACAAGTTCTTATTCGACCTTGTTAATTTCACGAGGACAATCCCACATTGAGACTTTGGGATCACATGGATTTCAGTGAATGATGATCATGATGACGTAACTTCATGGGATTCTTATCATTCACAGTGAATGATGATCATGATAACGTAACTTCATGGGATTCTTATCATTCACAGTAAATGATGATCATGATAACGTAACTTCATGGGATTCTTATCATTTACACATAATTAACATAATGTAATAAGACCAGTTCTTATTCAACTTTGTTAATCACATGAGGACAATCCCACACGGAGACTTTGGGATCAAGCGGCGGGATAGGAGAGAATGGAATGCATTTTAATCTGATTACGTGAGGATTAAAATGGATTCCATTCGGATTCTATACGCTGCATTTGGGACACATGATGAACAGTTAACTAATACTTTTAATTAAATTAAAAGTGTAACATAAAAGTTAACCTCACAAGTAATAGAATAATACAAGGATCAGATTTAAATAATCCAAATTCCTTAACTCAACGAGGGTCTATCAATACTCGGTTTGATAACTAAACCCCTCTTACTATATTATTATTCTACATATGATTACACAATGGACAATTCAGATATTTGGGAAATGGATATCTTTAGTTGTATCGCAAGTGGTGTGGAACTTGGTTGAGTATGTGGTGGGATAGCGTCTGGGCTTGAACCTTTCGTGATTCCCTATATATAGGCATGCTTAATCAGGTGATATACTACTTGTACATATAACTAAGGAGAGGCCATTGGGTGGAACAGGTGAAACAAGTATACAAGCAACAAATATGACATTGTGAATGTGTGCATGATCAATTCAACGGGTTTTCAATTACTTACTTATGAACTCACCAACCTAGTGTTGAATTTGTTTAAATTACATGTTTCTCAGGTGACGAACAGGTGTAGATACATATATGCAAGTACTAAGCTAGTGGACTTTTAGAAGACCTAGCTTACTTTTGATTGCATACTTTTGGATGACAAAACAGTGAATCACTTTTGTATATCTTGTACAGTTCAAGATATAAACTCATTGGTTCTTTTGATTAGAAATTACTTAGTTAAATTATGATATACAATGTAATTTAACTTTGTAATTCTATTTCATGTCATGATTAGCATTTCTCAATTATATTTCATGTGCTATGTAAACAATCTGATCATTTGATTATCACTCAAGGATATCGCGCCCCGGGAAACCTTCCGCCCGACGGGAAAACACGATCCGTTCCCGCCGGCCCGGGGTGTGACACAATCACTTCGTGAAGAGATGTGACATCCTGTCCTAATGCATCAATGTACTTGTAGGCATACAAATAATCGATATAAGGATACGTGGAGACGTTGCCAAGTACAATATTTTCTGGTTCTTCTTCGACAGATGCCCCTGTAGAAGATTCAGCTTCTCCTTCGACTTCTTTACCGATTCCTTCAAAAAGATAATCATCGGGAAGATCCTTGAAGAAGTCATCAAGACCTGCATTCTCCATATCAGTTCCTGAAAGGGTATCACCGAATAGAATGTCATCGGGAATATCTCCAAACAGATCAACATAGTGATTAGTGGGCTTTCCTGAAGAGGATGGATTTCCAGTGGCTCCTCCCTGATCTTTGTCATCTGGAGGTCCTTGATCCCTTTTGTCAGAGTTGTCCTTTTCTTTATTGTCTCCACCATCATCATCATCCTTGTCATCCTTCTTTTCAGGCGAATCCTTCTCCTTCTGATCATCATCATCATCACTATCATCATCATCCTTGTCCTCATCATCAGACTCTAGGACTTCTTCTCCTTTTAGTCTTTTGATTTCCTTTTGCATCTCATGGTTTTCCACACAAAGAAATTTGATGAACTTTCGGTGCATTTTGAGTTGTCCGTTATAATCATTCAATCTATCAGCGATTTTAAGCATCCCCTCTTGCATAAAACGAATGTTGGCATCCCTTTCTTCAGCTTCCTTCTCGAGCACAAAGACTTGTCTTGCAGACCCACGAGATCGACAGGCACTTATTTCGGCTCGTATGGTGACTCTGTGTGCAAAGGGGATTTTCCCTTGTCACTGCTCGAGCGAGGTGGTGATAATGGAGTTTCGGTGTGAGGGATGGGGTTAGTAGAAGATGGAGTTGGGGATCTGGCAGGGATCTTGATGATTATGTTGGGTTTGGCTGGTTGATAAGTTGGCTTTGGTTTTGAAGGTGGTTTGGGTTTTGTGGGTGGCTTGGGCTGTGTAGGTGGAGGTGGTTGTGTTGGTGGAGGTGGTAGAATCGATGCTATTGATGAGAAGGATAGGCCGGAGAACATCTGCTGTAATCTGGGATCTATAGTCCGCTTGGACATAGTCTTCAATCTCTTTCTCTTAGGCGACGACTCGGGGGTAGGAGTATAATCCAAATCCTGTGCTTCCTCCCTTTCTTCCTTTGTCGGTGAAGGCTTCTCAGCTACGAAGTCTTCACTAGAAGATGAGGATGTCTCAGAGATGACACCAAAGTATATTTATTATTAAAAGTAACCCTATATTTTATGTTTTGCTATAGCATGTTGTACAAACGACCCGAGCTTTACCCAAGCTTTTTATGAACGAGCTACGCACCGAATCCGAGTTTCGAGCTTTTTAGACAGTTATAGCACGTCATAGCTTCCAGACTACGATATACATTTTAAAATTAGGTTTAAATATTATTTTTCCCGCAAATCAGAGGGTACGGTCTCATGGTCGGTGTGAGACTGACGATCGGGCAATCGATCTTAGTTACCAACCGACAGGATAACTGAAGGTAGCATGACGAGACCCCCTGCCATTAAAAAAAAATATTACATTTCACAAATTTCTCAGCTACGAAGTCTTCACTAGAAGATGAGGATGCCTCAGAGATGACATCAAAGTATATTTATTATTAAAAGTAACCCTATATTTTATATTTTGCTATAGTATGTTGTACAAACGACCCGAGCTTTACCCAAGCTTTTTTTGAACGAGCTACGCACCGAATCCGAGTTTCGAGCTTTTTAGACAGTTATAGCACGTCATAGCTTCCAGACTACGATATACATTTTAAAATTAGGTTTAAATATTATTTTTCCCGCACATCAGAGGGTACGGTCTCACGGTCGGTGTAAGACCGACGATCGAGCAATCGATCTTAGTTACCAACCGTCAGGATAACTGAAGGTAGCATGACGAGACCCCCTGCCATTAAAAAAAATATTACATTTTACAAATTTTGTGAAAGCATTAAATATTTATTAATTTGTGTTTAATTTATATATACTGTAACTCTTATGACCCATTTAGTTATCTTTTAAAGCACAAATTCTGGGTTAACCGTGTGCTGTAGAGGTAATTCTGCTGTAATTAGGAATTTTAAGACACAAACACCCTTAATATAAAAAAATTTTTTTGAGGGGTTTTCAAATAATTTTTTCCTTTCAAAAAACCTCAAAAAAAGGAGAGGTTCCATCCCTAATTTCGAAGCAGTTTTAGAATAAAAAAAAACTCTAAATTGCGATTCCAGATATTATTTATCGATCTTTTGAGTTGGTTTTATAATATAAAATAACTTAAACCGCTTCTAAATATTAATATTAATTATATTTTAGAACGGTTCATGACATTTTTTTGGGGCGGAATTCCCTTTTCTGGAGCGGTTCCATTCCTAATTTTGGATCAGCAGCTCGAAAATATGCTTTCGAATATTATTTATCAATCTTTTGAAAACAAATTAGTCAAAACTGCTCCTTAATAACAATATTTAATTATTAACATTGTTCACTCTCAATAATTACATTTCACAAATATATATTTCACACCACAAATATATATGTGGTAATAGAAATTTCTTATCCATAAATGTTGGATTTATTTGAAATTGGAATCACGCAAATTGCCATTATTCCAAAAAGTATGTTAGTTGGAGAGGTGTAAATTTGGTTACTGCTTTGAAAGTCTAATTTCATGCATACCGACCCACCCCAACTACCACCTTGAACCCTCAAATTATATATAACCTGAATAATTTCTATGATCCCTATATAATTATTTAAATTATTTTGTTATATAATCATTTAATTATAAAAACTATTTTATAAGCAATTAAATACGCACAGAAACTTAAACTTATTTTTACAAGTATAGAAAAATATGTTAAAGGATGATATTTCTAAAATTTTGATAATTCGTAAATACAACCACCAATATATGTTAGTAAATAAAGAAGTAATATGGCTTATATCATTATATGGTTCAAATTAGTGATTACATGTGTTTTATTAGTTATTTATTCATTGGTATAAGCACACTATAATATACAAGTAACTAAGAGACCTATGACTTTTTATAAGATATTCATATCAAACTTTGACCCTTGTCGTTATGGGCGTACCTAAGGCTTGGATATTCATGTAACTAGAGGTGTTCATCGAATTGAATTTCGAATAACTCGGATATTTCAAATCGAATGATATTGAAATTTGAATTTTTAAGAGCATTCGAGCTCAAAATCAATTCGAAAAATCCAATTCGAATTCGAAATTCGAATTCGTTCTCAAATTAAAAATTCAATTCTATTCTAATTCAGAATTCGAATTCTATTCGAATTTGAATTGGTTTGATTTGAATTTAATTAAAAAATTGTTTATACTTACTATTTTTATATATTCAAATTATCAAATAATCAAAACCTTAAACATACAAATTTCAAATAAGAAACATCTAAGTTGTAGTATTAGAGACATTATTTAAAGTAATAAAATGATAAAAAATCAATATATAATGACAGTGATAATATACAAAAAACATAAAGTAAAAAATAATCAAAATATTAAAAATTACAACAAAAATGATCAATTTTTCGAGCTTTATAATTTACGCTTTCGTTGTGAATGTTTAGGTTTAGCGTATTTAAAAGTGTTAAAATTATGAGTATTTTATAATTAAATTGACATTTGTGTAATAGTCTTTTATTTTTTATAAACTAAACCACCTAACTAAAAGGCCTAATTTTAAATATAGTAAATACTTGTGTATTTAAAGAAAAAATATATAAATAATTTAAATTCAATTTCGAATCGAATTGAATTAAAAATATTAAATTCAAATTCGATATTATATTACGAATCAAATAAAATTCGAAAATTCGAATCGAATTTCGACTTGGTGTTTTTCGAATTGAAATCGAATCGTGTTACGATTTTTTCGAGTCATATTCGAAATTGAACACTCCTGCATGTAAATGAAACTAGGTTGACCTCAAAGATTATTTTATAGTTTAGCTGAGATAGATTTAGTTAACTTATAAAAGTATTTTTATAGCTGAGGGGTAGGGCTGCAAACGAACCGAACGTCCAACGGACAGTTTGTGAACTGTTCGGCGGGAAGTTCGTTTATGTTCGTTCATTTAATAAATGAACGAACACGAACAAGAAATTTTGTTCGTTTAGTTAAATGAACGAACATGAACAACGGTCGTGTTCGTTCATTTGTGTTCGTGAACGTTCAGTAACATGTTTGTTTATGTTCGGTTAAGTTTTTTTATTATATTTATTTATTAAATGTGTTGTATATTTTTAATTTTTAATTTTTAGTTTAATACCATAATATTTATGTTATTTTTAGTTTAATACTATAATATTTTAATTTATATATTTATAAATGATTATCTCCAATGCTTAAGATTAATAATGTTGTTTTTTATTATTTAAATAATATGTTTTCTTTAGTGTTCGTGAACCGTTCGTGAACAAGGTAAATTCCTTAATGAACGAACACGAACAAGATTTTTCGTTCGGTTAGCGTTCGTGAACCGTTCGTGAACAAGTTAAAAGTTAAACGAACGAACATGAACAATGGCTCGTTCGGTTCGTTTACAGCCTCCTGAGGGGTACTATTATAATTTAGGTCGAATAAAGTTTTAGATAACATCAAAGCTAAAATATTGTCAATTTTTGTGTGGAATAGGGAAAAAACATAGGGAATATATTGTTTAAAAGAAAAACCAATCTCAAACATACTAAAGTAACTCGACCTATTTTCTCTAAATCAACCTTATTCGACCATAAATTTTTTGAGATCGAGTTAACAGATATCCGAACAACAAAATGTAGTGGCCCTATTGAAAAAAAAATCTTAGATCCTCTGCTACTTGTCACCATAGATTATAACAAATTATTTTAAATAAATTACACAATCAGTTGAATAGATAATAATCGCTAGACTATGGTATGTATAAAAATCTTTTATGATTACTAAACGAATTTTTACCAATTTTTGATTATTGAATTTTGAAAATTATTAATGTCATATACTTTATCATTTATGAATAATTTTTTTTCTTGTTTGAATAACTTATTCTTCCCACCGGCCGGTCGGAAATCCTTTTACCGCTACTCTTTCTCCACCATACTCATCGTCTACCCTAGTACACCCTAATATACCACTCCGACCGGTAAACAACAACAACACTTGCATTTTCGATTTTTTGATTTCTGCCCCCTTCCTAGCTCTGTTTAACCTGAAAACCCATAAAAACCACAAACCCCTCCGGTAGCCTACCCAGCCACCACGCAGCCACCAGACAAGGAGCAACCGTCAAGAACACCACTGCCAACTGCCAATTTCCTTTTCTTTTGCTATTTTTGAGTTTTGCAGGTGAACGAGAAGACACGAGAAGATAGACACAGAAGTTTATCAGCCGTCACGCCAGGCATACCTTGGGGAAACCCGCTGTGAGATTGTTCCCTTTTCTTTTTCCTTTGCCGTTACAATCTAGCCTATTTTTCTGATTGCTGCCGGTGCCATCTAGGGTATTGGTGTATTGTTTGTTTGTTGTTGCTGGATTATTTTAAATTAAATTTTGGGATATAATTGGGTGACCTTGAACTACAGTCTGTGTGCGCCTGTTTATTATTAGCTTTTTTGTGAGCATTATTGGTTCTTGTGGAGTCTTGTATCTTTGATTTGCCATCATAGACGGGAGTGTATATTATGATACTTTGAGGTCATGTCCAGGGAGGAGCGGTGCGGGTAGAGGGAAAAATAGGTTAGGGGAGATTCTGCGCATAGGGTCATGAAACATCGGAACCCTTATTGGAAGAGTTTTGGAGCTCGAGGATGCACTTAGAAGACGCAAAGTTAGAGTTGCATGTCTGCAAGAGACAAGATGGAAGGGAACCAAAGGAGCTGAATATAACAGATACAAGTTGTGGCACTCAGGATCCAATGGATTAAAGAATGGAGTGAGATTCTTAGTTAGTAGAGAACTTCAGAACCAGGTGGTGGAAGTGAGAAGATACAATGATCAGATCATGGTGCTAAGGATGGTGATAGGGGAGGAGGCGATAGCAGTAGTGAGTGCCTATGCACCACATGCTGGGTTGGGAGAGAATGAAAGGAGGGAGTTTTGGGATTGCATGGATGAAGTCATAAGAAACATCCCAAGATATGAGAAAGTTTGCATAGGAGGAGACTTCAATGGCCACATTGGAAAGGAGGAAGACAGGTTCCCAAGGATCCATGGGGGTTGCGGTTTCGGATCACAGAACGAGAGTGGGGCCACACTTTTGGAGTTTGCGGTGGCTCATGATCTAGGCATCATAAACTACTTTTTTAAGAAGAGAGATTCACATTTGATCACGTTCAGCAGTGGAGGACGGGACACTCAGATTGACTACCTCATGATGAGACGATTGGATCGTGGCAGGTGGTGGGACTGTAAGGTATTCCCTGGAGAGACAGTGGTGACGCAACATAAACTCTTGGCAGTGGATATTATTATGCGTAAGAGGCTTGTAGATGGGAAAAAGAAGAACCCTCATATTAAGTGGGGCGCCCTAAAGGGAGAAAAGATAACGTTGTTTAGCAACAAGGTACTCGAAGGGAGACAGACTAGTATATGTGAGGACATAAATCTATTGTGGGATGAGATGGCCGAAAAGGTGACCAAGGCAGCAATGGAGACACTTGGGATGACAACAGGTAACAAAAGTGAACAGAGGGAGTCCTGGTGGTGGAACGACGAGGTGCAAAGAAAGGTTAGAGAAAAGCAACAGAAGTTCAGAGAGTTTGCCACATGTACAGAAAGCGTCGAGAGGGCAAGACTGAAGACGAGGTACAAAGAAGCGAAACGATACGCAAAGAAGATAGTTTCAGAAGCTAAAACCAAGGCTTACATAGAGATGTATAAATGCCTTGAAACTAAAGATGGGGAGCACGCAATGTTCAAGATTGCAAAGGTTAGGGAACGAAAGAGGCAGGACCTTGGAGTAGTGAAGTTTATAAAGGGAGAGGATGGACGCGTGTTGGTAAAGGAAGGTAAAATTAAAGACAGGTGGCAGACATACTTCCATGATCTTTTCAACAACAGCAACTATCAAGAAGAAGTGGGAGAGAACACCATGAACACAGGAACATTTCGGAACAACTGCTATTGTAGACGTGTCACCAAAGCAGAGGTTCTTATAGCTCTCAAGAGGATGGGAAGGAGGAAAGCGATGGGACCCGATGATATTCCCATTGAGGTATGGAAATGCTTGGGGGATGAAGGTCTAAAGTGGTTGACAATGTTGTTCAACACTATACTCAAAACAGGTATCATGCCAAACCAGTGGAGAACGAGTATTCTAATCCCTATATACAAGAACAAGGGAGACGCCCAAGGTTGCGAAAACTATAGGGGGATAAAGATGTTGAGCCACACTATGAAACTCTAGGAAAGGGTAATCGAGACAAGATTGGGAAGAGAAACCCAAGTTACGGTAAATCAATTTGGATTTATGCCAGGAAGATCGACAACGGAGGCAATTCACATTCTACGGAGACTGATGGAAAAATACAGAGAGAAGAGGAAGGACTTGCATATGGTATTTATCGATCTTGAGAAGGCGTATGACAGCGTACCACGGAAGGTGATGTGGGATACCTTAGAGAGTAGAGGTATCCCTCAGAGGTACATACAGGTAATCAAAGATACCTATGCAAATGCAAAAACCAGTGTGAGAGCACCGGTGGGAGATACAGACTTCTTCCCAGTGGAGGTGGGACTACATCAAGGATCGACATTAAGCCCCTTCCTTTTTGCGGTTATTCTGGATGAGCTGTCGAGGTCTATACAGGCTCATATCCCATGGTGCATGCTTTTCACGGATGATATTGCCTTAGTGGCAGAAACGAAAGAGGAGCTAAAAGTCCGTTTAGAAGAGTGACGAACAGCTTTAGAGCAGAGAGGCTTACGTATAAGTCGGTCAAAAACTGAGTACCTACATTGCCATTTTAGCGGCACAGACGAGGAGGACGAAGATGATCAACTAACTATTGGAGGCCAGGAGGTGCAAAGGACGACAAGGTTCAAATACCTAGGATCGTTTATACAAGAGGATGGTGACATTGACAGTGACGTAGTCCATCGGGTCCAGGCAGGTTGGAAAAAGTGGAGAGCAGCTACGAGCATCATATGCGACAAAAAGTTTCCAGAAAAACTTAAAGGTAAATTTTACAGAGTGGCGATCAGGCCAACCATGATGTACGGCACTGAGTGTTGGCTGATTAAGATAAACCAAACCAGGAGGCTGGAGACAGCTGAGATGAGGATGCTAAGATGGATGTGCGGAAATACAAGGCTTGATCGGATAAGGAACGAGGTGTTCCGGGAAAGACTACAGGTGGCAAACATCTCAGATAAAGTAAGAGAAGGAAGATTGAGATGGTTTGGACATGTGAGACGAAGAAGCCAAGTGGCGTCTGTCCGTAAAGTAGAGTTTCTCACGGTGGAGGGGAAGAGGGGAAGGGGGAGACCGAAGCTGACTTGGGACGAGCAGATCAGACACGATTTGATAGAGCTACACCTCTCCGAGGACATGATCTATGATAGGAGTACGTGGAGACGTAGAATAAAGGTTAAGGATACATAGAGCCTTTCCTAGGTTTCTCCACATAGGGGTCGTGAGTTGTTGTGATGTCTTATGGTGTCTCTGGGATTTATGATATGAGGTTATATATGTTATGCTTGTTTGCGGGATGGGGGTTGGGCTGCTTGTGATATATCTTTTGGTGGTACTGGGTTCATGATAGGAGATTACATGTGTTTTATGCTCCATTGCGGGATGGGCGGTTTATAAGCGGTATCCGTATATGCTTTCTTGTATGTTTTGTTTGTGGGTCAGGATACCGCATGGTTGTTGGTGTGCTTTGTCTGTCGAATTATTCGAGTGTTGATTACATGTACTTGCTTACCTGTTCCCGTTTAGTTCTTTGGTGCCCCTGTTTATATTGTATGCTACTGGATGTGGTTATGTGGTGGTGTTTCATAATAAAAAAAAATTGATATGTGTAGGTGTGCGTGTGTAAAAAAAAAAAAAACTTTTGAGCCGGGGGACTCTAGCGAAGCATCCTCTCTATTATACTTTGTAGATAGGGGTAAGGTATGTCTTTATGTTTCCCTCCCCAGACCCCACTCTAAGTGGGATTTTTACTGGGTATAGATGTTGTTGTTATAGATTAGTAGATTACATTATTATCTGTAATACAGCTCAAGATCTTTAACATAGAGACAAGAGCCTCCAATACATCATTAAGTTTTAATATTAATGAAAGCCATGAAATAACATGTATCTTTTTAATATTTAAATTATATACATAAAATTTTAAACGCAATCATCTCTAGTTTTCTTTAGGTTGGTGATCTCATCAAAATATCTTTGAGTTGAAGAGATCATGCAACAACCGTAGAAAATTTAAATACTAAATAAAAACATAAAACAAGTTAAAAGTTATTAAGTGAAATGAATAAATAATAGTAAGAGTTTGGATAAACAGAGTTCGGAATGATTACTCAACATACACGTCTGGGCAAGTAATAGAATCAACAAATAACTAATCATGTAACAGAAGATAAAATAATATAATATAATACAAAATTAAACAAAACAATCAAATAAATCATATCATGCAGATGCACATATTGAGTACAAATCTTAAATAACTACTAACATGCACACATAGATGTATTCCTTATGTATCAAACATGCAATGTATTGTGGGCATACACGGATCCATCGAGTATACACCATATGTATATATCATAGGACCAGTTCATATGTTTTTTTATGGTCTCATATACCTTACTAGTACTAAGAAGACGTCATGATCTCTACTCACCGCCATGGTTGATGCCACATCATCAACGCCACAATGATGTATTTGCAGTCACACCCACAAGTAAGAATATTGTCACACCCTGCCTTTGGCGGAACGCGAGAATGCAACCAATCGTATATCACAACACATTAGTTTAATAAAACAATTCGAAAATGTTTCAAGACATTCGTTCGACAAATTGTCTAAGTATGCATGTTACATTATAGGTTATACTAGTACTAATCTATCTACAAACAAGTACATAAACAAAACCAATAAAACAAGAACAATTTACAACCTGCAATTGTGACAATTAGGTTAAAAGCTCAATTCATCCATGCGTTAAATCCATGGTACTAATACGATCATACTTTCATCGGTTAGAAAATACGCGAGAAATTGTTAACGTGGGTGAAAACAGTGCTAAAAACGGAGTTCGTATTCTCCGGAATCTTAAAACCAAGAAAATTGATAAACATTTGAGCTCCAGAATCCTTCGTGGTACGCCAAGACCATTTTAGGTACTCTTGGATGTCATACCCCCACCTCTTGTCACCTGATGATGATGATGCTGTCATTGATCACTCTGAAAAGGTTGCAGAAACATAGTGGTGATGTCTCAGAGATGGGGTGCAACTTTACTTGAACCGGTATCACAACACACAAGATTAACTTAAAGACAATACATTACAAGGATAATAGTGTAATTACAAGCCACAAGCTACTGTTCCCAACTTAAACACACTAAACATTTCAAGTTACTTATTTACAGGTGCCTGATAATGTCGTTTCTCACATGTTGTCATTGTCTACCTGTAAAATTTGTAAGTTTGAAAAGTCAGCACAAAGCTGGTGAGTTCATACACAAGATTCGATGCAATATGATATGTTAAGTGAGGTCAATGACACACATTGACACAATTGGAATAATCATGTGACCCATATCTAGTTCCTTTCGGACTGAATGATATGACAATACCCAACGGTAATCATATGTTGATATTGGAAATGGTAACAAACATTCACACCAGGGGAGATGCAATCCTCCCAGCAAATGGGGTTGTCAGCCTGTGACAATTACGACGAAAGCTCACATCATTATTGTTTGGAATCCACGTTAAAAGTCTGATCATGATCACTATGATTTGAAAATACGCGAGAAATCGTAAACGTGGGTGAAAACCGTGTGAAAAACGAAGTTCCTGATTTTCCGGAATCGTAAAAACAAGAAAAAGTCGAAGATATTTTGCTTCGGCACTCTTCACGGTACGCCAAGCTCATTTTGAGTCACCTTGGTTGTATTCGATGAGTCCAAAATATCTAAAATTCTCCGGATTTCTTCGCGGTACATCAAGCCCCTTTTTAGGCTCCTTGGCGGTACGTGAAGATAGGGCGATTCGAATAAATCTGCTAGAACAATTAGATTTCATGCAAAAGTTAATACTTCTTCTTCTTTCAAACTTCAACCTCTAAACACTCGATCTGATCACATATTTACTATAAAAAACTTGTAATTAAAGCCACCAGATCATCAGAGTCAAGCTAGAAATCAAGCCTACAACACCTGATTGTGGTTTTGCAACCGAAGATTCATTCGAACAAGTAACAATTCATTTTCTCCTACTAGTTTGATAGTGCGTGGATTAAATCTAATTTTTGAACGTAATGCAATAGTTATTGTTGTTGATTATTGCTTAGATGATGGCTAGGAATAATTAAAAACAAAGAACTCGATATGTTAACGGTTAAATCCTTGTTGTGATCCGTTATAATGTCTGATTATCATGAAACCATATCATGGATTATAGTGGTTTTAACCATTGAATTATAACAATGTTTGTGATTGTCTTGATCATTCCTTGGAATGCTATATCAAATCCAAGTGTTTCAAACTAATGACAATGAATTAAGACAATCATTGAAATAATGATCTGATGTTTATGCTGACAATCAGATTAGTATATTGAATATGGTTATTAAACCCATTCTAATATGATATTCATGTGTTTCATGATATCTAAATGATCAATGACAAGGATTGACTATTCCTAACCCATAAATTCATCAGGATACTGTTTTAGTAATACACTCAACAACAATACATATCTAGTTAATCAGAGGACATTCTGATTAATATAATGCGTCATCAACATTTAAATAGGAACCTAAATCATTGTAGGTTCCCATATTATCATACATTGTATGATATTAAATTAAAAACAACTGATTAAGGATTTAATATCAGTTTGATGACTTGAATTACAAGTCCTCATCTTGAGAACTGTATCTGGTGAACCTGTGACACCCCGCAAAATCCAAGTCAGATTCTATTTTAATTAAATGTTTATTTAATTAGCATTTGCATATGTGGCACGACAGTACAAACACAGTCACACAACAGGATAATTCGAGAAATTATCAAAAAACCGCAAACACGTGTCAGAAGTCACGAACGTTGGTGAATGTCATAACAATTATGAATAAGAGCCTTACATGAGTCATTTATGACTAATATTGGTGGATTGGAGTTCAAACGATGATAAAACAACATGTTACAGTCGAGAACCGAGCAGAAACGAACTCAACTTATGAAAATGGGCCAATTAGGCTTGTCTGGAGTGCCAGGCACTACGCCCAGATCCAATACATGACCCCTGGTGATGCCCGCGAGACAGGGAAGCCAGGCTGGACCAGGGAGGCCCGCGCGCTACGCCTTGTGCCAACACCCTCCCGTTAGGAGATACGCCTACCAGCAAAAATTGCAGGAAATCTTCTTGAACATCACAAACATCATTGCTAGCCTAATATAATCATTGTCTTCAAGTTCAGACATCATTAGCACGAGATAACCCTCCCCAAATCATCTGCTAGCCCTCTTAGAACCCCATAATCACCATTTTAGAAGCTCAACTTGGAGATTGAAGCTTTGGGAGCAAGAAAGGAGGAGTTTGGGAGCTTGCCACCACTACCACCATCATCTACACTATTAGGAGGATAATCCCATGAGCTGGGAAGCTGATTTATCATCACATTAGCATTCTTGGAGCCATAGAAGGTAATCCCATGGCTACTATGCACACTACACACCTTAAAACACACATGCAAGTCTTGAAAACCCACACGCAAGCCAAGATGCATGCATGCACACACTAGATTTCAACATGCACAAATTTTTTTTAATGTTTTGAATCTGGTTTTGTTGATGAAATGAGAAATCTTGATGATCTATGAAGATCTATAATGAGTTTATGTGATAAAAATGTGATTTGGAGTCATGAATCCATGAAATACATATTTTTAATTGCATGCATGTATAATCTAAGTTATTTTATATGATCTTGGGTTATGATAAAAGATAGTTGATGATATTTAAGTACATTTGCAAGGTTCAATATGATTTAGATGTCAAAAATGGGTTATTTGAAGTTCTTGCTATTTATAGAAACTTTTGTAACTCAAATCTTGCCAAATGATGATTAATGTGGAATGAACATGTTTAAATGATGATTTGTGATATGTTATGATGATATTTGCATAAGTAATGGATTAGAAATGTTATTCTAGACATTTGTTGGGTATTTGGACAGGGTTACTATTTTTAGTAACCTTATTCTTGCAAAACTACGATAAATATTTAGTTTGATGGATTTAGTAGTTAAAGTGATGAGATATTGTTAGTAATATAATTATTAGTAAGTGTTATGGATAAACTTGGTTGAAGTGATGCTTAGAATGAAAAGTTGCTATTTATGGAAACTTTATTTGATGAATGTGTGAACTAGTAGTGAAAGACTTGATTGGTACATGATAAATAGTGTAAATGATGCAACATGATTGTTAGGTGAAATGTTATGTAATTCTTGTTATTAGATATACTAAATATGGAAACTTTAACGACTAAAAACGGTTTGTATGTTCGTTTGATCATATGTACCAATGTGCTAAGTGCTAACATGACCACTTAGGAATAATACGCATGCTAGAATCATTAAAACAAAACGTGTTGTGAACTTTCTAAAAAATGGAAACTTACTATAAATAGTAAGTTGTCCATAAACGCAAATTTACGAGTTTTGCACACAATGAGCACGAATCACGAATGGTACACGAATCATAACCAACACACGGTTCACCAATGGGTCGTTGACTTGACACGGTCAAACACCGTCAAACACGGTCAAACACGGTCAATGTGGACCGACATGGACAAACATAACAACTGAGGGTTGTTGAGCACAAACACGAGCACGAATACGAAACAAGGTCACATACACGAACTCACGTAAGCTATACGATATAGGTAACCGGTGAACGAGTCACCAACAGAAAAACTGGAGCTTACGCTATCTTTATCCGATTTTCACTAAGGTGAGTTTACGGCTCCTTTTTAACTCTTTTGCAAACTTTTAAAATAGGGGAGAATACTTGTTAAATCGAGTCAAACATTTACAAATTGTACAAACATATTATGTATGCTGGTTTATTAGAAAAACATTAAGTGTTGTATCGTAACAAAGCCCTAGCACAGTCTTACCGTTAATGTACAAACAACGAGGTGAGTTTGGATAGATCTATTAGGTGTGACGAACCCCACATGGCACATTACTGATTGGAGGTCGGGACACGTGTTATCTCGACCCATCGTGCCATTTTTATTACGAGACATGGCGGAGGCAACGACTAACAAGTCTAGTTCGGTAGAGACACAACTGACACTTGGAGCCTAGGGCTCAGGACTAACATTTGATAAACAACATAACACGTGACAAATAGTTTACTTATTATTTATGTATATCAAAACCTGTGAACTCACCAACCTATGTGTTGACACTTTTTCTTAAACATGTATTCTCAGGTAACTAGCTTCCATGGAACAGGAATGCACTTCAGGACTGAGCATAGGATTGCTTGCAATCATTTCATGTCATTTGAACAAACATTTTTATTTATGTTATGTATAAATCAATGTAGTGTCTGACTTTTTACTTTTCGCTGCATTTCAAACATTCTACATTCCGCTGCAATAACATTTGTATTCCGCTGCAAACTATTTTAACAGTTTGGTTAATTTTGTTGTTACAAACATTCTTTTCAAAAGCATATAGAGTTGTTCTATATGATCATGAGCTGTGATTCCTGGCCACGTCACACCCATATGGACTGACACCACACGTGGAAATTTGGGGGTGTGACAGACTCGTATCAGAGCTTTGGTTATAGGGAACTAGGTTTGCATGTAGTAAACTTAGACTACAGCCATTGCTGAACACTAGGCACCACAGTTAGACATTGCACAATAATATGTTATTATTATTGTTATCTGTTACATATTAAACCAAGATTACAGGATGGACAACAACAAGGACGGAAGAAACTCAGGAAAACGTCCCGCAGAGTACGAGCTGACGGAGGAGGACATACAGAGGATACATGATATCGTATCCAGGGTAGACTCCGAGGAGTCTAGACGAGCTCGACCAACGAGCAGCACCAGAGCATGCGACTGGTACCCTGTGACTATAGCACGGTGGGCAGAGGAGGAGCGGGTGTCACTCCTGCCACTGCTTGGTGATTCATATAGTGGTCCCTCATTACCGGCACTAGGTATACCTTTGGAGCGGGCTTTCACAGCCTATGTCTCCAGATCGGCCCACGAGGCCCGACATGTGTATGAGCTGATCGAGGAGGTCAGAGTTCTCCGTGAGGAGAACCGACACCATCGGGGGAGGGTGGACTACTTGCAGGATGAGCTTGCTTACACCGATCGAGTACACGATGTCTTGGCCGGTATGACCAAGGAGTCGATACGGCGATAGGAGATGGCGACTGAGGTTGCGAAGATACGTGTTCGTACGGGACATTTGGAGGAGCGCGAGGAGGCTGTCGCTGCAGTTGTCCACGAGCACGACGGTTGATTAGTGATGGTGGAGGTAGTATCGGAGGAGAACACAACACAAATCCAGGCGAGTGACGCGATGATTCATCGTCGAGCCGGAGCTGGAGGATGAGCCGCAGTTCGAGGCGGAGGATCTGGATGAGGATCCTGTGGAGGATCCAGAAGAGGACCGGATATGGAGCCTTTCGAGGAGTAGGATGACGGACCTGCTGCCAGCGAAGACTCTCATTCCACTATTGCCTCCGAGTAGTTTATTATTTTATTTCAGTTTATTTTATTTTGTTGTACGGCTAGATGAGTGGGTTGTGCTCATATGAATCATGATGATAGTAGTATGTTCTGAAAATCATTGTGCTCAAAAGATGTTATTAATGAAACAGTATTTTGGTTTTATCATTTGTGTATTTTTTATATGACGCATTCTAACTTATCATCTAACACCATTGATGGCTAACACGATATCTATTTCATATAGAACTAACAAATGACGGGACGAGGAACCCACTCGCGAGCTCATAAACGACAGATCGGCGCGGCGACCATCAAGATGATGGTTGACTGGCGGGTCAACAAGGCGATTGCCGAATACGAGGCAAAGCCGGCTGCATAGCGAAACCAGCGTCACGAACAACGGTACTAACATTTTCTTAACCAGACTAACATAGTATAGCTAACGCGATCACTAACACACGACGTTGATTACTGACAAATAGGACCCCAAGGAAATACCAACAAGGGGTGCTCATTCAAAATCTTTCTTAGCTGTCATCCACACACATTCAAAGGAACTGAAGGACCTGTTGTGATGCTCCGTTGGATAGAGAAGGCGGAATCAGTCTTCTCGATGTGTGAATGTGCTGAGGAAAACTGGGTCAAGTTTGCGTCCGGTACACTTGAGGGCCCGGCCCTCACATGGTGGAACACTCATGTCCAGACACTTGATCTGGAAGTTGCCAACTTCATGACTTGGGAGGACTTTACCAGGATGTTGCAAGAGGAGTACTGACCAAGGAACGATATCAAGAAACTGGAGGAAGAATTCTGGGTTCACAAAATGATGCGCTCAGAAATTGAGCAGTACTGCACCCGGTTCCACGAGCTGTGCAAACTATGTCCGGGGATGGTGTCCCCCGAATACAAAAATATCGAGCAGTTCATCAGTGGGCTGCCCGAACAAATTCAGAGCATGGTCACAGACTCTGACCCAGCACAGATCCATCCTACCATCAGACTGGCCAAAAAATTGACCGATCAAGTCGTTGCCCAAGGGAAGCTACTTAAACGGGGTGAACATCTGAAACCCCAAGAAAGCCACAAGCGCAAGTGGGAGCCAGTCACCACCAGTCTCATCCTTTACACCAGCAACAACAAAGATCAACACCTGCTAGAGCCTTACTACAACCCAACCCGATGTCAAAGGGAAGGGTGTGTATGAGGGGAAATACCCTCTGTGCAATCGGTATTTATATCACCACTTTGGGCAATGGGAGAGTTACCATTGCCTAAAGTGCGGACGACATGGCCACATGGCCATGGATTGTAAGACCAAACTGCCAAACAACAACATCAATCCTAACCACAACAACAACAACCAGAACACTCTCAAGGGGTGTTATGAATGCGGGAAACCGGGGCACATGAGGAGGGATTGCCCACAGTTGAAGAAAGCCGGAGGAGGTGCGGCAAAGGGTCGAGCATTTGTCATTGGCTAGGGAGAAGCCAAGGACAATCCAAACATCGTTACCGGTAAGTTTCTTTTAAATAATGTCTATACAAGCATATTATTTGATACCAGTGCCGATAGGAGCTTTATATCTAGTGAATTTAGCAAATTGCTTGATATTGTCCCAACACCACTAGACTGTAAGTATACAGAAGAGCTAGCCGACGGCAAACTAATTGAGACACAGCACGTCTTTCAAGGATGTCTCATGGTTTTGGCGGATCACGAGCTCGAAATCAACCTGATGCCGGTAACTCTCAGGTGCTTCGATGTGGTCGTTGGAATGGACTGGCTATCCACAAACCAAGCTGAGATCGTGTGCAACGAGAAGATTGTACGATTTACGTTGCCGAGTGGAGGATAGATCTCGATTCAGGGAGATCGGCGAGGGATACCGACAAACATCATGTCCTACATGAAAGCGAATAAGTATTTGCAAAAGGGATACACCGCCATAGTAGCCCTTATCACAGAGCAACCAAAGAAGGAGAGGAAGATTGAGGACATCGTCGTAGTTCGTTAATTTCCTGAAGTCTTTCCCGAGGATTTACCTGGACTACCACCGAAAGGACAGATCGAGTTCCAGATAGACCTTGCACCAGGAGCTGCACCGATTGCTAAATCCCCATACCGACTAGCACCGACAGAAATGCACGAGCTGTCTAACCAGTTACAGGAGCTGTTAGAAATAGGATTTATCCGACCGAGCTTCTCACCGTGGGGAGCTCCGGTCTTATTCGTGAAAAAGAAAGACGGATCATTCCGTATGTGCATCGACTACTGGGAGCTGAACAAGGTGACGATCAAGAATTGATAACCGTTACCACGAATAGACGATTTGTTTGACCAGTTGCAAGGGTCAAGCTACTATTCAAAGATCAATTTGAGACCGGGCTACCATCAACTGAGGATACATGAAGATGATATTCCTAAGACTGCCTTCAGGACCTGATATGGACACTATGAATTTTTGGTCATGCCCTTCGAACTGACCAATGCACGAGCGGTATTCATCGATCTCATGAATCGCGTGTGCAATCCCTATCTTGATAAATTCGTAATAGTGTTCATTGGCGATATCCTGATCTACTCCAAGAATCAGGTTGAACATGCCGAGAACCTAAGGCTTGTCTTGTAAGTACTGAAGCATGAGCAACTATACGCGAAACTTTTCAAATGTGACTTTTGGATTCGCGAAGTCCAGTTCCTTGGACACGTAGTTAAAGAGAAGGGAATACACGTAGACCCAGCCAAAATCGAAGCCATCAAGAACTGGGAAGCACCGAAGACTCCAACCGAGGTGCGACAATTCCTAAGATTGGCAGGGTACTACCGAAGATTTATCGAGGGATTTTCGAAAATTGCTCGGTCACTGACTTCCCTGACACATAAGGTCAAGAAGTTCGATTGGGGAGAAAAACAGGAGTCTGCCTTCAAGCTATTGAAGCAGAAACTATGCACCACACCAATCCTATGCCTACCAGAAGGATGCGACGAATTCATGGTATACCGTGACGTTTCAAAACAAGGACTCGGTTGTGTGCTGATGCAACGCGAGAAGGTCATAGCTTACGCATCAGGACAATTAAAGGTGCATGAGAAGAACTATACGACTCATGACCTAGAGTTGGGAGCAGTACTGTTTGCTTCGAAGATATGGCGACACTACCTATACGGCACAAAATGTACCATCTTTACCGATCATAAGAGCCTACAACACATCTTCGATCAAAAGGAGCTAAACATGAGACAACGAAGATGGATTGAACTCATTGGTGATTACGATTGCGCCATCAAGTATCATCTTGGCAAGGCGAATGTAGTGGCCGATGCGTTAAGACGGAAAGAAACAATAAAACGCGTACGTGCACTACAAATCTCGATCCATTCTGTGCTACCACAAAATGTACCATGACCTGAAGACGACCTACTGGTGGCCGAACATGAAAGCAGAGACCGCAACTTGCATGAGTAAGTGTTTAACGTGCTCAAAGGTCAAGGTTGAGTACCAGAAGCCATCAGGTCTACTTTAGCAACCTGAGATACCAATGTGGAAATGGGAGCAGATTTCCATGGACTTCATAACTAAGCTGCCAAAGACGGCAAGTGGTTGCGATACCATCTGGGTAATCATAGACCGAATGACGAAGTCTGCACACTTTCTACCCATCAAGGAGACCGAAAAACTGGATAAATTGACTCAGATTTATCTAAAGGAAGTGATTACTCGACATGGAGTACCAATTTCGATAATCTCTGACCGCGACACTCAATTCACTTCGCATTTCTGGAAGTCCTTGCACGAGGCATTGTAGGACCTAAGGAACCCTTGGAAACAACTCGGTTCCTTTGGAGATCTGCTCGACAGCCACTAGAATAGTGCAGAATCCTATTCCAGGGTTTTCTAATCGAAACCACCAGTCCCCGTGGCAATCCGACGATGAGGAGTGAACGTTTTGATTAAAATCGAACACCACAGGGTGAGAATCGAAGTTGGACAGCAAGGAGCGATTCAAAACCCTAGGGGTATGACAGATGAGTGCTTAGGGGAGAAAGGGGGCTTGGAGAGATATGAAACATTCTGTTTTCAGCTATATATATAAGCTGTATTCATTCGGCCGAATCAGTAGTGCGAACTACTCATTCGGCGAATGAGTCATGTGGGTGACTCATTCATTCGCCTCAGTCATTCGCTAGGCGTTCATTCTTCCGAATGAACTCATTCTTCCGAATGGGTCTGAAACATAGTCAAAGTCAAACATATATAAACATAATAAACACAATTAAACATATACGAATAATATAGAATAACTGATTTCATTAATGATATCAACTTTATACATCAAATCATACAAAATACTGAACTAGGGACATTCTATGCACTAACATACTCCCCCTTGGACCTAGTTCTTCACTTATCAGCATTTTTCTTGAAATACTTGTCTGAGATAGCCTTCCGGTCAGTGCCAGCATGAATTCCAAACATTTTGCATATCTGGATAACTCTCATGAATTGTAGAGCCTGCTCCATGTCTGCAACTTCAAAGAAAATCTGACATCTGCACAGGGCCTTCACATCTTTATGTGACAGATTGGTCAGCCACATGGGATCGAATATACGTACAGTATCCCATTTGTTGTCTTTGCACAAAACGATCACTGCCTCAGCAGTTCTCCCATCATAATACCACCATCAGAAACTGTCCAAAAAGTCCTCAGGCATCTTCTGTAATGGAATCTTATTCATGACTTTCGGAGGCAACCACTTCAGGATAACTTTATGTCTGCGGGTATCTGCATTAATCTCTGGTTGATAGTATCTCTCTGGTTGCTGAGGCTTGAAATTGATCCATCTCTTCCGGTATTCATACTGAATCTGTCTTGAGAACTAAGATGACATCCCTGAGTCTTCACTGTATAGCATCTTCAGACGTGCAAGTTGATTTACCTCGAATCCGGTCAACGTCTTGAAGTCATGGGGATGTTTGAAGTACTGGATCCCTTGTTCCCTTTTGACTGCATAGGATTGCAAGTAGTGAAAGTATGCCCAACTCAGAATTTGACCTCCGGCCTTGTATCTGTCACACCCTGAGCCGGCGGGTTGGATCGACTTTCCCGTCGGGCAGAAGGTTCCCCGGGCGCGATATCGGGAATGATAATCGGAATGATCAGATTTTTTACATTGCACATGATATATAAATGAGAAACTGCGAAATGAAAATAGAATTACAAAGTTAAATTACATCAGTTTAGTTCATAATTTAACAATGTAAATCTACTACCAGCATCATAAATCTTTTATCTTGTATCTGCACATGATATACAAAATAATATGTAAAATGATGTTTCAAAAGTATGCAGGTCCAAAAACACTAGGTTCTCTATCTGACATCCTAGTCCAAAGTAATAACTCCTTAGTTGACCTGTTCGTCAGCTGAGAAGTCATGCAAAAAGATCAAGTCTACACATGGTTGGTGAGTTCATGTAGTTTTATAAAAATGAATTTGAATAACCTTTTGAATGACAACCTTAACCTCACCATTAACCACCTATACCATCCAGTTCAATATGCTTATATATAGGGTATATGTAGGGTCGAACTTACTGCCTGCCCAGCCTCCATCCCACCACATACCAAACCACATGATATATTGTTCCTGGTGATAATTAAGCATTTCATCCCATACCTCTGATTCATAGCATTTGATTACCCTGAAAATGTTTACCTTGATTCCCCAAAATGACAACCTTACCCTCATCAACGACCACCTATGCTATCCAATCAAGTATGCTTATATATAGGGCATATGTAGGGGACAAGCCTTAGCCACCGTCCCACCACATACCGGACTGCTTAGCATATTGTTGTTAATGATAATTAAACGTTTCACTCCATTCATCTTCATTTTAGCTTTCTGATTTCCGTAAATAGAATCGCTTCTGTTCTTTTGAGTTCACCATGTATTCATGATTACCCCAAAGCATTTGTAGAAACAAATATTAAATGTTTATTTAAATTAATAATTAAACATTTAAATACAACTAAGACATGATGATTGGGCCTTATTTGACTCAATCAATTAGACTTAGTTGTTGGTGGTTGTCTAAGTTGTGCCGTCTCACACGTGGCCCATATCAGGCATGACCCAAAATAAGTCTACCTATATGCGTCAGAACTTTCATGATTTGCCCATATCAGCTTGACACTCTGGCCTACTGTACATGTCGGGACTTTAGGATATCCTTTGATTCTTGATTCTCTTGATTTTCTTGATTCCGTTTGATCATTTTAGTTATGCCCATATAGCTTGACTACAAGAGTCCTCTATTGTGATGGGACTTTCCGTGTGTTACACGTGGTCTTGATTTACATACAACTGACATCCACCTTAACTTAAGCATTAATGATTTCATTAGATCATAATGATTTCATTATTTCAATGATTCACACACGGTTACAATTTCCTTGATTCTCTTGAGTTTGATCTTTAGAATTCTATGATTTCCACAATGATTATAGATTCTTGATTAGGATCCTTAGTTTACGGATCACACACTGGATTAGATTCCATGGGATTTGATCATTAGCTTTAGTTCTTTTGATTCCACTTTGAGTTTAGATTCTTGAATTTGAATTTGATGGACTAAGGGTTTGTTTTAGAGTTTTAGAATTTTGGTATTACTTGTAAGAGTAATTAATTAATTCATTAGATAATTCAGCATACAAATACCTAGACAGGAGTCTAGGAGTATAAACAAGTACATATAAAGCATACAATAAGTAAAAGCAGTTGCATAAAACATATTTTTAATAAAAGGTTTACGCATGCTTCTCAGCCCCGTGTTTGAAAACAAAAATGTTTAGAAAAGGGGCAATGAACTCACCTGTGTTGCTGTGCAAATAATTTATCACAAAATGCGCGCTCTTTACTTGTGGTTTATGTATTTTAGTACCTGAGTTGTTTTAAGAGGATTCGCATACGATAAGTATTTATAATAGCCGCATTTAGGGTTTGGTCTTGGTGTGCAACTAAGTGTCCTATGTGCTAATGTGTTTCTAAGATTCCATCTAACTAGTCTAACTCATTACCCATTAGTAACCCTTATCCCATGATTAATTATTACAAGTCTTTAGATTAGATATTTTTTAAGTTAATTCATTTTAGTTAAACGTTTATTTAGAAAAATCATTTAATTAATTTTAACAAGATTTATATGTAAATTTCTCTTTTATTGAAAATATAATTCATTTAAGAAAATGTGATCTCCACATGATGGGCTTGGGTTAATCCCATTGGGTCAACCTTGGCCCATTACTAGCTTTTGATTGTCCCTTATGAATTTTCCTAAGGATTAGGTGTTAATCATTACATCAACACCCACACCTTATGTTAGTATCTTGATCCTTTATGATTTGTCCTATGTTTTGATCCCGAGATGGTGTTATCAACCCTTGTTTAGTTGATAACATCATTTAAGAACCCGTTATTCTTGAAAACTCTAATTTATGGTCTCTTTAAGTTGGTTCATGTATGATAACCCAATTGTACATTCTCGATTAAATCCCATAGTTAATTAGGAAAACCTTAGTTCCTTGCCTCGTAATAAGATTACGTGATTCTTGAGCTCGATAACTCTATGTTGAATCCAAACCCAATCAACCCATGCATGCACACTAAAGATCAAACCCGTGCGTGAGTAACTCAATCCGAATCATTTTGATCGAACACCCAGGGGCCGAATAAGAACTGGACCGAAGTAGTTTGGCAGAATGGCTTGGGCCGGTCGAATAAGGCCTGTACCGAAGGGAAGTGTGCGAATGGGCTTGGGCCGGTCGAATGGCTCGAGTCCGATTGAATGGCATCTGGCCGAAGGAGTTGGGCCGACCGAAGAAGGTGCTGGGCTGACAGAATGAGCAGCACTAGGCCGATCGAAACAACAATGGGCCGATCGAATGGGCAGGCCGGCTAAGAGAGTATTGGGGCCGACATAATGATGGCTGTTTGATCGTGAGACATTCGGCGAAGGAAAAGATAATTCGGTCAAGTCCATTCGGCCGAAAGAAACTAAATCTCATTCGGTGAGCTGTGGGGTTCCATTCGGCCATGTCGAATCTCATGTGAGCAACCATCGATTTCGAGCTAAACAACTAAGATTTGAAGTGAGGCTTGTCCCTACACTATCCCAAGGTGACATGGTGTGAATCCTAAGGGTAGAAGTGGCTTAAAACCGATCCTAGGTGGGTTCGAACCTAGGGTTTTGAAAACCCTAAAACCGAAGCTTTAACATGATTTTACCTAGAATCTGATGGATGAGAGCTTAGATCCTTTGTACTTTTGTGATCTACAAGTGATAGCGGTCGTTTTGACACCAAGAACAATCAATTTCGTGAAGATTTGACAGGGTTATGGTATGGTTTCTAGAGAGAGAAAGAAGAGAGAGAGAGCTCCGAATTTGGGGTGAAAATTCTGGTAGGCGGGGGAAGATGATGGCATTAATTGCCATCATAAATGGTCTTAGAATACCCGATTATGTTCGGGTCCATTCGGTTTCGCTCGGTTTCGCGTAAAACGTCGTCTTCGTTCCATTTTCGTAACGAAACTTCTTGGTTTTAAAACTAGATTTTATAAAATTATTTTAGGTGGTAATTCCTAGTAATTTAACTAGATATCTTCCGTTTATTTTAAATTTTCAGAAATATTTAATGTACTGTTTAAAATCGAATCGTACAGTCGTCGCGCGTATTCGTTCGAGTCGTCACCCGTACGAATATGACGATAACTACACTTTTCAATATGGTTTTCTAATTATTGGATATCATTCAGAACGTTAAACTTTTAGATATATATGTACAGATCGTCACCTATACGAATAATCCGTCAACTTAGCATTCACGTAACGACATCCATACTGTTTTGTTATGTAAAGCCTCACATACGTTTATACATAATAAAATCCTAGCAAATAATCACCTGATGGTTCTGTATCGCCAGATAATTATCTGACTGATGAACCATGTTTCTGCGTTTTGTTTCTCTGAAATGATTCTGAATTTGTTATTTGATAACATAAAATGATAATGATACTTGATATGAATATGACATACACTGAAACAAGTATAGTTTGTACCTGATTACTGTTCATGTTACTGTGGAGATCATTGTTCCGGTTACGGTTCCGACACTGATGTTACAGTCTCTCCTTGTTAGAGAAATTGCGTCCCGAAATTTAAGAATCGTTATCAGGTACGTCTTCCTCTGTAAATAGTTCGGGATACTTGGACTTCATATGATCTACGCGTTCCCAAGTAAATTCAGGCCCGCGCTTTGAGTTCCAACGAACCTTTACAATCGGAATACGGCTTCGCCTTAGTTGCTTAACTTTGCGATCCATAATCTCCCCAAGGTTCTTCAATGAAATGTAATTGCTCGTTCACTTGAATTTCTTCGATCGGTATGACGAGTGATTCGTCAGCAAGGCACTTCTTTAAATTTGAGACGTGAAACACGTCATGCACTCCACTGAGTTCATCTGGTAATCTCAGTCGATACGCGACGTGACCAATACGCTCGATGATCTCGAACGGTCCCACATATCGTGGTGCTAACTTGCCTTTCTTCCCAAAACGTACTACACCTTTCCATGGGGATACCTTCAACATGACACGGTCTCCCACTTGAAATTCCAACGGCTTGCGCCGTTTGTCGGCGTAGCTCTTTTGTCTGCTCCTAGTTGCTTGTAGTCTTTGTTGAATTTGGGCAATCTTGTCAGTAGTCTCTTGAATAAGCTCTGGCCCAGTTATACGGTTGTCTCCCACTTCAGTCCAACAGATCAGTGACCGACATTTTCGACCGTATAAAACCTCGAACAGTGCACATCCGATGCTGCTGTGGTAACTGTTGTTGTAGGAGAATTCAATCAGTGGTAAGTGAGATTCCCAATTTCCACCGAAATCCAACACACAGGTTCTCAACATGTCCTCCAGGGTCTGAATTGTACGTTCACTTTGACCGTCCGTTTGTGGATGGTATGCTGTACTCAGATTTAAGTGCGTCCCTAGAGATTTCTGTAATGATTGCCAGAACCTTGATGTGAATCTGCTGTCCCTATCTGAAATAATGGACAATGGCACACCATGGCGTACCACTATCTCATTGATGTATAATTCGCCAGTTTATCCATCGTGAAGGTCTCACGCATTGGCAAGAAATGAGCAGATTTTGTCAAACGATCAATGATAACCCAAATCGTATCATGACTACTGGAAGTGCGGGGCACTTGGTAATGAAGTCCATAGCTATTTGTTCCCACTTCCAGAGTGGAATCTCAGGCTGTTCCAGTAAACTGGACGGTTTCTGGTGTTCCGCCTTTACTTTTGCACACGTAAGGCATCGACCGAGTACTCGGCTATGTCTCTCTTCATTCCCGGCCACCAATAAAATCCCCGTAAGTCTTGGTACATTTTATCAGCGTCTGGATGCATGGAGTACCTGGTCTTGTGTGCTTCATCGAGGATAAGTCTTCTCAATTCGTCTACTGTCGGGATCCATATACGATCTTGGTAGTAAATAACTCCATAAGGCTTAGTCTCAAATTGTTTCTCTGCTTCATAGTCGAGTTCTTTCTTCAGATTACCTCTATCAACTGATTCTTGCTGTTCCTGAATTATCTTGTCTCGTAGGCTTGTCTGCACAGTCATTCCCATTTCTCTGACGCGCAAGGGTTTGGCCCGTTCCTTCCGGCTTAAGGCATCAGCTACAACGTTTGCCTTTCCCGGATGGTACTTGATCACATAATCGTAATCATTCAGAAGTTCAACCCAACGTCACTGTCGCATGTTGAGCTCCTTCTGATCAAAAATATGCTGCAGACTCTTGTGATCAGTAAATATGGTACATTTATGCCATATAGATAATGTCTCCAAATCTTCAATGTGAAGATTACAGCTTCCAGTTCAAGATCATGAGTAGTGTAGTTCTTCTCATGAATCTTTAACTGTCTTGATGCTTACGCAATAACTTTTTCCCATTGCATTAGTACGCAACCAAGTCCCTGATGGGAGGCGTCACAATATACAACAAAGTTATCACAGCCTTCTGGGAGAGATAGGATTGGAGCATCACACAACTTCTGCTTCAATGTTTGGAAAGCGTCTTCCTGTTTCTGCTCCCAAATAAACGGTTCACTTTTATGAGTTAGCTTGGTGAGAGGCAAAGCTATCTTAGAAAAGTTTGAGATAAACCTTCTATAATAACCTGCCAATCCCAGAAAAGACCGTCTCTCCGTTGGTGTCTTCGGAGTATCCCAGTTCTTTATCGCTTCAATCTTGGCGGGATCTACGTGTATTCCCTCGCTGTTGACTTCATGACCCAGAAATTGAACTTCTCTTAGCCAAAATTCACACTTAGAGAATTTGGCATAAAGTTTCTCTTCTTTCAACAGCTCCAAGATTTTCCTGAGATGTTGCTCGTGATCTGCTTTGCTCTTAGAATAACTCAGTATGTCATCAATGAAGACAATGACAAACTGATCCAGATACGGCTTGCACACTTGGGTCATGAGGTCCATGAAAACCGCTGGTGCATTCGTCAATCCGAAAGGTATCACCATAAACTCGTAATACCCATATCTGGTTCGGAACGCTGTCTTCGGTATGTCTTCGTCTTGAACTCTGAGTTGATGATATTTAGACCGCAAATCAATCTTCGAAAAATACTGCGCTCCTTGTAGTTGATCGAACAAGTCATCGATCCTCGGTAATGGATACCGATTCTTGATAGTCAACTTGTTCAGCTCCCGATAGTCTATGCACATCCGGAACGTTCCATCTTTCTTCTTCACAAATAGAACCGGAGCTCCCCAAGGTGAGTACCTCGGCCTGATGAATCTTTATCAAGTAGCTCCTGTAACTGGTTTGACAATTCCTGCATCTCTAAAGGTGCTAACCTGTAAGGAGACTTAGCAACAGGAGTTACTCCAGGAACTAAGTCAATTCAGAATTCTACTGGTCGCGCAGGTGGCAAACCTGGTAGATCTTTAGGAAATACTTCGGAATATTCTTTCACTACTGGTACATCTTGAATCTTTTTCTGGTCCTTCTCCTTTTCCACCACATGAGCCAGGAAAGCTACGCATTGCTTCTGTAAACACTTACGCGCCTTTATGGAAGAAATGATTTTGACACTTCATTTTGCTTGATCCCCTCTGACTTTCAATACACGATCATTCGACAACGGAACTCGAAGCAACTTTTCAAAACATATGACTTCCACTCGATTAGAAGAAAGCCAATCCATTCCAACAATGATGTCGAAACTACCCAGCTCCATCGGTATCAAGTCTATGGTGAAGGTATGACCATTAAGTGTCAACGGGCAATTCCTGTATACTGTAATAACTGTGATCTGTTTCCTGTTAGCTACTTCTATGATGTAAGGGGAATCTAACTGTTCCTCTATAAAATCTAGTTGGCATGCAAAATCGGAAGAGATAAAACTCTGATCCGCACCAGTGTCAAATAGAACAGATGCATAAAAGTCATGTAAGAGAAATGTACCGGTGACCACATTCGGATCTTGGCATGCAGCTAGAGCTCCTATGGCAAAAGCTCTTCCACGGGGTGCTGGAACTGCATGTTGTGCCTTCTTCGGGTAGTTCTTTGCAAAGTTGCCATGTTCGCAACAATTAAAGCATCCACCGTTGTTCTGGTTGTGGGGTGGAGGGAGAGTTAAAGCAGCATTGTTGACTACTTGATTGGGAGTCATCCTGCAATTTTGGACCCAGTGTCCTTTTCTTACACATCCCGTGCAGTGAAAGCAAGGATTGTTTGCAGCATGATGATACTGACACTTGTTACACATAGGGTGTGGGCCAGTATACGGTTTCTTGTGCACATCCTGCGGTGCCATGGCTACTTGGTTGAATGGAGTAGCCATAGTGTAGTTCTTTATAGTTTTCTGCTTCTTCTTAGGGTGTTGGTGATGATGAGGTTTCTTATAAGACTCTTCTTTTTGCTTGCCAGTGTTAGCCTCTCTCTTCAAAGTTCCAGAGGCAACCATCAGATCAGTGAGTTTTCCAGACAAACTCACAGCAGACTCCAAGGTAACAGGGTTTGCTGCAACAACTAAACCCTGAATGCAGGGGGAAGTCCATATAGCTTGATTTTATTGATTCCGTTTGATCGTTTTAGTTATGCCTATATAGCTTGACTACAAGAGTCTACTATTGTGATGGGACTTTCCGTGTGTTACACGTGGTCTTGATTTACATACAACTGACATACACCTTAACTTAAGCATTAATGATTTCTTTAGATCATAATGATTTCATTATTTCAATGATTCACACCTGGTTATGATTTCCTTGATTCTCTTGAGTCTGATCTTTAGAATTCTATGATTTCCACAATGATTATAGATTCTTGATTAGGATCCTTAGTTTACTGATCACACACACTGGATTAGATTCCATGGGATTTAATCATTAGCTTTAGTTCTTTTGATTCCACTTTGAGTTTAGATTCTTGAATTTGAATTCGAAGGACTAAGGGTTTGTTTTAGAGTTTTAGAATTATGGTATTACTCGTAAGAGTAATTAATTAATTCATTAGATAATTCAGCATACAAATACCTAGACAGGAGTCTAGGAGTATAAACAAGTACATATAAAGCATACAATAAGTAAAAGCATTTGCGTAAAACATATTTTAAATAAAAGGTTTACGCATGCTTCTCAGCCCCGCGTTAGATAACAAAAATGTTTAGAAAAGGGGAACTGAACTCACCTGTGTTGTTGTGCAAATGATTTATCACAAAATGCGCGCTCTTTACTTGTAGTTTATGCATCTTCAGTACCTGAGTTGTTTTAAGAGGATTCTCATACGATAAGTATTTATAATAGCCGCATCTAGGGTTTGGTCTCGGTGTGCAACTAAGTGTCCTATGTGCTAATGTGTTTCTAAGATTCCATCTAACTAGTCTAACTCATTACCCATTAGTAACCCTTATCCCACGATTAATTATTACAAGTATTTAGATAAGATATTTTTTTAAGTTAATTCATTTTAGTTGAACGTTTACTTAGAAATGTTGGACCGATCGGGAGCTCGGAAACAATCCGAATCCAATAGAAAACTACTCGATAACCTCTGGGATAGTGCGGAATCCTATTCCAGGGTTTTCCAATCGAAACCAACAGGAACCGTGGTGATTCGAGGCTGTAGAAACAACTTGGAAGCAACAATCGAACACCACAGGTTGAGAATCGAACTTGGACGCACAAGAACCGCTCAAATGTTCAAGGGTTTTGACTCTGGAGTGCTAGGGAAGAAGGAGAGCTCGAGAAAGTTAGGTTTGAAATGATTTGAACACCTATATATAGGCTGTAGTCATTCGGCCGAATGAGTGCCCGAAGCTACTCATTCGGCGAATGACTAAGCTCGAATGAGCAGTCATTCGAATCTGTCATTCGGCGAATGACTCATTCTGAACTCAGACATTCGCTATAACCTTCATTCGCCGAATGACTTCATTCTAGAGTCATTCGGCCGAATGAGTGAACTTCATACTCAAACAGTTTATAATCAAATCAAACAACTAGATAAACATTAATAGACAATAATCAATAGAAATAAACATTATGAAATGGATATAAAGACAACTTCCATTAATACTTTGAACATTTACATGATAAGAGTTACAAAACCGAACTAGGGACAATAAACATGCATCAACAAACTCCCCCTTGGACCTAGTTCAACTCTTGGAAGTGTCTTTCTTGAAATATTTTTCTGAAATAGCTTTCCAGTCTGCTCCAGCGTGGATCTTGAAAATGCTGCAGAGACGGATCACTCTCATAAATTGCAAAGCTTGCACCATGTCTGGAACGTCGAAGAAAATCTGGTTTCTGAACAAAGCTTGAACATCCTTGTGAGACAAGTTAGTCAGCCACATAGGATCAAAAATCCTAACAGTCTCCCACTGTTTGTCTTTGCACAAAACTATCACAGCTTCACCTGTGCGCCCATCATAATACCACCATCGGAAGCCATCCATAAAGTCTTGTCGCATCTTCCGCAGGGGAATTTTCTTCAAGACTTTAGGGGGAAGCCACTTCAGGATCACTTTATGCTTCCGGGTATCCCCATCTATCTCTGGCAAGTAGTACCTCTCTGGTTGCTGTGGCTGAAAGTTCACCCATCTCTTCCGGTATTCATACTTGATTTGTCGAGAGAACCAAGCAGACATCCCGGAATCTTCACAGTATAGCATGTTCAGACGTGCTAGTTGATTGACTTCGAATCCAGGCAACATCTTGAAATCATGCGGGTGTTTGAAGTAGTCTATTCCCTTTTCCCTCTTCACCGCGTAGCACCCAAGGTCATGGAAGTATGCCCAGCTGAGTATCTGACCTCAAGCTTTATAGCCTTTGGTCCGGTAAACTTTCTTGTGCGTTGCTGGCATCTTCTCTGTGCTTTGTTTATTCAAAACCTCCCAGTACGCAGCCCATTCTTCTTTTCTTTTCTTTAAATCATCAGCTTCAGCCTTGCTAGCCTCTACTTGTTCTTCTAAATATCTGACCAAGAGATCCTCTGTTTCCTGATCAAATGGCTCAGTGAATGTAGGCTGCTCGTCTTCAGCTGATGTATACTTGGGGTATTCTTCTTCGGTGATGTCTTCCAAAATGACTTCATCTACATCATCAAAGAGTTCTGGTTCGGGCTCTTCGGTACTGGGTACAGAGGTGTCCTCAGTGACGACCTCGTCAGGATTTAACCTGAACAGCTCGGCTATCTGCTCCTTAGATAAGCAATGTATGATCTCACCCTCCTCCTTGTCGTAGCTCACTGAGTGCTGTATGATGCCTTGAGCGTCTAAGATCATGGTAAGTGTCGCGTCAAGTTGACGTCTCAGAGGCACAGCTTGGACTTCCTCGGTAGCTTCTGGCTCTGCAGTCTTTGATGGAGACGAAGGAGGAGGAGCCTGAGCTTTCTTGTCGTTGGCCTTCTTAGACCTGATCTCGGTAGTGGGAGGAGCTTTATCATCATTGTTGTCATCATCATCATCATCATCATCAGTGCCAGATGATTCTCCAGACCCACTCCCTGATCCATCTTTACCCTCATCATCATCTTCATCATCTTCATCTGATTCTTCATCTTTCTCAGAATCCTCGTAATCCACTTGTTCCTCATCAGACTCTTCTTCATCTTCTTGTTTGTCTGAATCATTGGAACGATCCTCAACTCTCTCAAGCCTGGGAGTGCTCTCCTTTGAACCCTCGACAAGTTCAGCTAGGCGAGCATTCTCAGCTTCGAGTTGCAGTATCCGATCATTGAAACCAGAGGCTGTCAAAGCCAGCTGGTGTGCTCATCGATGTACTTAAGGAGCTGTTCTCCTGTTGAGCAGACCTGGCTCTCAAGTCAGCCCTCTGGTCTGAAGCCTGAAGAATCAGAGTATCCTGCTCTTCAATCCTCCTGGTCAGTTGAGCAATAACCAACTCTTGCTCCTTGTTCTTCCTCTCTTGCTCCATGCTCCTCTCCATCAGTCTCAAGACCATACTGTTCAGTGTGCTAAGCTGATCCACAACTGAAACAGTAGGTATATGAACATCAGCACGGACTGTGGATGGGCCAGAGGAAGCAGTAACATAAACTGGCTCGCGAACAAAAGGAGTGGACAGAGGGGCAGTAGTAGCCTGAGTGTGAATGGCCCTTGTCCTTGTCAGTGAAGAAACTGACACAGCTGCTACTGATGTGACAGTAGTTGTAGCAGCTGATGTCAGTTCTGACCTCCTTTGGAAAGAGAATCGAGATCTCTTTCCCCTACCGGCTCTGGATGAGGTGGGCTGACCAGCAGAAGCAACAGCAGTAATCACTGCTGTGGAAGCAGGAGCAGATGACCTTGGAGGGGGAGAAAAGTCAAACTCCGGAATAAATAACGTATCAGTAATATCCTCCAAATCATCATCTGTCCTCTTTTCTCTCTTCATCTCCACTCTTCCACCTACATCAACTTTCTCAAACTCATCATCATGAGTCTCTTCAGAATCAAAACTATCTTCATCACCTTCAACTGCTACACCTTCATCCTCACTCGAGTCCTCTGACTCATCACCACCACCTGAGGAATGTGGAACTGAAACATCGAGAGGAGCAGTCACTGAGGATGTAGTAGTGGTCAAAAGTCCAAATCCATCAGCGAATCGATGTCCACATCCTCCTCCTGAGCTGTTGACACAGCAACATCACCACCTGCACCAGAAACAGCAACATCAACCATGCTCACTGAAGCAGCAGTGGTTATGTGTACTGATGTCATCTCCCCTGCCCTTGAACTCTCAATAGCAACAGTGCTCAAATCCACTGTGCTCACATCAACACCAGCACCACTCGGCCTGCACCACCCTCACCATCATCACCATCACTATCATCATCTCCAGCTGGAACCACAATGTCCTCCACATCTGAATCGGAGTCATCGTGTCTCCATCTTCTTCCAGCCGGAGCCCTGTAATCGGGTCGAGAGAGGTGACCAAATAGGGATCTAGTGGTGGGCTTCCTCTCCTTCCCTCTGTATGACAAAACTCTGTTGAGAGTTATGTCATTCATGTGCTCCAATCTGATGATGTCAACATTAAGCTTTGGAAGATCTGGAATCTGGGCATCAATAATCTGCTGCAGAAACCTAGGGTACATCAGGAACTTCTTGTCACCCTTAAGCCCCACATTCTCCTTCATGTGTATAAAACCATCTCGGAGAAGTTGAATGGTTTGTTGAGCACCAAGGCAGCAAATGCGCACTGAATGGTTTCGCGCATGTCATCAAAGCCCCCTCTCCTCGAGCCAAGGCAGTGAACAAGTACATGAGCTAAGTACTTGAACTGCAGGGACATGAACGCCTTGTTCAGAATCCCGGCTCCAATATCTCCCTCGTACTTGCATCGGAGGAAGCATCCGCGGACTAAGAATCTGTCAAGTAGAGCAGGATGATCCGGAGAGTCTTGAAAACCGCAGATCCTCCGTATATGCTCAGCAGAGACCACCACATCATGACCCCTGACCTTGCCCCGTATGACTGTAGGCTCGGCCTCACAATCGATATCAGCAGATGACCAGAAATCCTGCTGATGTGATAAGTAAGGCACATGAACTGTCGATATGGCAGTGAATATCCTGGAACGCCTCAAGAATGTGATAATATCTGCGTAGTGCTTCGCGTTCGGGGTAGTCAAGTCAAGATGGGCACAGATGTTGTGCTTCGGAACTGATTTGTATCCTGCCATACTGCACAATACAAGAAATATACATGTCAGTACAAGATATTCAATCAAACATTGAAGTTTAACAAAAATCAGATTCACTGTTATCTGATATGCCGAATGAACACCATTCGCCGAATGAGTCAACTGTCGAATGAGGTCCATTCGTCGAATGAGATATGAGTATGACTAGTCATTCGCCGAATGATCCATTCGTCGAATGAGACATGAGTATGACTAGTCATTCGCCGAATGATCCATTCGTCGAATGAGACATGAGTATGACTAGTCATTCGCCGAATGATCCATTCGTCGAATGAGGTATGAGTATGACTAGTCATTCGCCGAATGAGTCATTCGCCGAATGAGTCATTCGCCGAATGACGACATTCGGCAATCCCACTGAGTTCAAAATCCCCTTTTTCAAAAACTCAAATCAGTCAATAAAACCTGTTGAACAACCCTCAGAATCAACCGACTAACCCTTTTAATACTTGACTTTTTGAGTTTTAGGTTCGTTTTTACAGTTTATTCCTTAGGCGATTTCTAAAACCCTAAAACCCTAAGTGATAATCGATTTGTCATGATTTAATGGTGGAATGGACTGAAACTTGATCTCCATATACCTGAGAAGAAGTATAAACAGATTATCAGAAGCAGGACCAACAGAGATCAAAGAAAATCAAGTAGACAAGAACTGTGTGTAAATCGCCGAATGACGTGGCTCTGATGTGGCGAAAGTGAAAATTGTCGAATGACCTTCATTCGGCCGAAGGACTGTTAAATAGTCCCTTCTCATTCGCCGAATGAGCTAGTCGAAAGGTCATGTGACTTCAGTCTCATTCGCCGAATGAAAGTGGCGACTGAGTCATTCGACAATGTTCATTCGCCGAATGAGAATGTCGAATGAGACATTCGACACTCTTCATTCGTCGAATGAAGTTTATCCTGTGTAACTGATTCGGTCGAATGTCTCATTCTCAGAATGAGTTCATTCGGCCGAATGAGTCCATTCTGCCTCTCATTCGTACGAATGAGAGATGGACTTCTCCAAAACTCCAAAATTTCAAAGATTTGACATTTTAAGCACCATCTTTTAACCAATTATGAAGATGTGTCTTGTTGGTTCAGAATTCAGAGATGACAGACATCCGAATCTACAAATGATCATCTAAAAACAAAATTGAAAATAGAAATCTTTTTGTATTTTTCTGAAACACCATACAACTGTACAAACACAAATTAAAAGCAAATAAAACATATTTTTGTGAGAAGCCCATTAATAAGATAACACATATCTCTGATCACATCATATAGCCTTCAATGAATGCTTCACTTCAAACACAATTTCATTTTGATACGATTACTGATATATTTTGTCCAAGTTTAAACTGAACAATACACAACTCTTAAACAAACTAAATGATCACTCATATTTTCTGATTGAGTTCCCCAATTCATTTCATCAATTAAGATCAAATTAGTTCAAAACTCATTTCAGCATATCTTAATACCAGTCATCATGAATTCAATAAGATTCAATCATTTATTATCTTTTTGTGTTTTTCTTGTTCTATCCAAATGGATGGCTTCAGCTAGGTCCGTCCCAGCAATATGGCACATGTATGGAATCGAACTTTATTTGTTTAAGTTTTTCTCAAGCTTAATACCAGCTTGCATTAGGTTTTCTTCAAGCTTAATACCAGCTTGTTTTTACTTCTCTTTACCAAGCTTAATACCAGCTTGTCTTTGATTTTCCTCAAGCTTAATACCAGCTTGCCTTTATTTTTCTTCGAATGAAACCTCATTTGATTCCATGATGACAGGTGTATGCTTGATTTAAGTCAAAAACCATTTCTTACTCAAAAGCCTTAATGAGATGGATCCCACAAATCAAACTTTCTAAGTTCTCATAAGTTGTTTATTTATTTTGTATAGTCAGCCTATCAGTACATCCCATCATCATTTCCTTGTGATTTTAGTTCATGCATTCAATTCTGCTTCTATGACATAATGAAATCAATATGCTATATTATTAAACAGGACTGTTTCATTTTTAATTTTTCTATTGTTTTTGGTTTTCAAATTTTCTATTGTTTTTGGTTTTTCAAATTTTCTATTGTTTTTGTTTTTTCAATTTCCATATCTCCCCCTAAAAACCTAAAAATAGAAAATCTTTTTGTGTTTTTGTGTTTTTGATAATAAAAGACAACTATACAAAAGAAAATGAAAATACTAAAAATAAATAAAACTATCTAATTAAAGTAATGATCATTTGTTAGACTCAGATGAGGATTGAACTTCATCCTTTTGGAAAACACCATTAGCCGATAACAGATATAAAAATCTGGGTTTATCAAAAGCTTTTGTAAAAAGATCGGCTTTCTGGTGATCGGTGTGAATTTTAACAACATCGATTAATTTCTTTTCAAAACAATCACGTATGAAGTGATATTTTATGTCGATGTGTTTGGTTTTGGAGTGCTGCACTGGATTTTTAGTGACAGCAATGGCGGCAGTGTTATCAACATAAATCGGAGTGTTAGAAAAATGTAACCCATAGTCCCTGAGTTGCTGTTGAATCCAGATGATTTGAGAACAGCAACTTGCAGCAGCAATATATTCAGCTTCACAGGTTGAAGTAGACACCGACGTCTGCTTCTTGCACTGCCAGGTGACTAAACGGTTTCCAAAGAACTGACATCCCGCAGATGTTGACTTGAAATCTCTTTTGCATCCGCCATAATCTGAATCACTGTATGCAGTAAGCTCAAAGTTATCATCATTAGGGTACCATAAGCCAAGTTCAGGTGTACCCTTCAGATAACGCATAATCCTTTTGACAGCAATCAAGTGAGATACTCTTGGTTTGGATTGATAACGTGCACACAAGCAAGTGGCAAACATGATATCTGGCCGAGAAGCAGTGAGATACATGAGAGAGCCGATCATTCCCGGTACAGAGTGGCATCAATTAACTCCCCTTTTCGTCTGGAGTAATCCCGTGATTAATCGCCAGTGGTGTACCAGCAGGCTTCGCATCAGACATACTGAACCGGCTCAGAATGTCACCAACGTATTTGGTTTGATGAATAAAGATCCCTGCTTCAGACTGATCCACCTGCAAACCCAAAAAAAAACTTCATCTCTCCCATCGAACTCATTTCAAATTTTTCTTCTTTCATCACATTCTCAAATTCCTTGCACAGATTATCATTTGTGGATCCAAAATTATATCATCCACATACACTTGTACAAGAGTAAATCACTGTCCTTCTCACGGATGAATAAAGTGCAGTCAATGACACCTCTTCTGAACCCGTTGTTCAGAAGGTGAGTGGAAAGTGTCTCGTACCACGCTCTCGGAGCTTGATGTAATCCATACAAAGCTTTGTCTAGCTTGTAGACTTTATCACGATGCAATGGATCTTCAAATCCGGGAGGTTGATTGACATACACTGTTTCACTGATAACTCCGTGAAGGAACGCGCTCTTTACATCCATTTGATAAACCTTGAACTTTTTGAAGGATGCATAAGCCAGAAAGATACGAATGGCTTCTAGACGAGCGACCGGAGCAAATACCTCATTATAGTCCAATCCCTCTATCTGTCTGAATCCTTGAACCACCAGACGAGCCTTGTTTCTCACATTATCCCGTGATCATCCTTTTTGCAACGAAGAACCCATCTAGTGCCAATTACTTTTGCACCGTTGGGTTTATCAACTAGTTGCCACACCCCTAACTTCTTGAACTGCAAAAGTTCCTCTGCATGGCGTCTACCCATGATTCTTCTTTGAGGGCTTCAGTGACGGTACGCGGTTCCACTTGAGATATAAAGCAGGAATGAGCACAAAAGCTTACATCTGCAAAATCAAGAATGTCTGCAAGACCACCTGAAGAAATCTGACTACGAGTCTTCACTCCGTCTAAAGGACTCCCAATAATGTTGTCTTGAGGATGAATTCGATTGATTCGTCCAACAGGATGAGCAGGAACCTCAACCTCAGATCTAAGTTATTCAAATTCAAATCCTCAAGACCTGGTACAAGATTATCAACAACTGGTTCAGGAGCAGCTGGGGATTGTCGTCTGTGTCTGAGCTGTCATCATTTATCTGTGTAGAGGGACCAGATGTAGATGTAGGTTGAAAGTGGCATCTGGGGCATTTTGTACATCATACAACATCTGAACAGCTACATCTTCATCTGAGTACATGGGGGGCATATTGAACGAGTCAAACAGACTGGAATAGTCAAACATCCAATCTGGCCCTTTTCCAGGTGGGGGCATTGTATACTTCTGAACATCCACATGGTACCACTCCTCCTCCACATTATGAGTTGCAATGTTGTAAACTCGCTTATTTGGAGTGCTGTACCCAAGAAAGTACCCTTCTTCCACCTTTTCATTGAACTTGCCCTGCTCATGTTTTTTAAGCATGGTGCATGGAGCACCAAATGGTTCTAGATACTTAAGATTTGGTTTTCGATTATGGAGCAGTTCAAAGCAAGTCTTCCCATGTCTCTTCACAATAAGAACCCGGTTCAGTGTGTAACAAGCATTGGCAACAGCTTCATTCCAGAATTGAACCGGTAGAGAAGAATCAGCAAGCATAGTTCTAGCAGCCTCAATCAATGTCCTATTCTTTCGTTCAGCAACACCATTCATCTGTGGAACATATGGAGCACTGAACTGTTGCACGATTCCTTTTTCATTACAAAAATTCTCCATATTGTGATTCTTGAACTCCGTTCCATTATCAGTTCGAAACTGACGAATCTTGAGCATATAAAGAGATTCAAGTTTGGTAACCAGAACTTGAATGCAATCAAACGTTTCTGATTTCTCCTTCAAAAAGAAGACACAAGAGTATCTGGATTATTCATCAGTGATAACCAGGCAGTATTGATCTCCAGCTTACTCTTCCGATTTACTGGACCAAACAAATCCATGTGGAGAAGCTCAAGAGGAACATTGATTGAATGATATTTTTTTCAGCTTATGAGACTGCTTAGACTGCTTTCCTTTCTTGCATGAAACACATATATCAGACAGCTTAAAATTTTTCAAGCTAACTCCCTCAACCAAACTGTTGTGTACCAGATGATTCATCTTGCGTAAACTCAAATGGCCCATCCTCTTATGCCAAAGGATTGAATCTTTCTCAGTTGCCTTTGTCATAAAACATGAAGCTGTGGAGGATGTAGTTGAAGCTGTGGCCATATTGAGAACATACAAGTCTTGTTTTCTTGGGGCAGACATTAAAATCCAATCTTCAGGTATCTGCACACCTTGCTTGAGAATATAACATTTTGAATCATCAAACAGAACCTTGTATTCTTTGTCACAAATCTGAGAGACTGACAGGAGGTTGTTTTCCAATTGTTTGACATATCTGACATTATCGAACGAAACCTGTCCATTTGTCAAGATACCCTCTCCTGTAATGAAACCACCCTTGTCTCCAGCAAAAGCTACATAACCACCTCGAACTGCATTCACATTGGTGAGCAGAGAAATATCACCAGTCATGTGTCTGGAAGCCCCACTATCAACGATCCAATTGCTGTTCACTCCAGCTTTTGGGGCAACCTGCACAATAAAGAGACTATCAGTTTACATTGGGAACCCAAGCCTTTACGGTCTTGGGTTGACCCATTGAGTCTCGGATCCAAACATCGATCCATTTTCCTTTAGGCATAGGTTTATTTGAAATTTGTGGAACAGACACCTCAGATGATTTAACTTTCCAAATTGCCTTTTTGTCAAAGAGGTTTTTCAGATAAATGGATGATGATTTTGATTTGTTAACTTTAACCTCATTTGGAATCACCAAAGTTTCCAACTTTCCCTTTCCCTTGTCTGAACCCTTAGGTTGAGTGTGAGGTGAAGATTTTGGCTGAAAAGTTTTAGGCACAGATTTTCCAGTTTTTGGTAAAGCAGACTTTAAGTTTTTGAAAGGGACAACCTTAGGTCTGATCAAATGAGGACAAAACCTCACAATGTGCCCTGGTTCACCACACTCAAAACATATTTTATCGCCTTTTTTATGAAAATGTTTTAATCAGAAAATGACTTTTTAGTTGATTTAAAACACATTGATTTCTGACAATCTTTCTCAAAACCCAAACCCATCCTTCCTTTGTTACCAACTGAGCTGATTTGGTAGAACAATTAACTTCAGACCCTTGAGAAGCTTTAACAATGCATAATTCTTTGTAGATCTTTGATTTGGAGATTGGGTCACCTTTCATGACACTAGGAGTTTGATTCCGAGGAGTACTCTGCTTTGATGAATACTCTGATTCGTCCTCGGAATCGGAAACCCAATCTTCCACAATTCCATCCACCCTTAAATCCTTAGTCTGAGATGTACTCTGATTTTCACTCAGACTAATTGGATCAACTACTAACGGAGTAGTAACTTGAAAATCCTTCACATCTTTGTCACTTGGAGTATTGACAAAGGCATTTAGGATTGGTGGAGGACACTTTTGATAATTAACCTTTTCTTTCCCCTGATCAGTACCCCTACTGATCATATGCTCAATGATATACGAGGAGCTCTCATAGCTCTTGAGCTTCTGTCCCAAAGTCTCATAATCACATTCAACTAATGCTAATTTCTTCTTAATCTCATTTATGGTATTGAGATAAGAAGTTATAGCATCTTGCTTGTTCAGAACAGCGATCTCGGCCTCATGCAGTTGTCTATTTAAAAGATCAATTTTATTTTGAAAATCTTTTTCATTAGATTTTAAAACTTTGTTTGCTTCAATGCACAGGTCGAGATCGGTCATCAGATCACTGTTATGCTTCTGATAAGCAAGTACCTTACTCCTAAGATCAACACAATTGAAACAATCAGATTGAGAAGATGAGCAATCAGTGTATACCTGCTCAGAAGAATCAGTAGAAGCAGAAGTTTGCCATCAAGGCAAATTGAGTTGAAGAGTCATCAGCTTCACCATCAGATTCTTGAGTGTCAGAATCCGTCAAACTTTCTAATTCTGAACTTGATGCCTTGTCATCAGTCACCAACAAATCTTCCTGAATGCTTTCTTCATCAATATCATCAGAATTCTGAATCTCTGCCACACATGCTTTCTCTTGATCTTCCTTGTCAGCATTGAATCTGAAGTCCCCAGTTTACCCTTCATCTTGTTGAACCATCAGGCTTTACTACCAGAAGATGAAGATCCAGCTGGTAAAGGAGAATCAATAGGAACTAATCGCCTTTCAGAATTAGCAGGGGCAGACTTCTGATGCTGAAATGGGTTCTTGTTTCCAGCTTTCTTCGGCTGCTTGCATTGTCTAGCAAAGTGACCCTTTTCACCACAGTTGTAGCATGTAACAGAAGCCATATCAAATCCAAACTTGGATTCCTTGTTTAGATTAATGTCTTTCTCCTGTCCTCTTCACAAACTCCTTAGCTCTTCTGACTGCACTTGCCAATGCCCACATGATGTCAATTCTTTCCATATCATCAGGATCAATCTGAGAGTAGTCATCATTAGTCAAGTATGGATTGCCAATCTGACCAGCAACTAATCCATCATAAGAACTAACTAATGTTGACAGAAGACCCATGTGCTCTTTAGCAATCTCAACTGTTACTTTATCAAAGTTCTCTGTCTTCAGACTTGCAGTCGTTGATGATGCTCTTGTTGTGAGCTCGATGAAGAAGATGGGCTAAAGTGCATCTGAGCTGCAGATGGGGCTTCAGAAGCTTTTTGACACAAATGCTTTTTCAGAGGAGCATGAGTTGTAGACTTATCAACTGTTGGTGTAGAATAGTACAAAGAGGGATCTTGAACTTGCACAACTCTCTGGCCTTCCACTTGTTTTCAATCTCCTGTTCCTCAACTTCTGAATGAAATCATTGATGTCCATATGAGCCATCATCTGATTTTGCTTAAGGACCATCAAGAAGGACTCCCACTTTGGAGGTAATGCATCTGCTAACATTGAATCTTCTCTTGAGTTGTAGTTTTGACCTCGTGGTTGAACAGCTCACTCAACAGATGATAGAACCTTGCAATCAACTCATCTAGGGACTCATTTCCCACATACATAAAGCTATTGAACTCTCCTTTCTCAAAGCTTAGACTTAATACTCTTCAATGCATCATCCCTTCATATCTTTGTTGCAAAGCATCCCATAGGTACTTGGAAGATGTAAACTGTCTGAATTGATGAAAGATATCTGTAGCAATGGACTGTGACAAGATAGCATAAGCCTTCTTCTCATATCATCACTACAATATTCTTTGAGGCTCGGTCATCCGTGTAACCAGCATAGGAGTTCCATCCTCATTTAAAGCCCTCAAATATCCTCCTCAATCATCATCCACAAATTTGTATCCACTCATTGATGTGAATCTCAAATCTATACTTTCCAGTGAGGATAGTCGTCCAAAGTCAAGAGCTTAGGAGCTTTGTTTGAGTTCCCGGTTTCATTCTCTGTCAGTAAGAGAGTCTGAATACGATGATTTTGATTAGCCATGAGTGCTAGATCTTCCATTTGATCAGAAGGAATAAGATTCAAACACTTAGAAAATTTTTCAGAAGTAACCGAGCTGAATGAGTGAAACTGGCGAATGTCGGGGGCGCGAATGACTGAAAACTGTCGAAAAAAATGAGAAGACTAAGTATGAAACTGGCGAATAGGTTATCGAATGACCTATTCGGCGAA